>JAAALK010000082.1:26078605-26511465 GCA_019279435.1 Zizania palustris | reverse complement strand
AAATATCTACCTAGATAAGCATATCCAAAAACATCGAGCTTCAGCAAACTTGTTATCCAATATTTTCAATCTTTTTGTTTCATTTTTCTTTTTGGTTTAGTGCTAGGGGTTAGTTGCTTGTCAACCTTATACTGACCGACCAAGCTAAGCCTAGGTCAAGCAAAGACAATCAGAAGCTTAAAGTAGTGGTCTTAGCATACACCGCAATGTCTCAGTTCATACTAAAGTGCTATGGTAAGTAGTTTAGAACAAAAGCAGTATGGCAAAGCAAATCCACATGAATCTTTTTAATTTTAGCACAAAAGGCATGATTATAAATTTCATGATTTTTTATCATTATCTAGAAAAAGATTTCCATGAAAAGCATTTAAGTGTTCAAGTTGCATGTTTGCATCCAACTGAAAAGGACTTAGCTACCAGTATGTAAAAAATAGCAAAAGCAATCAATCTACACATGATAGTTACCAGACTAAGTGGTGACCATGTTATAAATTTTCATAATTAAAAGCCATTCTCATGACAGATATCAGATATATTAAATTGAGAAAAATCAACATGATCATATAAAATAATTCAAAGGCATATACAAGCATGTGCATGTAAAATTGGTTAATTATATGATAGAAACTTGTGAATACAATAACACAACTCCCCCTCACAAAATTCCATATGGATGACACACACCAAGAACTCATCTCAAAAATGAAAAAAGCGAAGCATCGAGAGGCTTAGTAAAAATGTCAGCAAGCCGGTTCTGAGTATCTATGTATCACAGCTCAATATCTCCTTTCTCATTGTGGTCTCTCAAAAAGTGGTGTCTCACACCAATGTGTTTGGTTCTAGAATGTTAAACTGGGTTGTTGGCTAAGCTAATGGCACTAGTGTTATCACAAAGAAGTGGAACACCCTTAAAATACAACCTAAAGTCCCGCAAAGTAGAAACCATCCACAAAATCTGAGAACAACATCTAGCAGCAGCTACATATTCAGCCTCAGCTATAGACTGCGTAACTCTAGACTATTTATGAGAAGACCAACACACAAGAGAAGAAGCTAGAAAATGACAAGTACAAGAGGTACTTTTCTGATCAATTTTACAACTAGCAAAATCAGCATCGAAAAATCCTCTAAGGCACCAAGATGATGATGAAGAATATCAAATGCTAAATTCAAGGGTGTGTTTGAGATATCTTAGTATGCACTTCACGGCTTGACGATGGGAAGATCTCGAAGATGATTGAAAACAAGCACACAGACATACGTTACTCCTGCATTGAAAAAATGTCCCATGTGGAAAGCAGAAGTTGCATGCGCCGGCGGTGGGTTCTGTCCCTGCGTGCGCTGCATAGGTGGCTCGGCTGTGCCTCGACAGCCACCAGTGCACCTTGTCGGCCGGAGAAAAATGCTCGGAAAGAAGGATAACGCGGCAATGCAAATCGAACACGGAGGAAAAATAGTAGATGAAAAATATGTGGTGGACTAAAGATAATCTCGGGAAAAACAGTCACCCTATCCCTATGGGGTAGGGGCCTATTTATAGGCGACCCACTAATACATGGAAAAGACTAATTTACCCCTAGGGTAAATTACATTGACACTAAAATAAAATTAGAAATCACTAAAATACCCTTAGAAAAATCAACTGACTCGAATAACAAATATTCTAGACTTAAAAAACTAAATATTAATATCCTAAATCAAAATAATCATCGGTTGTCAGTTTTGCGCCGAAACTGACAAAGCGTCCATTGTCTTCGCACCGGGTACCCGGATTAGGCTGACCCAATCCTGTAGCTTCCTCAGCCCAGCAATCGCTCGCCGCCCGTGTACCTGAGCCAAACCCAGTAAACAGACTAGTGGATCCTCTGCCGCTCCTAGCCCATGTACTCAGATTGGGTCAGCCCGACTCCGAGGCTCCTCTGCCCAGCTGTCGCTCGCTGCCCGTGTACCTGAGTCACACGTGCCCCAGACACGGCAGGTCTTCATGTCTCTTCTTGACTTCCGTTGACAATCAATCATCACATCTGGAACATAAGACCCATGCTCTTCAACATGGTTTCTCAATCTCCCCCTTCATGAGTGCATTGTCAACACCCTTTTCAGCAATTCTTCAGAACCTGCAAAAATATGTGGAAACACAAATACAAAAAAAGAGAGAATATAAGAAAGAAAATAAAAGTTTAACCCTAATGACCAAAAGCCAGACAGAAGCAAGAAAACAGTCATTATGGTTAACCAAAAATAAAGACTCAAAAACAAGTGCAATCTCAGAACTACCAACAAGGATATCTACAGAGTAAAGGCAAAAGACTGAAATACTCCCCCTGAAATAAATCCCAAAGAAAGCCAAAAATGTCCCCTATACTCCAAAATTTCTCCCCCTTGTTGACAATTGAACTCATCAAGTGAGACTAAATGCACTTCTAAAGAGACATAGACACAAACTCCCCCTGAAATGTATCTCCCCCTAAAAATATGCCATGAATGCAAATGGAGTGCAGGTGGAGTGTGAAAAGCATGCTTCTTAGATAGGATTAACTACAATTACAACATCTAACAGGTATAGCAAAAGATATACTGTCTAATATACATGATGAGGAGCCATGCTGAATAGCGTGGGCCTCATGGCTCCAGAAGTGATGAGTCATTGTCAACGATAGTCAAAGAGGACAGAAGAAGAAGAGATCTGCTGTTTTATGGGCCGCGTGTGACTCAGGTACACGGGCAGCGAGCGACTGTTGGGCAGAGGAGACTGCGAAGTCGGGTTGGCCCAATCCGGGTGCATGGGCCAGAAGCAGTAGAAGACCCACTGGGCTGTTGACCAGGGTTGACTCAGGTACACGGGCGGTGAGTGATTGCCGGGCTGAGAGAGCTGCGGAATCAGGCCGGCCCAATCCGGTACCTAGTGCAAAGTCGGTGGAGGCTTTGTCAGTTTCGGCGCAAAACTGACAACCGTCGATCTTGTATCCGATTGTCCAGAAGAGAAGTCGTAGTCGCTACGAAAGCTTAGCTTCCGGATAAGTCATTTGTAACTCTAGGCCCACAGTCAGTCAGTCGTGTCTGTAAAAATACCTAAGGGCAGTAGAGTCTTTTCCTTTATTCTTGCGTCTGTAAAAACCCTAAGGGGCTAGTAGAATATTCCTAGTGTTGGGCAGCCTATAAATAGGGCCCCAATCCCTAGGGTTTGGAACACCCCTTCCAGAATTCACTTTTTAATCTATTGGGTCATTTTGTCTCCTGCGCACTCTCTCTCTTATACTTGTTTCTGTGCGCCGCCAGAGGCTTGTTCTTCTGCTTGCATTCATTTTGTTCTTCATTAATGCAGTAAGATTTTGTTCCCTGTTGAGTGCGAGGCGTGCGTTTGGTTATTTGGAATCTGAATTGCTGTGTACCGTGTGCATTTTTGTTCACTGTTTGTTTCTATTGCTTGTGTTCTTCACGCAAGTAGTACTAGTTCTTGTTGTTGCAAGTAGTACTACTACACTATAGCAACAGTACTCTAGTGCCAGCTTTTTGCTTTTACTGCGTAGCTTTTTGATCTAGTTGACAGGGCCAAAGTCCCTTTTCTTGTGTGAAGTCCAACTCTGTGAAGCAGACTTCGAATCTGCAAGCTTCGAATCTGCAGGCTTCGAATCAGTAGACTTCGAATCAGCAGCCTTCGAATCTGCAAGCTTCGAATCTGCAGACTTCGAATCAGCAGACTTCGAATCAGCAGTCTTCGAATCTGCAAACTTCGAATCTGCATACTTCGAATCTGCAGGCTTCGAATCTGCATACTTCGAATCTGCATACTTCGAATCTGCAACCTTCGAATCTGCAACCTTTGAATCCACAGACTTCGAATTAGCAGACTTCGAAATCAGCAGACTTCGAATCTGCAACCTCCGAATCTGCAACCTTCGAATCTGCAACTTCCGAATCTACAACCTTCGAATCTGCAACCTCCGAATCTACAACCTTCGAATCTGCAACCTCCGAATCTGCAACCTTCGAATCTGCAACCTCTGAATCAGCAGACTTCGAATCTGCAGACTTAGTCAATTTGTTCTCGCTTTGCTGTTTAGTTTTTTTTTAAAATGTGTTGGGTTTTGGGAGCAGGCCATTGATTCGAAAGAATTTTTTAGGCGCCCATTCACCCCCCCTCTGGTCGCTACTTTCGGTCCTACAAGTGGTATCAGAGCGAGGTTAGGGTTTTTCCATACCTTAACCGGTTCTAAACCCCAGTAGTGACCATGACGTCTCCTGGCAAGGTCCCGTCCTTGGAAGCCTATGGCTATAACTATTGGAAGACTCGCATGCGAGCTTATCTCATGAGCCAGGGTTTGGACATTTGGGACATTTGCGTTCACACCACGTTTGTCATATTGCCAGTCGCTGAGCATGGTACTGCTGGTATCATTGCTCAGCATCTGAGCAACAGTAAGGCTGTGAACATTCTGTTTTCTGGTTTAGGACCCACTGAGTTTGAGTGTGTGAGTCATCTCTCCACTGCGAGAGAGATCTGGGCTACCCTCAAGGCACACCATGAGGGAACATCACAGGTCAAGGCTCGGCTCTATCAGACCTACCGGCGTGAATATGAGAATTTCACACAGAAGCCGGGTGAATCTGTTGAGGCTCTGTTTGGTCGTTTTCAGTCGATCATAAACAAGCTTCGAGACAACAAGGCTGAGGGAGCTCAGTTAGTCTCAGATCACGAGCAGGCGCTCAAGGTTCTCCATACCTTGGACCCAAAGATCTGGGAGATCAAGGTATCCTCTATCGTTGAGAGCACTTCTTACGATACCTTGACCATTTCTGAGTTGTTTAGCAAGCTGAAGGCCACTGAGGTAGATATCCAGCTGAGATCAAATCTCACTGGTTCAGGATCAAAATCCCTGGCCCTTGCTACACCTTCTGTTGATCCCTCTTCTGTGAGTTGTGCTGGGTTCTCTTTGATGTCTATCACTGAGGACCAGCTAGAGTTATTGGGAGATGATGATTTGTGTCTTTTTAACAACCGGGTGCGTCGTGTTTATGATAAGAGAATGTTCAAAAGACACGGCACAAAATCCGGATGCTTTGAGTGTGGTGATCCAGGACACTTCATTGCCGACTGCCCCAAGCGCAATGGACACAAGAAGGGCACCGGTGGCAGCTTCCATGACTCCGGCAAGCACGAGAGCTCATCCTTCAACAAGGGCAAGCCGAAGACCCGATTCTTCAAGAAGGCCCTGAAGGACTACCGGCGAGAGAACAAGAAGTGTGACAAGGCCTTCTTCGCCGAGATGGAGAAGAGCTACTCCAAGCGGTCCACGTCTTCTTCCTCTTCATCGAGCTCAAGCGATGAGGAGATCGCCATCAGGAAGGGGAAGGACAAGGATGATCCGGCGGGCCTCTGCTTCATGGCCTTCGGAGACAAGCCGAAGAGCCGCTCACATCAGCGCCGAAGATCCCGCAAGAGCTTCTGTTCAATGGCTCTTGGGGATAAGGATGAAAAGAGCTCCTCCGACGACTCCGACGACGACGACAACAAGGTATCATCCTACGACCGCGAAATCGTTGATTTACTTGAGAGCAATCGTCAGGAGTTGAAATATCGGGAAAAACTGCTTAGGGGGGCTAAGAAGAGGATAGATGAGTTAGAAAGTGAGCTTGACGTGGCCAATGGCAGAATTGAGAGTCTATCTTCTTCCCCTTGCTTGGGTGATAGCAGTGAGTGCCCGAAGTGTGAGGTGCTTCTGTGTGACCTGTCGACTCTGAAGTCTAGGTACACAGAAAGGGTTGATGAGAGGGACGCTTTGGCCACTGAGCTTGAAAGCGCTCAGCTGGAGCTAAAAGATGCTCAAGCCACTGTCGTCGCACCCTGTGTTGATTGCCCATCCCATCTAGCTGCCTTAGCTGAGCTGAAATCCAAGGGTGATGAACATTTGGGTGATTTGGAGAGGTTGAGAGCTGAGCTTGCCCAGACTAGGCTAGAGTTGGAGACACTGTCATTTCCACCCACTGTCTGTGAGAACTGTCTGTCTCTTAGAATGGAATTGATTAAGCTGAAAGCCGAAAAGTTTGTCCATGTAGAGAATGAGTGTGAGACCTGCTTGTCTCAGGTGGAGGTTCTAGCTTCCTTGAGAGAGGAGCTAGCAGATTCTCAGAATGAGAACTTTTACCTCCGTTCTATCCTGAGTTGGATCAGTGCCAGAGAGCCACAGCTTGGCATGATGATCCAGCAGTTCAAGAGGCAGGATGGGTTTGGGGTAGGTTACACCTACACCAAGGCTGACTTTGAGAGTGCCATTAGCCGGGCAGTGGAGTGGAGTAAAATTACTCCTGAGCAGAGATACCCCAAGACTCACTCCACTGAGTCTTCCCAGGCTTGTCAGCCCAAGGATGGAGTAATCCATCAACCACCAAAAGCTCCACCCAAGAAGCCTATCTGGGTTCCTAAGCCCAAAAACCTCCACACTTCTCTTGACTCTCTTCGTAGACCCTCTCAGCCCAAGAAGACTACACCTAACACCACCAAGCCCAAGAATCCTAAACCTCAACCACATCCCAAGAAGCCCACCTATCATTGTGAGTATTGTCAGAGAGACGGGCATCTTGCGGAGTTTTGCTTCAGGAGGAAGCGGGTTGAGAGAGCAGAGAAAGCTCGTGGTGGTCAGGAGCAGTTCTACCAGCAGGGTGGTAGACTGCGTGTTCCTCGACGCGGGGAGAGGCTGGAGGCCAGGCCGCGTCGTGTAGGTGGCAGTAAAGGAGACGGCTTTCTTGCCCGTGCTCTAGTTGGTGGTGTTCGTTCCGGCAGAGCTCCAGGTCATTTTGGCTACGGTCCTGGACCTCGTGGCCGAGACTTTAAGCAGAACCGAGGACCGCGCTTTGAGCCGCGTTTTGGTCTGAACTCTCATGATGATTTCTGCTTTCCGTCTTTTGAGCAGATGGCTCGACACTGGTTTAGCTCTTTTGCTAAACCTGGTGCCGGACCATTTGCTCCCACTTATAGCCACTGATTGTGCAGGATCGGGGACTGGAGGACGTATGGATCATGGACTCAGGATGTTCTCGCCACATGACGGGACATCGCAGATGGTTCTCCAGTCTCACTCCCCCGAGCTCCAAAGAATACATCACGTTCGGGAACAGCGGTCAAGGGAAAGTAAGTGGCATAGGCTCAATTTGCATTTCAGATCATTTCTCTTTGAAGAATGTTGCTTTGGTTAAGAATTTGAACTTCAATTTGATTTCTGTTTCGCAACTTCTTGAGGATGGTTTGGAAGTGCGTTTTAAGAAGGGCAATTCTTCTGTGGTTGATTCTAAAGGGTCTTTGGTTTGTCAGATTTTACCTTTCGGTAAAGTTTTTCGAATTGACTTCTCTAGTTCTTTTGGCCCTTCTCGCTGTTTGATTGCTGGATCTTCTTCTGAGATCTGGAAGTGGCATAGGAGGTTAGGTCACTTGAGTTTTGATCTGCTAGTCAGGTTAAGCTCTATGGACCTCATCCGAGGATTGCCCAAGCTTAAGATGGAGAAGGATCTAGTTTGTCATCCCTGTCGTCATGGCAAAAAGGTTGCCGCTTCTCACTCACCTGTGACTCAGGTGATGACTTCGTATCTGGGCGAGCTTTTACATATGGACACTGTAGGTCCAGCTCGGGTACGCTCAGTCGGTGGGAAGTGGTATGCACTTGTGATTGTTGATGACTTTTCTCGATTCTCGTGGGTTTTCTTTTTGGAGTCTAAGGATGAAACTTTTCAGTTTATTCATGACCTGATTTTGAAGCTGAAGAATGAGAACAATGGTCGGATGCGAGCAATTCGCTCCGACAACGGCTCTGAGTTCAAGAACTCTCAGTTCATCAGCTTCTGTAGTGATCAGGGTCTGGACCATCAGTTTTCTTCTCCTTACACTCCCCCACAGAACGGCGTTGTGGAACGAAAGAACCGCACGCTAGTCGAGATGGCCAGGACGATGCTCGATGAGCATAGGACTCCCAGGCCTTTTTGGGCTGAAGCCATGAACACGGCTTGCTATCTGGCCAACCGCATCTTTCTTAGAGATTACCTTGGTAAGACATCATATGAACTGCGGTTTGGTAGACAGCCCAAGGTGAGCCACTTGCGAGCGTTTGGTTGCAAGTGCTTTGTGCTCAAGAAGGGAGGGCATTTGGACAAGTTTGAGTCTTGTTGCTGGGACGGTGTTTTTCTTGGATACGCTTTGCATTCTCGAGGCTTCCGTGTTTGGAACCTCGAATCCCAGCTGCTTGTCGAGACTTGTGAGGTTTCATTTGATGAGTCCTTGCCTTCTTTGACTCCTTCTTTTGAGCCCTCTGATGGTGAGCTCGGAGAGTCCATCTTCGAGGAAGATGATGACACTCCAGCCGCTAATGAGGGTGGGCCTTCTGCATCCCCCGCAGAGCCCACACCTTCTGAGACTTCGACTGAGGATGAGGGCGGACCTCTGATCACTTCTTCCACTACGATCGAGCCCCCTCAGTCGAGTCCAGAGGTGCCTGCTGCTGACTTCGATGAGGTGACTTCAGATCACCAGGGAACCCGAGCAGTTCAGCGTGACCATCCCTCAGAGCTCATCATAGGTGATTTGACTGAGAGAACTTTGCGTTCTTCTGCCTCTCTTGTTGTGTTTGCTGAATCTGCGTTTGTTGCATCTTTTGAGCCCAGAGACGTTTCTCATGCTCTTTCTGATTCTAATTGGATTAATGCTATGCAAGAAGAGCTAGAGAACTTTGTCCGCAATCGGGTTTGGACATTAGTTGAGCCGCCACTAGGATGCAACCCCATAGGCACCAAGTGGGTATTCAAGAACAAACAAGGTGAAGATGGGGTTGTGGTGCGCAACAAGGCTCGACTAGTTGCCCAGGGTTATTGCCAGAAGGAAGGTATTGACTTTGAAGAAACCTTCGCTCCTGTTGCCCGTCTTGAGTCCATTCGTATTCTTCTAGCATTTGTCGTTTCAAAGGGTTTTAAGCTTTTTCAAATGGATGTTAAGAGTGCTTTTCTGAACGAGTACATAGAAGAGGAGGTTTATGTTAGGCAACCCCCCGGTTTTGAGAACCCTAAGTTTCCTCGACATGTTTTTTAGTTGCAAAAAGCTTTATACGGGTTGAAGCAAGCCCCCAGGGCTTGGTATGACCGGTTAAAGACATTTTTGTTGGGAAAGGGCTTTGTGATGGGTTCTGTGGACAAAACTCTTTTCTTGCTCAGAGATGCTTCAGATTTTTTAGTTGCTCAGATTTACGTGGACGATATTATTTTTGGCGGTACTACTAATGATCTTGTGTCCAAGTTTTCTGAGCAGATGTATAGTGAGTTTGAGATGAGCCTCATGGGTGAGCTCAAGTACTTCTTAGGGCTCCAGATCAAGTAGACCAAGGACGGCACCTTCATCCACCAAGGTAAGTACACTCGCGACATGCTTAAGAAATTTGACTTTGGTGGTGAGTTGAAGCCGCAGATGACCCCGATGGGCACATCTGGGGGTCTGGACAAGGACGAGAGCGGCGTCAAGGTCAATGAAAGAGAGTTTCGAGGGATGATCGGTTCGCTACTGTACTTGACGGCAACAAGACCGGACATACAGTTCGCCGTGGGACTTTGCACGCGTTTCCAATCTTCACCACGCGCGTCTCATCGGCAGGCTGTCAAGCCTTACGGTGAGATGCGCGTGGTGAAGACTGAAAACGCGCGCACACGCCCACGGCAAACTGAATGTCCGGTCTCGTCGCAGTCAAGTATAGCAGTGATCCGATCATCCCTCGATACTCTCTCTCGTTTACCTTGACGCCATTCTCGTCCTTGTCGAGACCTCCAGATGTACCCATTGGGGTAATATGTGGCTCCAGCTCTCCACCAAAATCAAATTTCTTTAGCATGTCCCGTGTGTACTTACCCTGGTGGATGAAAATGCCGTCCTTGGTCTGCTTGATCTGGAGCCCTAAAAAGTACTTGAGTTCGCCCATGAGACTCATCTCAAACTCGTTGTGCATCTGCTCAGAAAACTTGGACACAAGCTCATTAGAAGAACCACCAAAAATAATAGCATCTACGTAAATCTGAGCAACCAATAAGTCTGAGCCATCTCTAAGTAAGAAAAGAGTCTTATCCACAGAACCCATCGATATCACAAAACCGTTCTGCAAAAAAAACATCACCACATTTTCTAGTTGACAAGCAAAGTAAAGCATGAGATGCAGAAGCTAACTAATATCTACCAAGATAAGCATTGTCCAAAACAAAGTGCTTCAGCAAACCTGTCATCTTTTTAAATTTTTTGGACTTTTTATTTTTCATTTTTGCCAGGGGTTATTTGCATGTCAAACCTTATGCTAACCGACCAAGTCAAACCTAGGCCAGAACTGAACCATCAAAAGCTTAAGACATTAGTCTCGACATACATTACACCATCCTAGTTCATACCAAAGTGCTATGGTAAGCAGTCCAGAACAATGCAATGCGACAAAGCAAACCCACCTAGATCTTTTCAAATAATCATAATAATGCATGAATTTTTCATTTTTCTGAATTTTTATCATTATGTTTAAAACATGTAGATATCCAAGTTGCATATCTACATCTAAGTAAGGATCTAGCTACCAGACAAATAAAAGATAGCGAAAGCATTCAGCCTACACATGCTAGTTACCAGAAGCAATGGTGATCATTTTTCATTTTTAAAGCATAAAAGCCATGCATATGACAAATATCAGATATATCATGTGAACTGAAACAGAACATTATCATCGACAAGTAATCAAAAACATATACTAGCTAGAGCAAGTAAGGCAGATTAATCATATAACAGAAGCAAGCTCAAAATGTGATATATGATTATGCATGATTTGAACGCACACAAAAAGACTCAATAAAAAATAAAGAAGAAAGAAAAACTGACTCAAAGTATCGTAAAATGGATACACGACTCCCAAATTCCCTCGTAAATGCTCAAAAGTAGACTGATCTAGGGGTTTGGTAAAGATGTCAGCCAACTGCTGATGGGTATCAACATGAACAAGGTCAATTACCCCTTTCTCATATTGATCCCTCAAAAAATGAAAGCGCACATCAATATGTTTGGTTTTTGAAGGAAGACATGGGTTTTTCCCTACACTAATTGCACTAGTGCTATCACAAAACAAAGGAACTCTAGAATGGAAGGACAACCCAAAATCCCGCAAAGTAGAAATCATCCAAACCAACTATGAGCAGCACGTAGCAGCAGCTACATACTCAGCCTCAGTAGTAGAAAGCGCAACTCCAGATTGTTTTCGAGAAGACCAAGATACAAGTGAAGAACCAAGAAGCTGGCAAGTACCGGAAGTCGACTTGCGATCCAGCCGGCATCCACCAAAATCAACGTCAGAAAAACCAACTAAATCAAGAGATGATGATGTAGAATAGTAAAGACCTAGATCAGGAGCATAAGTAAGATACCTGAAAATACGCTTGACAGCCTTACGGTGAGATGGGCGTGGTGAAGACTGAAAACGCGTGCACACGCCCATGGCAAATTGAATGTCCGGTCTCGTCGCAATAAAGTATAGCAGTGATCCGATCATCCCTCGATACTCTCTCTCGTTTACCTTGACGCCGTTCTCGTCCTTGTCCAGACCTCCAGATGTACCCATTGGGGTAATCTGTGGCTCCAGCTCTCCACCAAAATCAAATTTCTTTAGCATGTCCCGTGTGTACTTACCCTGGTGGATGAAAATGTCATCCTTGGTCTGCTTGATCTGGAGCCCAAAAAAGTACTTGAGTTCGCCCATGAGACTCATCTCAAACTCGCTGTGCATCTGCTCAAAAAACTTGGACACAAGCTCATTAGAAGAACCACCAAAAAATAATATCACCCACGTAAATCTGAGCAACCAATAAGTCTGAGCCATCTCTAAGTAAGAAAAGAGTCTTGTCCACAGAACCCATCGATATCACAAAACCGTTCTGCAACAAAAACGGCTTTAGGCGATCATACCAAGCCCTGGGGGCTTGCTTCAGACCGTATAAAGCCTTCTGCAACTTGAAAACATGTCGAGGAAACTTAGGGTTCTCAAAACCAGGGGGCTGCTTAATATATACCTCCTCCTCTATATACCCATTCAGAAAAACACTCTTGACAACCATTTGAAAAAGCTTAAAACCTTTGGAAACAGCAAAGGCCAAAAAAATATGAATGGACTCAAGACGGGCAACAGGGGCGAAGGTCTCCTCAAAATAAATACCTTCTTTTTGGAAAAAGCCCTATGCCACTAGTTGAGTTTTGTTGCGCACCACAACCCCATCTTCACTTTATTTGTTCTTAAACACTCACTTGGTTCCTATGGTGTTACATCCAGGTGGCAACTCAACTAGTGTCCAAACCCGATTGCGAACAAAGTTTTCAAGCTCTTCTTGCATGGCGTTTATCCAATTTGAATCAGAAAGAGCATGAGAAACGTCTCTGGGGTCAAAAGTAGAAACAAAAGCAGACTTAGCAAACATAGCAAGAGAACCCCTAAAGAACGTAAGGATCTCTCAGTAAGATTACCGATGATGAGCTCTGAGGGGTGATCACGCTGAACTACTCGGGATTCTAGGTGATCTGAAGTCTCCTCACCAGAGTCAGCAACTGGCTCCTTTGGACTCGGCTGAGAAGTCATCTCATCAGAGTCAGCAACTAGCACCTTTGGACTCGGCCGAGGAGGCTCGATCGAAGTAGGAGTGATCAGAGGTCCGTCCTCATCCTCAGTCGAGGTCTCAGAAGGTGTGGGGTATGTAGGCTATGCAGAGGGCCCACCCTCATCATCAGCAGGAGTGTCATCATCTTCCTCAAAGATGGACTCTCTAAGCTCATCATCTCCAGAAAGCTCAAAAGAAGGTGTCAGTGAAGGCATGGACTCGTCAAAAGAAACCTCACAAGTCTCGACAAGCAGGTGAGAATCTAGGTTCCAAACAAGAAAGCCTCGAGAATGCAAAGCATAACCAAGAAAGACTCCATCCCAGCAACGAGACTCAAACTTGTCCAAATGCCCTCCCTTCATGAGCACAAAGCACTTGCATCCAAACACTCGCAAGTGACTCACCTTTAGCTGTCTGCTAAACCGCAACTCATATGACGTCTTACCTAAGTAAGCTCTAAGAAAAATGTGGTTGGCTAGATAGCAAGTTGTATTCATTGCTTCAGCCCAAAAGCGAGTAGGAGTCCTAGGTTCATCAAGCATCGTCCTGGCCATCTCGACTACCGTGCGGTTCTTTCGTTCCACAACACCGTTCTGTGGGGGAGTGTAAGGGGCCGAGAACTGATGATCAAGACCCTGATCACTACAGAAGCTGATGAACTGAGAGTTCTTAAACTCAGAGCCATTGTCCGAACGAATTACTCGCATCAGACCATTGTTCTCATTCTTCAGCTTCAAAATCAGGTCATGAACATACTAAAAAGTCTCATCCTTAGACTCTAGAAAGTAAACCCACGAGAATCGAGAAAAATCATCAACTATCACAAGCGCGTACCACATCCCACCGACTGAGCGTACTCGAGCTAGACTAACTGTATCCATGTGTAACAGCTCTCTCGGGTACGAAGTCATCACCTGAGTCACATGTGCGTGAGAAGTGGCAACCATTTTCCCATGACGACAGGTATGGAAAACTAGATCCTTCTCCATCTTAAGCTTAGGCAATCCTCGGATAAGGTCCATACAACTCAATCTGACAAGCAGATCAAAGCTCAAATGGCCTAACGTCCTATGCCACTTCCAAAGCTCACAGGAAGATCCAGCCACCAGACAACGAGAAGGGCCATAAGAACTAGAGAAATCAATACGAAAAACCTTACTAAAGGGTAAGATCCAACAAACTAAAGATCCTCTAGAATCAACAACAGAAGACATGCCCTTCTTAAAACGGACCTCTAAACCATCCTCAAGAAGTTGCGAAACAGAAATTAGATTAAAATTCAGATTTCTAACTAAAGCGACATTCTTCAAAGAGAAATAATCAGAGATGCGAATTGACCCAATACCTTGTACCTTCCCTTGACCACTGTTCCCAAAAGTGATGTATTACTTGGAGCTCGGGGGAGAGAGGCTGGAGAACCATCTGCGGTGTCCCTTCACGTGGCGAGAACATCGTGAATCCATGATCCACACATCCTCCGGTCCTCGATCCTGCAAGATCAATGGTCATGAGTGGGAGCAAACGGTCCAACGCCAGGTTTAACAAAGGTTCTAAACTAGTGTCGAGCCATCTGCTCATAAGTAGGAAAGCAGAAGGAATCATATGAGTCTGGACAAAAACACGGCTCAAAGTGCGGTCCTCTGTTCAGCCTAAAATCATGGCCACGAGGTCCAGAACTGTATCCATAATGATCTGGAGCTCTACTGGAACAAAAACCACCCTCCGGAGCACGGTCATGAAAACCGTCTCCTCTACCACCACCTACACGACGTGGCCTGGCCTCTAGCCTCTCTCTACATTGAGGAACTCTTTGTCTACCACCTTGCTGGTCGAAATGCTCCTGCCCACCTCGAGCTCTCTCTGCTCTCTCAACACACTTCCTCTTGAAGCAAAACTCCTCAAGATGCCCGTCTCTCTGACAAAACTCATAGTGATAGGTAGTCTTCTTGGGATGTGGTTGAGGCTTGGGATTCTTAGGCTTGGTGGTGTTGGGTGTAGTATCTTTGGTGTGAGAGGGTCTAGGTAAAGAATCAAGAGAAGTGTGGAGAGGTTTAGGCTTTAGGACCCAGATTTGCTTCTTGGGTGGAGCTTTAGGTTGTTCTTGGAACACTCCATCCTTGGGCTGACTAACCAGAAAAGGCTCAGTGGAGTGAGTCTTGGGATATCTCTGTTCAGGAGTCATCTTAGTCCACTCCACTGCTCAGATAATGGCACTCTCAAAATTAGCCTTGGTATAGGTGTAACCTACCCCAAACCCATCCTGCCTCTTGAACTGTTGGATCATCATGTTGAGCTATGGCTCTCTGGCACTAATCCAACTCAGGATCTGACGGAGGTAAAAGTTGTCGTTCTGAACATCCGCTAGCTCCTCTCTCAAAGAAGCTAGTACCTCCACCTGAGACAGGCAGATCTCACACTCTCTATCAACTTCAATAGACTTCTTAGCTTTTAGCTTGATCAACTCTAATCTTAGAGACAAGCAGTTCTCACAAATAGTGGGTGGAACTGACAAGGTCTCAAGTTCTAGCTTAGTCTGCTCCAACTCAGCTCTCACTCAAGCTAACTCGCCCAACTGCTCATCACTCTTGGCTCTCACTTCAGCTATACTAGCCAAATGGGATGGGCAGTCTACACATGGTACGATGACAGTGGCATGAGCATTTTTCAGCTCCAACTGAGTGCTTTCAAGCTCAGTGGTTATAGCGTCTCTCTCATCTACTCTCTCTGTGTACCTGGACTTAAGAGTCATCAGGTCACACAACAACACCTCACAGTTAGGACACTCACTACTACCATCCAAGCAAGGAGAAGAAGACAGACTCTCAATCTTTCCATTCGCCATGGCAAGCTCACTCTCAAGCTCATCTATCCTCTTTTCAGCCCCTCTAAGCAGTTTCTCCCAATACTTCAACTCCTGATAGTTCTGTTCTAGTAAATTAACAACTTCTTGTTCATAGGAAGATACCTTCTCATCGTCGTCGTCATCGGAGTTGTCGGAGGAACCTTTTTCTTCCTTATCCCCAAGAGCCATTGAACAGAAGCTCTTGCGGGGTCTTCAGCTGTGACGCGAGCGACTCTTTGGCTTATCCCCGAAAGCCACGAAGCAGAGGCCCACCGGATCGTCCTTGTCCTTCCCCTTCCTGATCACGAACTCTTCATCACTTGAACTCGAAGATGAAGAGGAAGACGAATATCTCTTGGAGTAGCTTTTCTCCATCTCGGTGAAGAAGGCCTTGTCTCGCTTCTTGTTCTCACGCCTGTAGTCCTTCAGATCCTTTCGAAAGAATCTTGTCTTGGGCTTGCCCTTTGTGGAAGTGGAGTTGTCATACTTGCCAGAGTCGTAGGAGTTACTGTCGGTTCCCTTCTTGTAGCTCTTCCGCTTAGGGCAGTCGGCGATGAAATGACTTGATCACCACACTCAAAACATCCGGATTTTGTGCCGTGTCTTTTAAGCATTCGTTTATCATAGACATGTCGCACCCGGTTGTTAAACAAACACAGATCATCATCTCCTAGCGAATCAAGCTGATCCTAGGAGATAGACATCACAGAAAATGCAGTACAACTCAAAGCAGTAGGATCAGTAGACGGTGTCACAAGGGCTAGAGTCTTTGAGCCAGAACCAGTGAGATTTGATCTCAACTGGATATAAACTTCTGAGGCCTTGAGCTTACTAAAAAGTTCTGAGACTGTCAAGGTATCATAGGAGGCGCTCTCAATAATAGAGGACACCTTGATCTCCCAGATCTTAGGGTCCAAGGTATGAAGAACCTTGAGCGCCTGTTCATGATCTGAGACCAGTTGATCACGCTCAGCCTTGTTGACCCGAAGCTTGTTAATGATCGATTGAAAACGACCAAACAAAGCCTCAAAAGTATCACCTGGCATCTGTGAGAAATTTTCATACTCACGCCGGTAGGTCTGATAGAGCCTAGCTTTCACCTGAGCTGTCCCCTCATTGTGTGCCTAGAGAGTAGCCCAGATCTCTCGAGCAGTGGTGAGATGGCTAACACGCTCAAACTCACTAGGACCTCGACCAGAAAATAAAATGTTCACCGCTTTGCTATTGTTCTAATGTTGGGCGATTATATCAGCACAATCGCGCTCAGCAATAGGAAGTATAGTAAAAGTAGGGTGAGCACAAATATCCCAAATGTCCGAGCTCTGGCTCATGAGATAGGCTCGCATGCGAGTCTTCCAATAAGTGTAGCGAAAAGCTTCAAGGGACAGGATTTTACTAGACGAAGTCATGATCACTACCTCGGTTTATAAATAGTTAAAGTATGGGAAAACCCTAACCTTGCTCTGATACCACTTGTAGGACCGAAAGTAGCAACCAGAGGGGGGTGAATGGGCGCCTAAAAATTTCTTCTAAATAAAAGACCTAATCCCAACACCCAAACGTACTTAACCAGACAAATAACAAAAACAAAGCAAATCACAAGAACTAAAGTTGTCTAACCTAAAAATGATTGGTGTCCTAAATAAAATGATATTTAAAAATAAACTAAACTAAATAAAAATAATTGCAGTAAATAAGAATGGGTACTAGAAATATTTAATGGCATAGGAAAAATACCTAAATAAATCAATAATGATTCGGATTGCAGTCTAAAAATAAAGTACTAATCAACCGAATAAAACAAGGATCAACCAGAAATTAATTGAGAAATTAAATTACTGCAACTAATAATTTTTTTCTTTTTCTACGAGCAGATTAAAATTATTTAAATAAATAATATGAGAGTACTAATAATATCTAGCAGATAAAAGAAATGAATACGAAATAACTAACAGATCTGTATTTTAATTAAAGATAGATAATTATTGAATTACTTGGTCTACCTAAAAAATAGGAGATCAATACTTACCTGCATCGAAGATCCCTCGCAGGTCACGTTCCCTCGTGCCGCAAACAATCCTGCCACCGAAGTTTTTTCGCGTCAAGTTGTGGGATCCTCGTGCATGCGCCGCTGCTTATTGGATGCTGCACCGGTTGCTGCTCCCTGTCACTTGCGTCTAGCTACTATGTGGAGACCCATGCATTGCCTTCCCAAGGAGTCTGTCGGCTGCAGCCTATGCGGTGCACTGCTTCAGCACGCAAAGTCTCTCCACCGAATAGCACTGCCACGCACTGCCGCTAGCCGTAGGCAGGCCTGCAGCTCCTGCTGCACCGGTGGGACCCACGAAGGAAAACATTACTCCTGCATTGAAAAAACGTCCCGTGTGGAAAGCAGAAGTTGCATGCACTGGCGGTGGGTTCTGGCCCTGCGTGCGCTGTGCAGGTGTCTCGGCTGTGCCTCGGCAGCCACCCATGCACCTTGTCGGCCGGAGAAAAATGCTCGGAAAGAAGGATAATGCAGCGATGCAGATCGAACACGGAGGAAAAATAGTAGATGAAAAATATGCAGTGGACTGAAGATAATCTTAGGAAAAATAGTCACCCTATCCCAAGGGGGTAGGGGCCTATTTATAGGCAACCCACTAATACATGGAAAGGCTAATTTACCCCTAGGGTAAATTACACTGACTCTAAAAAAAATTCGAAATTACTAAAATACCCTTAGAAAAGTCAACTGACTCGAATAACAAATATTCTGGACTTAAAAAACTAAATATTAATATCCTAAATCAAAATAATCATCGGTTGTCAGTTTTGCGCGGAAACTAACAAAGCGTCCACCGTCTTCGCACCAGGTACCCGGATTGGGCCGACCCGATCCCGCAGCTTCCTCAGCCCGGCAATCGCTCACCGCCCGTGTACCTGAGTCAAACTCAGTCAACAGACCAGTGGATCCCCTGCCGCTCCTATCCCTTGTACTCGGATTGGGCAAGCCCGACTCCGCGGCTCCTCTGTCTGGCTGTCGCTCGCTGCCCGTGTACCTGAGTCACACGCGCCCCAGACACGGCAGGTCTTCATGTCTCTTCTTGACTTCTGTTGACAATCACTCATCACATCTAGAACATAAGACCCATGCTCTTCAACATGGTTTCTCAATAGGGTTTTGTCAACAGATCCCATTTTGTAGCCTTGTTCTAGCAAAAATGACCTAAGTCGGTCATACCAAGACCTAGGTGCCTGCTTGAGGCCATACAAATATTTATGAAGTATAAAGACTCTATTGGGCTACTTGGGATTTTCAAAGTCTAGGGTTGTTTTACAAAAAAACATCTTTGACTATGAATCCATTAAGAAAGGCATTTTTGACATCCATTTATTAAAGCTTGAAACCACAGGAAGAAGCAAAAGCAAGCAAAATCCTAATGGCCTCAAGACGAGGAACTAGTGCAAAAGTTTCCCCAAAATCAATCCCCTCAATTTGAATAACCCTGAGCAACAAGTATAGCCTTGTTTCTCACAATAGAACCATCCTTCCCCTGTTTGTTTTTAAAAATCCATTTTGTTCGTATGATGTGAACCCAGACTTGGTTTCTCTCAAAATTATCAAGTTCCTCATGCATGGCATTGACCCAACTTGAATCAGATAAAGCATGACTAACATCTAAGGGCTCAAAAGTGGCAAAAAATGCATAATCAGTAAAATGAGCATGAGATCGAGTTACGCTTTCATTTAGCTCACCAATAATCTGGTCAAGAGGGTAATGTCCCTGAATGTGAAGAGGAGCTTCTCATCGAGAAAGAATCTCCCCTTCAACACTTACCGGAGTGTGCTCGAAGCTTGCCAAAGTCGATGCTTTAGGTCCTCTTGCTAATGTAGAGGAAGTAGGGTCCACATCAGGGGTTGTCATAGTGGGAGGTAGGGGTACTTCTTCATCTTCTGTGAGATCTGATGGATCTTCTTCTTCAAAAATGGCTTCATTCATATCCTGCACACTTGCATGCTCAACAGAGGGACTAACACAAGGAGTTGATTCATCAAAAGTAACAACACATGACTCGATGAAAGTGTTAGTATCAAGATTAAAAACACGATATGAATATCCATGTAGTGAATAACCAAAAAAGATACCATCAGAAGAACGTGACTCAAATTTGTCAAGATTACTGTGTTTTAGAATGAAGCACCAACAACCAAAAACTCTCAAGTGTGTCACCTTGGGATTCCTTCCAAACACAGATCATAAGATGTCAAATTCAAAAGTGAGTGCAAAATAATCCGGTTGGAGATGTAACAAGTGGTGTTCATGGGCTTAGCCCAAAATCTTCTAGGAGTCCTATGCTCATCGAGCATCGTCTTAGCCATCTCCACCAAAGTACGGTTCATTCTCTCAACAATTCCATTTTGTTGAGTAACCCGGGGAGTAGAAAATTGGTGTTCAATGTCAAGCTCAAGGCAAAAGTCAACAAAGAAACTATTTTTGAACTTGGTGCCATTATCACTTTTGATTGCTTTCAATACACCAGGGAGTTCTTTGAATAATCTCAAAGCTAAGCTCCAAAAGTGTGAAAACACGTCTGTTGATAGCAAAAAATGGCATTAATGGTCAAGATTGTCCAAAAGTCAAAATTGGTAATTTAGCCCGAAAATATGCAATTCATGGCACAAGTCGAAGTCCCTAAGTGTCAAAGGCCCATCTGCATTGGGTTTCGGCTGCCCCTTTGGTGGCCTGCTTCACAGGCCGACTTCAGCCTGAAGCCCCTTCGGCGGCTTGCTTCATAGGCAGCCTTCGGCCCAATAGGCCTACTTTGGCAGGCCCACCGAAGGCCCACTTCGGGTAGGCCTGGGAGTGAGTTTGTATATAGGTTTCGGGTTGTTTTGATCCCTAATCAAATCTTATCTGTTTTTAGCCGAATCCTAATCAGGTTAGAGTTAGAGATATAGTCAGGAACGTCAATACTAGCCCCTATAAATATAGGGGTGAGGCTGATTCAAAAACCATATACACAGATCAACTCAAAACCCTAGTTTTGAATCGCATTACTTTGAATCTACTTTTCCTACTCTAGGAGTAGCTCTAAAGTCCATCTTTGTGAGTTTGAGCCGTAAAATCTCCATGCATCACATAAAAACCATGGTAAGTCCTTGTTGACTCGCTCGTGAATAATCCGTTTAATCTGCGTAACAGATTGCTATCGTTTCTATCAGTTTTATTTGGCTACACTTGATAATTTGGTCTCTAGGCCGAATTGGCATTTGATGTTGGTGTTTCTGTAGAGTTTACACTTCGATCTCCTTCACCAAGAGTTTTTGCTTCAATCCAACACCCAAAAAGTGATCTCCGGAGCTAGGAAGCTAATTTCAAAGACTGTCGGACCTATCTCCTACAGGTCTTCGGCTCGACATCGTTGTGTTGGAGTCATCACACTATTGTCGGTCTGAGTACCTTCATGTCAGGGTTGCTTCGTGCCAGAGCTACATCGAGCTAGACTCTTCGCGTTAACTATCGTCGCACCGAAGTCTTCCCACCGGGCCTCATCACGCTGAAGTCTTCGCACTGAGCCCTATTGTTTGGCGAAAAGTTAATATCATCCGGTTTGATCGGAGCCTGTCTTCGATCTGATTAGATTAAACTCTGAAGGCTACTTCGGCGCACCCTTTGCACCAGACACTAAAGGCCCCCTTCGGTGACCCCCTCGCACAGTACACTTTGATCCAATCGGCTTTGTTAGGCCAGTTCGGTTTAATTACTTTCTAAACAATTCGGTTAGTTGAATAATTTTGCTTTAAGATTATTTGATTGCCTAGTGACTCCGTTATTCCCTTACCATTGTTTAAGGGTCGTTGGAATGTGACGTCAGTGTTGTGTTACACTTAGGGTTGTTCCTAAGTATCCGCACGCTTTTGGATCATCGGATCGGCGTCAGTGTGTCGGCACGTTTTAGTGTCAACACACTTTTTGGCGACTCCGGTGGGGACAAGCATGCCAAGCACTTCTACATCGGCGACGGGTACACCTACTACCTCTATATAAATAGGACCCTCGATGCCGATGGATCCGGTGGGAAGCACGGAGATTGACGATGCCAACATCTTCGTCCCCACCCTCGATGACCTTTCTAAGGAGGATAGGGCAGAGATCCAGACCAACACGAGGGAGTTACACGCTCTCTTACTTGGACGCTTTACCAAGACCCATGGAGGCTTCGTCAAGCGCGACATCAACATCCCTAATCTATCCGGGATCAAGGTAACGCCATCGTCTCCTCGATTGTCCTCCCAGGAAATCGAGCAAAAGATAGCCAACACAGTAGACCAGGCCATTAGTGCTACCATTGCAAACCACATAGAGGCTATAATCGACTCGAGAAGGGAGGCGATGTTTAGGAAATTCGGAATTTCTAAGGCCGCTTCCCCAACTCCAATAGCTAGTGTACCCCTATCCATCACATACATAGTTGGACCGACGGAAGTACCGGGAAGACCATAGCGTCTATGGCCACATCATCCGCGACCGAGATGGCATATGGCCCTATCGGTCAGACCAGCCATCAGGCCGGTCCGACCGGCTATTACACCCTCGGTCAGACCGGCCCTATTGTCGTTCAGATTGCCCTACCACATACTATGTGTCGCCACCTGCGCCTATGCTACCTTATCCCGCGCTGCCCGCACCCCCTGCTCCTACATACCCGCATAGGCCCGAGTACCTCCCGTATCACAAGCCGCCATGAGAGGAGGAGTCGCATGGCCGACACCCTGAAATACCACCGCGTGTCATGCCCCCACACGAGAGACACACACATGCAGGAGGCGTAGATGACATAGAGGAGCGGATTCATGCGTTGTTTAGACAATGTGCGGGTTGGACACCTAGGGGTCGAGTTAGGGTTTATCACAAGCCATACCTCTACCACTTTGATACCTTCCCATACCCGAGCGGCTTTAGAGTGCCTGAATTTACAAAATTTGACGACGAAGGTAGTAAGACCACCCTAGAGCACGTAGGCCAATTCCTAGAGTAGTGTGGCGAAGCTAGTGGGTCGGATGCATTGAATCTTAGGCTTTTTTCCCTATCACTGTTCGGCACTGCTTTCACATGGTTTTTGGTGTTACCGTCGAACTCCGTTCAGACTTGGGCCTAGTTGGAGCAGAAGTTCGATGATTATTTTTATACTAGGGAAACCGAGCTTAGACTTTCACATTTGACATCGGTTAGATAGAAGGCTAGTGAGGGTGTCTCTGAGTACATTAAGCACTTTAGGGATACTAGAAACCGATGATTTACCTTGAACATTTCTGATAGAGACTTGGTCGACTTACCTTTAACGGTCTGCACTCCGAACTTAAGGAGAAACTAGATGGCCATGATTTCTTTGATGTCAGTCAAGTGCTGAAGAAGGCTCTGGTTCAGGAAAGCCGAGCTAAAAGCATAAAATTCACTAATACGTTTAACAAGCCTAAGTCCGAGGTGCGCGTCATGGAGCACTCCAATGAGGAATCATCTAAGAGCGAAGATGACTCAACCAATATGTACACTATAGAGTAGACTTGGTCTAGTAAGGCCAAGCTCGTCACTTGCATTGAGTTACAACCGTCTCCTACCAAGAGTCGGCCCAGCGAAGTGAAATATTCTTTTGATGTGACCAAATGTGATAGAATATTTGACTTTTTGTTGCAGAATAAACTTATCAGGTTACCGAAGGGTCACGTCATTCCGACTGTCGATGACTTGAAGAAATGGGCTTATTGTAAGTGGCATGATTCTCATTCCCATTCTACTAATGATTGCAATGTTTTTCATCAGCGGGTTCAATTGGCCATATAAGAAGGACGGTTGAATTTGGATACAAATACCAAGATGAAGCTCGATCAGGACCCTTTCCCCATGAACACTATCGATCTTGATGGGAAGAACGTGCTGATTCGGCCTAAGTAGGCAGGGTCCGCTAAGGGTAAGGAGGTCATGATCGGAGAGCCTCGCACACACACACTCATACCAAAGAACCATGAGGTGGGGGTTTGGAAGATAAACAATGTAGCATCATCTTAGGCTAAGCCTCACAAGAAGCCAAAGGTGACTTACGAGTAGGGGTGAAAACGGATCGGATACGGACGGATATCACTAATATCATATCCTTTTTCATATATTTTTTCGGATTTGAATTCGGATTCGGATAATTCGGATACGGATACGGAGTCGGATATCATCGAATACGAATACGGAGCGGATACGAATCGAATACGAATACGGTTACGAATACTTACCGAATATTAATAATGTATTTATTTATTCACGATCACAATACACAAATGACAAATAATAGTTAACATCATATAAATCATCACGAACGGGGAGAGAGAGGTGACAGGAGTAGGAGAGACCGGGAGAGAGAAAGAAAAATTAGGGTTGATAGAGTTTTAGTCAAAGTTGACTATTTACTTATTTTTGGAGTGAGAGAGATAAAGTTTAAAATTGTAAATTTGAAATATAAATGTTCGTTTAAAGTTGAATTTTTTCTAATATCAAAATACAACATATATAATATCATAAAACAATTTCACATTTTTATGCATAAGTTTGCTATTTTTAATTCATTATGTATGTTTCTTTGATTTATATTGAAATTTGTCAAATTTGAACTACAAGTGCATGAAATAATGAACCAAAAATTGTAAAAAAAATCATATTCATAAATTTGAGTCTATTTTAAGTCAGTATCCACTAAATTGAAAGATATTTTTTTAAAAAATTGTTTCGACACTCGATGAACAACATAGAGCTTAATGGAATTTTAATTCTAAAAAATTCAAATAAATTCTGAAAAATACGATACGTCTCATGGTATCATCATACGATACAAAGATGCTGTGATAAAAATTTAAAATTATTTTGACAAAGTTTGCATCTACGATGTTAAGAAAGATGGAGATTTGAGAGTAATGAGTTAGAATGATAAGAAGAATGTGATAGGTTTAAAAGCAAATCAATAGTTAAATCTTTGTTTAAACTTGATTTTTTTTCTATGATTAAAATACAACATATCTAGTCTTATAAAAAAATCACATTTTTATACATAAGTTTGCTATTTTTAATTCATTATGTATGTTTCTTTGATTTATATTGAAATTTATCAAATTTGAACTACAAGTGCATGAAATAATGAACTAAAAATTCTAGAAAAATCATATTCATGCATGTGAGTCTATTTTAAGTCAGTATCCACTAAATTGAAAGATATTTTTTAAAAAACAAATGTTACGACACTCGATGGACAACGTAGAGCTTAATGAAATTTTAATTCTAAAAACTTCAAATTAAGTCTGAAAAATACGATACGTCTCATGGTATCATCATACGATACATAGATGCTATGATAAAAATTTAAAATTATTTTGACAAAGTTTGCATGTACGATGTTAAGAAAGATAGAGATTTGAAAGTAATGAGTTAGAATGTTAAAAGAAATGTGTTAGGTTTAAAAACAAATTAATAGTTAAATATTTGTTTAAACTTTTTATATAATTAAAATACAACATATATTAATTTATGGAAAATTTGGATATTGTTATATGTCAATTTGCTATTTTTCATTAATTCATTGTGTTTCTAAAATTTAAATTGAAAGAACTATTTTTTTTATTTATTAAAAAATTTTATCTGTTTAAATTTATAGAAATTTATCCCATTGTTAAAAATATATATTTTTTAAAAAAATATTCTTTATTTTTTTAAAAAATGTTTTTTAAAAAAAATAAAGAAGGTTTTTTATTTCAAATCCATGGGCGGTTGGGCCATCAGGCCATGGCGCCATGGTGGTGGCCTGGTGGGCCTGCCAGCCAAATCTAAACCATCGGGCCATATAAAGGCCTGCAGTGTGGCCAGTGGGCCTATATTTTTAATGGGCCGGATATCCGAATAAGAACTATCCGGATTATCCGAATCCGTATCCGAATCCGACGGATATCAGGCATATCATATCCGTTTCCGTATCCGAAAAAAAATATCCGAATCCGAATCCGTATCCGAAAAATCCGTATCCGAATCAAAAAAATCCGAATCCGAATCCGTTTTTCCGGATACGGTCGGAAACTATCCGAACCACTTTCACCCCTACTTACGAGATGCTCTTCCAGATGCATAAAAAAAGGGCCGAACAGGCCAGAGTTTGACCAAACTCTTTGGGAAGGCCAAACCCTCTAAGGAGGTCGAACCCTCATATGAAGAGGTTGAACCCCCCTCTGAGGCGACCGAACACCCCTTTGACCTGCTCAAAGACTCCTCTGATATGGCCAGACCCATCACCAATCTGGACCAGCATCCCTCCAACATGGCCGAACCCCCCTCCGAGCGATGGGTTCGGTCCGCTATGGGCAAAGCCACTAGAGCCCCCACTCCCTCCACCATACCATTGGACAGTAGCACCGTGGCCTCCGAGCTATGTTCTACCACTAGGGTACCCTACTCCATACTTCACCGCTCCCTTCATGCCTTTGGATTTTTATGATTGGCAGGGGAGATATATGCGATGAAGAACAACATTTTTAGTCGTCTATCTATGGTGCCATAGGGGCGACCCTCTCAGAACGAAGCAAGGGAAGGCGGCCGTGAAGGTGTAACAGAGAGAGGCTATAAAGACATCACCGTCAAGGTGGGGTCCCAGGAAGTCCCAATCCTGGAAGGACCCCCTCTGGAGTGCGACGGAGGTATGTTCCTGAAGTCTGATGAAGGTAGCTCCGCCGGTCTGACTACTTCCTCTGGGCCGGTCCGATCGCCCCCTCCACCGAGGGCTGATCGGCCTACCTCGGCCGGTCTGACCACTTCATTCCAGGATTCTAGCACGCTTTGGTCAGACCAGCCTGCCAAGGATGGTCCGACCGATAGCATGCAAAAAGAAGGCTTCGTCGGGTGTAAACACACCGAGGCCGACCCGGGTAGCCCTCGTTCGGCTAAAATCTATAGGAGCAAGTTTGTGGTGCCTAGCATTAAGCCACAGCCTTCGTGGGCACCCCCGGGCATGTCCAAATCACAGAAGAGGTGGATACAATGTCTTCGAGCCCAGGAGATGCGTGAGAGGCAGGCCGAGGACGAGCGGGACACCGTTTTCAAGGAGATCCATACCCGACCTACGATGAAGGAGGTTTGGAAGCCAAAGCTGGTTGCTGTAAAAAAACTCGGCTCCTACTCCAAGCGACGATGAAGACGATCTGATGAACGTTGACTACACGCCCATCTCTAAGGGGGTACCTCCACAGCCGAAGGTGTAAACGTCGTCATGCTTCCCGCCGAGTTTTCTCTTCCACGGGATGAGGTCGAGGTCGCTCAGTTGAGCCTCGACCCACAGGAGACCATTTTCAAGAAACTCGAGGATACGGCTTGTCACTTAAAGCCTCTCTACATCAAGGTACACATCGATGGGAAGCTAATCTCAAGGATGCTGGTGGATGGAGGTGCCACAGTTAACTTGATGTCATACTCTCTACTGAAGAAGCTCAGCAAGAGCGAAGACGACTTGATGAGGACCAACTTGATGCTCAACAGATTCAATGGCGAGAGCTCCGAGGCCAAGGGCATACTTTCTAAGGAGCTGACGGTGGGCAACAAGACATTGCCGACGGCGTTCTTCGTCATTGATGTGCAAGGTAACTACAGCGTATTACTTAGGCATGATTGGATTCATGCCAATTCCTGCATTCCTTCTACTTTGCACCAGTGCTTGACTCAGTGGGACGGCGATGATGTAGACGTCGTACCAGTTGACACTTCATCCTAGATTGCTTTGGCCGATGTGTCTATCGACGCCATCCACGATAAAGTAGAATGTTTTTCAGGTAGAGATCTCTCAGATTATGACTTTGTTAGCGTGTCTGAGGGATGTTTTGTTCCTGCTTTTGTAAAGCTGGCTGGTGTAGCATGGCTGTCTCTAAATTAGTCATCATGTCTAGTAAGAGTAATCTTGATTGGATAAAATCTCGTGTAGAGCAATATCGGTCTTCTAAAGAAGGTATTGCCAAAGCCATTTAGGATTTTAGTGTAGAAAAGTTAGGCCAAGGTTTTGCATCGGCCGACCCTCTAGAAGAGGTCAATATAGGTGATGGTGGTATTCGAAGGCCGACTTTTGTAAATCAAAATTTGTAGGCTGATGAGAAGGCCGAAGTAATAAAGTTGCTTTGGTTGTATGTCGATTGTTTCGCATGGGAATATAGTGAGATGCCCAGACTAAGCCGTGAGCTCATGGATCATCGGCTGTCCATCAAATCTGGGTTTAGACCTTATAAACATCCCCCTCATCGCTTTAATTTGGCCATGTATGACCGAGTTAAAGAAGAGTTAAAGAGAGATGTGCAAAATTTGCTAGGCAAGGTAAATTATTTGTGTCGCTTTATATCTAACTTGTCTAGCAAGATTGATGCTTTTGTCCCGATACTTCGTCTAAATAACGCAACCAAATTCACTTGGAGGGCAAGTCAGCAATGTGCTTTTGAGAAAATTAAAGAATGCTTGTCATCAGCACCTATGGTAAGAGCACCAAAAGTCGGGATTCCGTTTTGGCTATACGTTGCTGTAGAAGATAGCGTGATAGGAGTTGTGTTGACTCAGGAGGTGGATGGAAAAGAGTACATCATCACATTCTTGAGTCGCCGCCTATTGGATGTCGAGACAACGTACATGTTCTAATAGCATTTGTGGTTATCACTTTATTATGCATGTACCAAACTTCCTCACTATCTTCTATCCCGCACATGTATTGTTACTTGTCAAACTGATATTATAAAATACATAATGCAAAAGTCAATTATAAGTGGGAGAATCGGAAAGTGGGCTTATGATTTGATTGAGTACGATAAGTATTATGAATCCTTGAAAGCTATGAAAGGCTAAGTCGTTGCAAATTTTATAGTTGATTACCATGTAGATGTCAATTAGAGTAGTGATGCTGCTTTGATTGAGGTAGTGCCATGGAAATTTTACTTTGATGGTTCGGCTTGAAAGAATGGTCAAGGTGTTGGAGTTGTGCTCATATCACCTAGTGTAGGACCGAAAGTAGCGACCAGAGGGGGGTGAATGGGCGCCTAAAAATTTCTTGCTAAACTATGACCTAATCCCAACACCCAAACGAACTTAACCAGACAAATAATATTAGCAAAGCAAATTACAGGAACTAAAGTTGTCTAGCCTAAAAAAACGGATGTCCTAAATAAAATGATATTTAAAAATTAAACTAAATAAATTAACTGCAGTGAATAAGATAGGTACTAGAAATATTTAATGACGTAGGCAGAATACCTAAATAAATCTATGATAATCCGAAATGCAGTCTAAAAATATGATACTAATCAAATGAATAAAACCTAAAATATTTCATGAAAGTCTAGAATAAAAATATTTCTTCGACTAATAATAATTTTTTATATATAAGCAGATTAAAAAATACTTAAACAGATAATACGAGATTACTAATAAAATTTTAGCAGATTAAAAAATTAACTACGAAAATACTAACTAGATTTAATCTAACTAAAAAATAGGAGATAAATAAATTTTACCTGCATCACCATTCAAAAACACGTCGCGCAGAAAATCCGGCGAATCACCACTCATCGTGCGCCTGACGTGTGTGCTCGCCACTGCAGGCCTAGGTGTCGTGCTGCCAAGGCTGTTGCTGATCTGAACAAAGTGCTCGACTGCCGTGCGTGAGCTGCCGTACAAAAAACCCGCGTCAGGCAAGAAGACTGTGTCGTGCGAAAATAGCTGCTGCAGCTTTGGACTCCATGCGCAAACAGTGCAGATCCCACGCCATTTGCCAGCCAGGATACACACCGTGCGACGCCGTCCAGATGCTTGCTGCCGCAGCGTGCTGCGTGCGCCGCTAGCTTGGAACAAGGAGACGCGCAGGACTACAGCTAGCCTGCCGCGCATGAAAAGGTTTTCTTTGACGCGAAAACAACAGCAACGCCAGCGAAATAAGTTTGAAGGAGAAAAAGAAAATTTTCGGTGGAACACGAAGGCCAAATGAGAAATGGACTATAGATTGATCTCAAGAGAAAACAGTCACCCTATCCCTAAGGGGGTAGGGGCCTATTTATAGGCGACCCATAATACATGAAAAAGACTAATTTACCCATAGGGTAAATTACACTAACTCTAAAATAAAATTCGAAATTACTAAAATACCCTTAGAAAAATCAACTGACTCAAATAAAAATATTCTGGACTTAAAAACTAAATATTAATATCCTAAAAACAAAATAATCATCGGTTGTCAGTTTTGCGCCGAAACTGACAAAGTATCCACCGTCTTCACACCGGGTACCCGGATTTGGCCGACCCGACCCCGCAGCTTCCTCAGGCCGGCATTCGCTCGCCGCCCGTGTACCTGAGTCAAATCCGGTCAACAGACCAGTGGATCCTCTGCTGCTCCTAGCCCATGTACTTGGATTGGGCCAGCCCGACTCCGCGGCTCCTCTGCCCAGCTGTCGCTCGCTGCCCGTGTACCTGAGTCACACGCGCCCCAGACATGGTAGGTCTTCATGTCTCTTCTTGACTTCCGTTGACAATCACTCATCACATCTGGAGTATAAAACCCATGTTCTTCAACATGGTTTCTCAATCTCCCCCTTGATGAGTGCATTATCAACACCCTCTTCAGCACTTCTTCAGAACCTGCAAAAACATGTGGAAACACGAAAACAAAAACAAAAGAAAAATAGGCGGAAGAAAATAAAAGTTTAACCCTAATGACCAAAAACCAAACAGAAGCAAGAAAACACTCATTATGGTTAACGAAAAACAAAGACTCAAAAACAAGTGCAATCTCAGAACTACCAACAAGGATAACAGAGTAAAGGCAAAAGACTGAAATACACCCCCTGAAATAAATCCCAGAGAAAGCCAAAAATGTCCCCTAAACTCCAAAATTTCTCCCTCTTGTTAACAATTGGACTCATCAAGTGAGACTAAATTCACTCTAAAGAGACATAGACACCGTCCTAGTTCATACCAAAGTGCTATGGTAAGTAGTCCAGAACAATGCAATGCGACAAAGCAAACCCACCTGGATCTTTTCTAATAATCATAAAAATGCATAAATTTTTCATTTTTCTGAATTTTTATCATTTTTATAGCACATTTTTCATGTTTAAAGCATATAGATGTCCAAGTTGCATATCTGCATCTAAGTAAGGATCTAGCTACCAGGCATGTAAAAGATAGCAAAAGCATTCAGCCTACACATGCTAGTTACTAGAAGCAATGGTGATCATTTTTCAATTTTGAAGCATAAAAGCCATGCATATGACAAATATCAGATATATCATGTGAACTGAAAGAGAACATGATCATCGACAAGTAATCAAAAACATATAGTAGCTAGAGTAAGTAAAGCAGATTAATCATATAACAGAAGCAAGCTCAAAATATGATTGATGATTATGCATGATATGAACGCACACAAAAAGACTCAATAAAAAATAAATAAGAAAGAAAAAAACTGACTCAAAATATCCTAAAAAGGATACACAACTCCCAAATCCCCTTGCAAACGCTCAAAAGTAGACTGATCTAGGGGTTTGGTAAAAATGTCAGCCAACTGCCGATGGGTGTCAACATGAACAAGATCAATTACCCCTTTCTCATATTGATCCCTCAAAAAATGAAAGTGCACATCAATATGTTTGGTTTTTGAAGGAAGACATGGGTTTTTCCCTACACTAATTGCACTAGTGCTATCACAAAACAAAGGAACTCTGGAATGGAAGGACAACCCAAAATCCCGCAAAGTAGAAATCATCCAAACTAACTGTGAGCAGCAGGTAGCAGCAGCTACATACTTAGCCTCAGTAGTTGAAAGCGCAACTCCAGATTGTTTTCGAGAAGACCAAGATACAAGCGAAGAACCAAGAAGCTGGCAAGTACCGGAAGTTGACTTGCGATCCAGCCGGCACCCACTGAAATCAGCGTCAGAAAAACTAGCTAAATCAAGAGATGATGATGCAGAATAGTAAAGACCTAGACCAGGAGCGTAAGTAAGATACCTGAAAATACGCTTCACAGCCTGCCGGTGAGATGCGCGTGGTGAAGACTGAAAACGCGCGCACACACCCACCACAAACTGAATGTCCGGTCTTGTCGCAGTCAAGTATAACAGTGATCCGATCATCCCTCGATACTCTCTCTCATTGACCTTGACGTCATTCTCGTCCTTGTCCAGACCTCCAGATGTACCCATTGGGGTCATCTGTGGCTTTAGTTCTCCACCAAAATCAAATTTCTTTAGCTTGTCTCGTGTGTACTTACCCTGGTGGATGAAAATGCCGTCCTTGGTCTGCTTGATCTGGAGCCCTAAAAAGTACTTGAGTTCACCCATGAGACTCATCTCAAACTCGTTGTGCATCTACTCAGAAAACTTGGACACAAGCTCATTAGTAGAACCACCAAAAATAATTTCATCCACGTAAATCTGAGCAACCAATAAGTCAGAGCCATCTCTATACAAGAAAAGAGTCTTGTCCACAGAACCCATCACAAAACCTTTCTGCAACAAGAACTGCTTCAGGCGATCATACCAAACCCTGGGGGCTTGCTTTAGACCATATAAAGCCTTCTGCAACTAGAAAACATGTCGAGGAAACTTAGGGTTCTCAAAACCGGGGGTCTTCTTAACATATACAACCTCCTCTATATACCCATTTAGAAAATCACTCTTGACATCCATTTGAAAAAGCTTAAAACCTTTAGAAGCAACAAAGGCCAAACGAATGCGAATGGACTCAAGATGGGCAACAGGGGCGAAGGTCTCCTCAAAATCAATACCATATTTTTGGAAGAAGCCCTATGCCACTAATCGAGCTTTGTTGTGAGGAGCCATGCTGAATAGCGTGGGCCTCATGTCTCCAGAAGTGATGAGTCATTGTCAACGATAGTCAAAGAGGACTGAGAAGAATGAAAGATCTGCTGTGTCTGGGCCACGTGTGACTCAGGTACACGGGCAGCGAGCGACTGTCGGGCAGAGGAGGCTACGAAGTCGGGCTGGCCCAATCCGGGTACATGGGCCAGAAGCAGCAGAAGACCCACTGGGCTGTTGACCGGGACTGACTCAGGTACACGGGCAGCGAGCGACTGTTGGGAAGAGGAGGCTGCGAAGTCGAGCTGGCCCATTCCGGGTACATGGGCCAGAAGCAGCAGAAGACCCATTGGGCTGTTGACCAGAGTTGACTCAGGTACACGGGCGGTGAGTTATTGCCGGGCTGAGAGAGCTGCGGAATCGGGTCGGCCCAATCCGGGTACCTGGTGCAAAGCCGGTGGAGGCTTTGTCAGTTTTGGCGCAAAACTGACAACCGTTGATCTTGTATCTGACTGTCCAGAAGAGAAGCCTTAGTCGCTACGAAAACTTAGCTTCCGGATAAGTCATCTGTATCTCTAGGCCCACAGTCAGTCAGTCGTGTCTGTAAAAATACCTAAGGGCAGTAGAGTCTTTTCCTTTATTCCTGCGTCTGTAAAAAACCCTAAGGGGTGGTGGAATATTCCTAGTGTTGGGCAGCCTATAAATAGGACCCCAATCCCTAGGGTTAGGTCACCATTTTTGCTGAAATCATTTCCTACTCTTTGGGTCATTTTGTGCCTCCTGTTTCTCTCTCTTGTGCGCCGCCACATTTCATTCATTGCAGTTCTGTGTGACACTTATTCCATTTTTCTCCTGCTGAGTGAAGCTTCTATTCTCTCTGTGTGCGCAGCAAATCTGTAGCAGTTTCTTTGGTTTCGTTTCATGTGCAGAATTGAATTTTTCCTTGAGTTTTTGTGCCTCGGTTGCTACTATTCTTCACGGAAGTAGTACTAGTTCTTGCGTGCTGCAAGTAGTACCTACTCACTGTAGCAACAGTACACTAGTACTAGCTTTGCTTTTTTCCTACGTAGCTTTTTGATCGAAGCAGACTGGATTGAATGCCTTTTTGACTGTTTCTACGAAGCTTCTTCTCTCTCTGTTCGAAGTCCCTCAGCTCCGTGAGGCAGGCTTCGACCTGACATTTTCAAGGGCTTCGTTATTCGACTTCACTCTGTGCTGCTAGCTTCGAAGTATGGTTTTGTGCTGTCTATTAGCCTAACATACTTCGACAATCCTTGCGAAGTTATTCTCTATTTTATGCTGTACGAAGTTGATACTTTGACAAGTTTCGAAGTTATCTTCGAAGCTAGTCTTTCGGATAGACTTCGCTAGGAGTTTGCTGCTTTCTGTTCCAGAGATCTAAATGTGTTAGTTCGAAGGTTGCTTTTTCGAAGGTAGAATGTAGGCTTCGAATTTGGTTTCTCTGTCGTGTGACAGGCTTCGCTACTTCTTCGAAGGTTGTCTTTCTGTGCGACGTGTTCGAAGGTTTGTTCGAAGGTTGTGCTTCGAAGTACTCTGTTCGAAGCAAGCTTCTTTACCTTCGTACGTTGCTTCGAAGCATACTCCGTTTTTTCCTTTTGAGATAGGCTAGATCAACTTAATCTTCGACATGTATCTGTCAACCTTCGACAACCATCTCCGAAGCAGGCTTCGACAACCATCTCCGAAGCAGGCTTCGTCAACCATCTCCGAAGCAGGCTTCGACAACCATCTCCGAAGCAGGCCTTGACCGGGGAAGCAGGCTTCGCCAAGTTCCGAACAGGAGACAAATTTGAACAGTAACTTCTCTTCTCATTCATAGTGCACTTAGATTGCTTTACTGAGAAGTTTTATCTTGCCTTGTCTCGTGTACTCTGTTTATCTGTCTATTAGCACTGCTCTGGCATTTCTCTATTTATCAACAGTTGCTTCTAGGCTAGATACCTTTAGACTTAGGCGATCTGTTCTTTCTGGGTTGTTTAGTCTTTAGAGGTGCGTTGGGTATTGGGAGCAGGCCATTGATTCGAAAGAATTTTTAGGCGCCCATTCACCCCCCCCCCCCTCTGGTCGCTACATTCGGTCCTACAAGTGGTATCAGAGCGAGGTTAGGGTTTTTCCATACCTTAACCGATGCTAAACCCCAGTAGTGATCATGACGTCTCCTAGCAAGGTCCCGTCCTTGGAAGCCTATGGCTATAACTATTGGAAGACTCGCATGCGAGCTTATCTCATGAGCCAGGGTTCGGACATTTGGGACATTTGCGTTCACACCACGTTTGTCGTATTGCCAGTCGCTGAGCATGGTACTGCTGGTATCATTGCTCAGCATCTGAGCAACAGTAAGGCTGTGAACATTCTATTTTCTGGTTTAGGTCCCACTGAGTTTGAGCGTGTGAGTCATCTCTCCACTGCGAGAGAGATCTGGGCTACCCTCAAGTCACACCATGAGGGAACATCACAGGTCAAGGCTCGGCTCTATCAGACCTACCGGCGTGAATATGAGAATTTCACACAGAAGCCGGGTGAATCTGTTGAGGCTCTGTTTGGTCGTTTTCAGTCGATCATAAACAAGCTTCGAGACAACAAGGCTGAGGGAGCTCAGTTAGTCTCAGATCACGAGCAGGCGCTCAAGGTTCTCCATACCTTGGACCCAAAGATCTGGGAGATCAAGGTATATTCTATCATTGAGAGTACTTCTTATGATACCTTGACCATTTCTGAGTTGTTTAGCAAGCTGAAGGCTACTGAGGTTGATCTCCAGCTGAGATCAAATCTCACTGGTTCTGGATCAAAATCTCTGGCCCTTGCTACACCTTCTGTTGATCCTTCTTCTATGAGTTTTGCTGGGTTCTCTTTGATGTCTATCACTGAGGACCGGCTTGAGTTGTTGGGAGATGATGATTTGTGTCTTTTTAACAACCGGGTGCGTCGTGTCTATGACAAGAGAATGTTCAAAAGACACGGCACCAAATCTGGGTGCTTTGAGTGTGGTGATCCAGGACACTTCATCGCCGACTGCCCCAAGCGCAATGGTCACAAGAAGGGCACCGGTGGTGGCTTCCACGACTCCAGCAAGCACGAGAGCTCATCCTTCAACAAGGGCAAGCCAAAGACCAGATTCTTCAAGAAGGCCCTGAAGGACTACCGGCGAGAGAACAAGAAGCGCGACAAGGCCTTCTTCGTCGAGATGGAGAAGAGCTACTCCAAGCGGTCCATGTCTTCTTCCTCTTCATCGAGCTCAAGCGATGAGGAGATCGCCATCAGGAAGGGGAAGGACAAGGACGATCCGGCGGGTCTCTGCTTCATGGCCTTCGGAGACAAGCCGAAGAGCCGCTCACACCAGCGCCGAAGATCCCGCAAGAGCTTCTGTTCAATGGCTCTTGGGGATAAGGAAGAAAAGAGCTCCTCCGACGACTCCGACGACGACGACAACGAAAAGGTATCATCCTGTGAGCGCGAAATTGTTGATTTACTTGAGAGCAATCGTCAGGAGTTGAAATATCGGGAAAAACTGCTTAGGGGGGCTAAGAAGAGGATAGATGAGTTAGAGAGTGAGCTTGCCGTGGCCAACGGCAGAATTGAGAGTCTATCTTATTCCCCCTGCTTGGGTGATAGCAGTGAGTGCCCAAAGTGTGAGGTGCTTCTGTGTGACTTGTCGACTCTGAAGTCCAAGTACACAGAAAGGGTTGATGAGAGGGACGCTTTGGCCACTGAGCTTGAAAGCGCTCAGCTGGAGCTGAAAGATGCTCAAGCCACTGTCATCGCACCATGTGTTGATTGCCCATCTCATCTAGCTGTCTTAGCTGAGCTGAAATCCAAGGGCGATGAACATTTGGGTGATTTGGAGAGGTTGAGAGTTGAGCTTGCGCAGACTAGGCTAGAGCTTGAGACACTGTCAGTTCCACCCACTGTCTGTGAGAACTGCCTGTCTCTTAGAATGGAATTAATTAAGTTGAAAGCCGAGAAGTCTGTTCAAGTAGAGAGTAAGTGTGAGACCTGCTTGTCTCAGGTGGAGGTTCTAGCTTCCTTGAGAGAGGAGCTAGCATATTCTCAAAATGAGAACTTTTACCTCCGTTCTATCCTGAGTTGGATCAGTGCCAGAGAGTCACAGCTCGGCATGATGATCCAGCAGTTCAAGAGGCAGGATGGGTTTGGGGTAGGTTACACCTACACCAAGGCTGACTTTGAGAGTGCCATTAGCCGGGCAGTGGAGTGGAGTAAAATGACTCCAGAGAAGAGGTATCCCAAGACTGACTCCACTGAGTCTTCCCAGGCTTGTCAGCCCAAGGATGGAGTAATTCATGAACCACCCAAAGCTCCACCCAAGAAGCCGATCTGGGTTCCAAAGCCCAAACACCTCCACTCTTCTCTAGACTCTCTTCCTGGACCTTCTCAACCCAAGAAGACTACACCTAACACCACCAAGCCCAAACATCCCAAGCCTCAACCACATCCCAAGAAGCCCACCTATCATTATGAGTACTATCAGAGAGACGGGCATCTTGCGGAGTTTTGCTTTAGGAGGAAGAGGGTTGAGAGAGCAGAGAGAGCTTATGGTGATCAGGAGCAGTTCTACCAGCAGGGTGGTAGACTGTGTGTTCCTCGACGTGGGGAGAGGCTGGAGGCCAGGCCGCATCGTGTAGGTGGTGGTAGAGGAGACGGCTTTCTTGCCCGTGCTCCAGTTGGTGGTGTCCGTTCCGGCAGAGTTCTAGGCCGTGTTGGCTACGGTTCTGGACCTCGTGGCCGCAGTTTTAGGCAGAACTGAGGACCGCGCTTTGAGCCGCGTTTTGGTCCAAATTCTCATGATAATTTCTGCGTTCCGTCTTTTGAGCAGATGGCTCGACACTGGTTTAGCTCTTTTGCTAAACCTGGTGCCAGACCATTTGCTCCCACTTACAGCCACTGATTGTGCAGGATCGAGGACTGGAGGACGTTTGGATCATGGATTCAGGATGCTCTCGCCACATGACGGGACATCGCAGATGGTTCTCCAGTCTCACTCCCCCGAGCTCCAAAGAGTACATCACGTTCGAGAACAGTGGTCAAGGGAAGGTAAGTGGCATAGGCTCAATTCGCATTTCAGATCATTTCACTTTGAAGAATGTTGCCTTGGTTAAGATTTTGAACTTCAATTTGATTTCTGTTTCGCAACTTCTTGAGGATGGTTTGGACGTGCGTTTTAAGAAGGGCAATTCTTCTGTGTTTGATTCTAGAGGGTCTTTGATTTGCCAGATTTTACCATTCGGTAAAGTTTTTCGAATTGACTTCTCTAGTTCTTTTGGCCCTTCTCGCAGTTTGATTGCTGGATCCTCCTCTGAGCTCTGGAAGTGGCATAGGAGGTTAGGTCATTTGAGTTTTGATCTGCTAGTTAGGTTGAGCTCTATGGACCTCATCCGAGGATTGCCCAAGCTTAAGATGGAGAAGGATCTAGTTTGTCATCCCTGTCGTCATGGGAAAATGGTTGCCGCTTCTCACTCACCTGTGACTCAGGTGATGACTTTGTATCCGGGCGAGCTTTTACACTTGGACACTGTTGGTCCAGCTCGGGTACATTCAGTCGGTGGGAAGCGGTACGCACTTGTGATTGTTGACGACTTCTCCCGATTCTCATGGGTTTTCTTTTTGGAGTCTAAGGACGAAACTTTTCAATTTGTTCATGACCTGATTTTGAAGCTGAAGAATGAGAACAATGGTCGGATGCGAGCAATTCGCTCCGACAACGGCTCTGAGTTCAAGAACTCTCAGTTCGTCAGCTTCTGTAGTGATCAGGGTCTGGACCATCAGTTTTCTTCTCCTTATACTCCCCCACAGAACGGTGTTGTGGAACGAAAGAACCGCACGCTAGTCGAGATGGCCAGGACGATGCTCGATGAGCACAGGACTCCTAGGCGGTTTTGGGCTGAAGCCATGAACACGGCTTGCTATCTGGCCAACCGCATTTTTCTTCGAGCTTACTTAGGTAAGACTTCGTATGAGTTGCGGTTTGGCAGACAGCCCAAGGTGAGTCACTTGCGAGCGTTTGGCTGCAAGTGCTTTGTGCTCAAGAAGGGAGGGCATTTGGACAAGTTTGAGTCTCGTTGCTGGGATGGTGTTTCTCTTGGTTATGCATTGCATTCTCGAGGCTTCCGTGTTTGGAACCTCGAATCCCAACTGCTTGTCGAGACTTGTGAGGTTTCATTTGATGAGTCCTTGCCTTCTTTGACTCCTTCTTTTGAGCCTTCTAATGGTGAGCTTGGAGAGTCCATCTTCGAGGAAGATGAGGATACTCTAGGTGCTAATGAGGGTGGGCCTTCTGCACCCCCTGCAGAGCCCACACCTTCTGAGACTTCGACTGAGGACGAGGGCGGACCTTTGATCACTTCTTCCACTACGATCGAGCCCCCTCAGTCGAGTCCAGAGGTGCCAGCTGCTGAATCCTATGAGGTGACTTCAGATCACCAGGGAACCCGAGCAGTTCAGCGTGATCACCCCTCAGAGCTCATCATCGGTGATTTAACTGAGAGAACTTTGTGTTCATCTGGTAACTCTCTTGCTGTGTTTGCTGAATCTGCTTTTGTTGCATCCTTTGAGCCCAGAGACGTTTCTCATGCTCTTTCTCATGTCCGCAATCGGGTTTGGACACTGGTTGAGCTGCCACCCGGATGCAACCCCATAGGCACCAAGTGGGTGTTCAAGAACAAGCAAGGTGACGATGGGGTTGTGGTGCGCCACAAAGCTCGACTAGTTGCCCAGGGTTTTTGCCAGAAGGAGGGTATTGATTTTGAAGAAACCTTCGCCCATGTTTCCCGTCTTGAGTCCATTCGCATTCTCTTAGATTTTGCTGCTTCGAAGGGTTTTAAGCTTTTTCAAATGGACGTCAAAAGTGCTTTTCTGAACGGGTACATAGAGGAGGAGGTTTATGTTAGGCAACCCCCCGGTTTTGAGAACCCTAAGTTTCCTCGACATGTTTTTCAGCTGCAGAAAGCTTTATATGGGTTGAAGCAAGCCCCCAGGGCTTGGTATGACCGGTTGAAGCAATTTTTGTTGGGGAAGGGCTTTGTGATGGGTTCTGTGGATAAAACTCTTTTCCTGCTCAGAGATGCTTCATATTTCTTGGTCGCCCAGATTTACGTGGACGATATTATCTTTGGCGGTACTACTAATGATCTTGTGTCCAAGTTTTCTGAGCAGATGCACAGTGAGTTTGAAATGAGCCTCATGGGTGAGCTCAAGTACTTCCTAGGGCTCCAGATCAAGCAGACCAAGGACGGCACTTTCATCCACCAGGGTAAGTACACTCGGGACATGTTGAAGAAATTTGACTTTGGTGGAGAGCTGAAGCCTCAGATGACCCCAATGGGCACATCTGGGGGCTTGGACAAGGACGAGAGCAGTGTCAAGGTCAACGAGAGAGAATTTCGAGGGATGATCGGTTCGCTGCTGTACTTGACGGCAACGAGGCCAGACATACAGTTCGCCGTGGGACTGTGCGTGCGCTTCCGGTCTTCACCACGCGCGTCTCATCGGCAGGCTGTCAAGCGCATCTTCAGGTATCTCACTTATGCGCCTGATCTTGGTCTTTATTATTCAGCATCATCATCTCTTGATTTATCTGGCTTTTCGGACGATGACTTTGGTGGGTGTTGGCTGGATCGCAAGTCGACTTCCGGTACTTGCCAGTTTCTTGGTTCTTCTCTTGTCTCTTGGTCTTCTCGAAAGCAATCTGGAGTTGCTCTTTCGACCACTGAGGCTGAGTATGTAGCTGCTGCCAGCTGCTGCTCACAGTTGGTTTGGATGATTTCCACTCTACGAGATTTTGGGTTGTTCTTTCCTACCAGAGTTCCTTTGTTTTGCGACAGCACCAGTGCAATTAGTGTAGGGAAAAACCCATGTCTCCATTCAAAAACCAAACACATTGATGTACGCTTTCACTTTTTGCGGGATCAATATGAGAAAGGTGTCATTGACCTTGTTCATGTTGATACCCATCATCAGTTGGCTGATATTTTCACCAAACCCCTAGATCAGTCTACTTTTGAGCGTTTACGAGGGGATTTGGGTGTTGTGTATCCTTTCTATGATATTTTGCATCAGTTTTCTTTCTTCTTTACTCTTTTCTTGAGTCTTTTTGTGTGTGTTCATATCTTGCATATTCACATATCACACCTTAGAGATGCTTCTGTTATATGATTGAATTGCTTTACTTATTCTAGCTGGTACATGCTCTTGAATACTTGTCAATGATCATGCTTTGGTCCAGTTCACTTGATATGTCTGATATCTATCATATGCATGGCTTTTATGCTTTAAACTTGAAAACATGATCACCATTGCTTCTGGTAACTAGCATGCGTAGGCTGAATGTTCCTGCTATCTGTTAACATGTCTGGTAGCTAGTTCCTGACTTAGATGCAAACATGCAACTTGGACATCTTTCTGCTTTAAAACATGGAAATGTGCGTTAAAAATGATAAAAATCAAGAAAAATGTAAATTCCATGCCTTTTTATGCATAACTTGAAAAGATCCAGGTGGGTTTGCTTTGTCGCATTACATTGTTCTAGACCGCGTACCATAGCACTTTGGTATGAACTAGGACAGTGTAGTGTATGCCAAGACCAATGTCTTAAGCTTCTGATGGTCCAGTTCTGGCCTAGGCTTGACTTGGTCGGTCAGCATAAGGCTTGACATGCAAATAACCCCTAGCAAAAATGAAAAAGGAAAGAGAAAAAGGCTGAAAAATGAAATGATAACAAGTTTGCAGAAGCACTTTGTTTTGGATAATGCTTATCTTGGTAGATATCAGATAGCTTTTGCATCTCATGCTTTACCTTGCTTGTTTACTGGAAAATGTGGTGATGTTTTTGTTTTGCAAAAAAATGAAATATGCGTGCTAATGACTTTCCTTAGATATCATCTGTTGCACTGATCATGCCATGTATCGTTAACAGTATGTCTTTTGCTGTATCTGTTAGATGTTGTAATTGCAGTCAATCATATCTGAGAAGCATGTTTTATTCACTCCACCTGCACTCCAGTTACATTCATTGCATATTTTGAGGGGGAGTTGCGTTTCAGGGGGAGTCTGTGTCTATGTTGAGTGCGTGATGAGTTCACTTGTCAACAAGGGGGAGAAAATTTGGGATCAGAGTTTAAGGGGGAGTTCTTACTCTGTTGATATCCTTGTTGTTCTGAAGTCGTACTCATTTTGAGCTTTTATGTGTTGGTTAACCATAATGACCACTTCGTGCTTTTGTTTGGCTTTCGGTCATTAGGGTTAAAATTTTACCTTATTTTCTTCTTCTTTGTTTTTCTTGTGTTTTTGTTTTCGTGTTTCCACATTTGCTTGCAGGTGCTGAAGAGCTGAAAAAGAGGAGTGTTGATAATGTACTCATCAAGGGGGAGATTGAGGAGCCATGCTGAATAGCGTGGGCCTCATGGCTCCAGAAGTGATGAGTCATTGTCAACGATAGTCAAAGAGGACTGAGAAGAATGAAAGATCTGTTGCATCTGGGCCGCGTGTGACTTAGGTACACGGGCAGCGAGCGACTGTCGGGCAGAGGAGGCTGCGAAGTCGGGCTGGCCCAATCCGGGTACATGGGCCAGAAGCAGCAGAAGACCCACTGGGCTGTTGACCAGGACTGACTCAGGTACACGGGCAGCGAGCGACTGTCGGGAAGAGGAGGCTGCGAAGTCGGGCTGGCCCAATCCGGGTACATGGGCCAGAAGCAGCAGAAGACCCACTAGGATGTTGACCAGAGTTGACTCAGGTACACGGGCGGTGAGTGATTGCCGGGCTGAGAGAGCTGCGGAATCGGGCCGGCCCAATCCGGGTACCTGGTGCAAAGCCGGTGGAGGCTTTGTCAGTTTTGGCGCAAAACTGACAACCGTTGATCTTGCATCCGACTGTCCAGAAGAGAAGCCGTAGTCGCTACGAAAACTTAGCTTTCGGATAAGTCATCTGTATCTCTAGGCCCACAGTCAGTCAGTCGTGTCTGTAAAAATACCTAAGGGCAGTAGAGTCTTTTCCTTTATTCCTGCGTCTGTAAAAAACCCTAAGGGGCTGGTGGAATATTCCTAGTGTTGGGCAGCCTATAAATAGGACCCCAATCCCTAGGGTTAGGTCACCCTTTTTGCTGAAATCATTTCCTACTCTTTGGGTCATTTTGTGCCTCCTGTTTCTCTCTCTTGTGCGCCGCCACATTTCATTCATTGCAGTTCTGTGTGACACTTATTCCATTTTTCTCCTGCTGAGTGAAGCTTCCATTCTCTGTGTGTGCGCAGCAAATCTGTAGCAGTTTCTTTGGTTTCGTTTCATGTGCAGAATTGAATTTTTCCCTGAGTTTTTGTGCCTCGGTTGCTAATGTTCTTCAGGGAAGTAGTATTAGTTCTTGCGCGCTGCAAGTAGTACCTACTCACTGTAGCAACAGTACACTAGTACTAGCTTTGCTTTTTTCCTACGTAGCTTTTTGATCGAAGCAGACTAGATTGAATGCCTTTTTGACTGTTTCTGCGAAGCTTCTTCTCTCTCTGTTCGAAGTCCCTCAGCTCCGTGAGGCAGGCTTCGACCTGACATTTTCAAGGGCTTCATTATTCGACTTCACTCCGTGCTGCTAGCTTCGAAGTATGGTTTTGTGCTGTCTGTTAGCCTAACATACTTCGACAATCCTTGCGAAGTTATTCTTTGTTTTATGCTGTACGAAGTTGATACTTTGACAAGTTTCGAAGTTAGCTTCGAAGCTAGTCTTTCGGATAGACTTCGCTAGGAGTTTGCTGCTTTCTGTTCCAGATATCGAAATGTGTTAGTTCGAAGGTTGCTTTTTCGAAGGTAGAGTGTAGGCTTCGAATTTGGTTTCTTTGTCGTGTGACAGGCTTCGCTACTTCTTCGAAGGTTGTCTTTTTGTGTGACATGTTCGAAGGTCTGTTCGAAGGTTGTGCTTCGAAGTACTCTGTTCGAAGCAAGCTTCTTTACCTTCGTACGTTGCTTCGAAGCATACTCCGTTTTTTCCTCTTGAGATAGGCTATATCAACTTAATCTTCGACACGTATCTGTCAACCTTCGACAACCATCTCCGAAGCAGGCTTCGACAACCATCTTCGAAGCAGGCCTCGACCGGGGAAGCAGGCTTCGCCAAGTTCCGAACAGGAGACAAATTTGAACAGTAACTTCTCTTCTCATTCATAGTGCACTTAGATTGCTTTACTGAGAAGTTTTATCTTGCCTTGTCTCGTGTACTCTGTTTATCTGTCTATTAGCACTGCTCTGGCATTTCTCTGTTTATCAATACTTGCTTTTAGGCTAGATACCTTTAGACTTAGGCAATCTGTTCTTTCTGGGTTGTTTAGTCTTTAGAGGTACGTTGGGTATTGGGAGCAGGCCATTGATTCGAAAGAATTTTTAGGCGCCCATTCACCCCCCCTCTGGTCGCTACTTTCGGTCCTACATGTTGCGCACCACAACCCCATCTTCACCTTGTTTGTTCTTAAACACCCACTTGGTGCCTATGGTGTTGCATCCAGGTGGCAGCTCAACTAGTGTCCAAACCCGATTGCGAACAAAGTTTTCAAGCTCTTCTTGCATGGCGTTTATCCAATTTGAATCAGAAAGAGCATGAGAAATGTCTCTTGACTCAAAAGTAGCAACAAAAGCAGACTCAACAAACATAGCAAGAGAACCAACTGAGGACCGTAAGGATCTCTCAGTAAGATCACCGATGATGAGCTCTGAGGGGTGATCACGCTGAACTGATCGGGATCCTAGGTGATCTGAAGTCACCTCATCGGAGTCAGCAACTGGCTCCTCTGGACTCGGCTGAGAAGTCATATCACCGAAGTTAGCAACTGGGACCTCTAGACTCAGCTGAGGAGGCTCGATTGAAGTAGAAGGAGTTATCAGAGGTCTGTCCTCATCCTCAGTCGAAGTCTCAGAAGGTGTGGAGTCTATAGGCGGTGTAGAGGGCACACCCTCATCATCAGTACGAGTGTCATCATCTTCCTCGAAGATGGACTCTCCAAGCTCATCATCTACAGAAAGCTCAAAAGAAGGATTTAGCGAAGGCATAGACTCATCAAAAGAAACCTCACATGTCTCGACAAGAAGCTGAGAGTCTAGGTTCCAAACACGAAAGCCTCTAGAATGCAAAGCATAACCAAGAAAGACTTCATCCCAGCAACGAGACTCAAACTTGTCCAAATGCCCTCCCTTCTTGAGCACAAAGCACTTGCATCCAAAAGCTCGCAAGTGACTCACCTTGGGCTGTCTGCCAAACTGCAACTCATATGACGTCTGATGAGCCATGCTGAAGAGCGTGGGCCTCATGGCTCCATATGTGATGAGTCATTGTCAACGATAGTCAAAGAGGACTGGAAAGAGGAGAAGACCTATTGCGTCTGGGCCACGTGTGACTCAGGTACACGGGCAGCGAGCGACTGTCGGGCAGAGGGGCCGCGAAGTCGGGATGGCCCAATCCGGGTACATGGGCTAAGAGCAGCAGAGGATCCACTGGGCTGTTGACCAGGATTGACTCAGGTACATGGGCGGCGAGCGATTGCCGGGCTAAGAGAGCTGCGGAATCGGGCCGGCCCAATTCAGGTACCTGGTGCAAAGTCGGTGGATGCTTTGTCAGTTTCGGCGCAAAATTGATGACCGCTGATCTTGGATCGGACCATCCTAGAGCGAAGCCGTAGTCGCTACAAAAGCTCCGCTTCCGGATAAGTCATCTGTAAATAGGAGTTTACTATTTTGTCCTTAGGCCCACAGTCAGTCAGTCGAGTCTGTAAAAATATCCTAAGGGCAGTTTGGTTTTTTTCCATTTATTTCAGCGTCTCTAAAAACCCTAAGGGTTACCCATTCTGAAATCCAGTTTAATCTCACTAAAAGTTTGGGTCACTTTTTGTGTGTGCATTCCCTGGTGCTCTGTTCCTCTCCACCGCCATCAGTTCTTGCTCACATTGTTTTTTTGTTCATCACAAGCAAATCGAACTGCATTTCTATCTCACAGGTTTCTGCTCGCCTCGATTTGCGTGTGTTTGTTTGCTGTTGCTTTCTGAGATCTTTGCAGAAACACTTGTTTATTCTCGAAATATTTCTCCACCGAACAGTGTTTTTGCTTAGTCTACTCAATTCTTTTCCAGGCGTATAGAGTACTGCAGTTTTCATCTAGTACCTATTGATTTTATTGCCTAGGGTCTCTAGCTTTGCACAGCTTTGTCCAGTTTTTGGTAGCAGCAATGGCTACAGGTTGATCTGAGTTTTTCATGGTGTTGAGTTCTTGAGAACCTAGTGTAGCGTGCGCAGCCTAATAGCAGCCTAGGTTCTAGTTTTGTGCCTAGCCTCAACTACTGTTGGCTTTCGTATGCTTTACAGCTTTAATGTCCTTGTGGGCCTGGCTAGCGTTCTGTTAGAAGCTTTTTTCTATCTTTGAAGTCTAAACTTTTCTCGGAGTTACTTTTGATACTGACTTCGCTAATTAGCACACCCCACAGAACAGCACATTGACCTTCGGCAGAATGTTCAGGACTTCAGAGTTCTCGAAATACTTTCGAAGTAACCCTTTCGAAGCCTCACCGAGGTCTGTTCGAAGGGTGTGAGAATCTTTTTGAAGTTTTGTGGACTTGCTCTTTGACTGTGCGAAGGCACTAGCTTTTTGCTGTCACCTTCGAAGGAGGCTTCGCTGTGTCTGTTTTGGCGTAGCGAAGGTCCTAGCAAATCTTGTTTTCAATTTTTACTTGAACGATTCTTTGTGTTCCGAAGGTTGTTCCGAAGCTACTTCGATTCGAAGTAGGCTTCGAATTCTGTGGGCTTCGGAGTGCTGGTTTGTGGTTCCAGACTGTTCTAGGCTCGATAGTTAGCAGTACACTTCGTCAGTCTCTAGCTTCGCACGTCAACTTCGAAGCAGGCTTCGGCACATCCACTATAGGCTTCGACACTGCATACTTCGAAGCAAGCTTCGGCACGTTCACTATAGACTTCGACACTGCGTACTTCGAAGCCAGCTTCGACAACTACAGACTTCGCACCGCACAGGCTTCGTCAAGTACCGAACAGGAGACAAATATTTGAACAGTAAGACTCATCTCTTTTTACATGAACTCAGATTAATTGCTGTGATAAGTTATTCCTGTGAACCTCGATCTGCCCATGTTTTAAATGCTTTGTTAAATCTGTCTTTAAGCACTATGTTGGTGTTTCTTTGTCAAGGACACCGGTTGTTTATAGGCTAGATACTTTTAGGTTTTGATCTATTTACTTTTTCTAGCTGAGTTTTTAGAGGTGCGTTGGGTGTTGGGAGCAGGCCATTGATTCGAAAGAATTTTTAGGCGCCCATTCACCCCCCCCCCTCTGGTCGCTACTTTCGGTCCTACAACGTCTTACCTAAGTAAGCTCTAAGAAAAATGTGGTTGGCTAGATAGCAAGTTGTGTTCATTGCTTCGGCCCAAAAACGCCTAGGAGTCCTATGCTCATCAAGCATTGTCCTAGCCATATCGACAAGCGTGTGGTTCTTTCGTTCCACAACACCGTTATGTGGGGGAGTGTAAGGGGTAGAGAACTGATGATCAAGACCCTGATCACTACTGAAGCTGACGAACTAAGAGTTCTAAAACTCAGAGCCATTGTCCGAACGAATTTCTCACATCAGACCATTGTTCTCGTTCTTCAGCTTCAAAATCAGGTCATGAACATACTAAAAAGTATCATCCTTAGATTCTAGAAAGTAAACCTACGAGAATCGAGAAAAATCGTCAACTATCACAAGGGCGTACCACTTCCCACCGAATGAGCGTACTCGAGCTAGACCTACTGTATCCATGTGCAATAGCTCTCCCAGGTACGAAGTCATCACCTGAGTCATAGGTGCGTGAGAAGCGGCAACCATTTTCCCATGACGACATGGATGGCAAACTAGATCCTTCTCCATCTTAAGCTTGGGCTATCCTCGGATAAGATCCATAGAACTCAATCTGACAAGCAGATCAAAGCTCAAATGGCCTAACCTTCTATGCCACTTCCAGAGCTCCAAGGAGGATCCGGCCATCAGACATCGAGAAGGGCCAGAAGAACTAGAGAAATCAATACGAAAAACCTTACCGAAAGGTAAGATCCGGCAAACTAAAGATCCTCTAGAATCAGCAACAGAAGACATGCCCTTCTTAAAGCGAACCTCTAAACCATCCTCAAGAAGTTGCGAAACAGAAATTAGATTAAAATTCAGATTTCCAACTAAAGAACCTGTTGGGGGGAAAATACCCCATCTTCGGGGTTATTGCCGTAATAGCACAAAAGTAGATATTGGATTTGAAGGTTTCCAGACGTCCATCTTCGAAGATACCCTGAGTCAAGCTCAAAGTACGAAGATAGGCATTGGTTCGGAGTACATCTTCGAACTAAGGCTTTTTGAGATCTTTATTGCCAGCTAAGATGGAAGATTTATCTTTTATATTATTAGATTAGTCTTTTACCATTTTAGCCCTATCAAGGGTACCGAATAGTTTCTACTATGTCGGTTGTAATAGAGGGGTAAATAGGTCTTTTCCTTAATATTTAGGCCTACAAATACCCCCCATTTCACCCTGTAATAGGGACCGAATACAAGTTATTCAATACATACATTCGAACTATTCTAAGTTATTATCCTTTCGGAGGCTTAGAACAGTTCTCTTCGCAAACACTTCGTTTGTTAGTTTCTATTCTACAGAAACCTGTTAGCGTAATCTTTTACGCCAACAGAACCATTCTTCAAAGAGAAATAATCAGAGATACGAATCTACCCAATACCTTGTACCTTCCCATGACCACTATTCTCTAAAGTGATGTATTCCTTGGAGCTCAGGGGAGAGAGGCTGGAGAACCATCTGCGGTGTCCCATCATGTGGCGAGAACATCCTGAATCCATGATCCATACGTCCTCTAATCCTCGATCCTACAAGATCAATGGTCATGAGTGGGAGCAAATGGCCCAACGCCAGGTTTAGCGAAGGTGCTAAACCAGTGTCAAGCCATCTACTCGTAAGTAGGAAAGCAGAAGGAATCATATGAGTCTAGACCAAAACGTGGCTCAAAGCGTGGTCCTCTGTTCTGCCTAAAATCACGGCCACGAGGTCCAAAATCGTATCCATAACGATCTGGAACTCTGCCGGAACGAAAACCACCCTCCGGAGCGTGGTCATAAAAATTGTCTCCTCTACGACCACCTACACGATGTGGCCTGGCCTCTAGCCTCTCTCTACGTTGAGGAACTCTCTGTCTACCACCCTGCTGGTAGAACTGCTTCTACCCACCTTGAGCTCTCTCTGCTCTCTCAACCCGCTTCCTCCTGAAGCAAAACTCCTCAAGATGCTCGTCTCTCTGACAAAACTCACAGTGATAGGTACGCTTCTTGGGATGTGGTTGAGGCTTGGGATTCTTAGGTTTAGTGGTGTTGGGTGTAGTATCTTTGGTTTGAGAGGGTCCAGGTAAAGAATCAAGTGTGGAGAGGTTTAGGCTTTGGGACCCAAATTTGCTTCTTAGGTGGAGCTTTAGGTTGTTCTTGAAACACTCCATCCTTGGGCTGACTATCCTTAAAGGACTCAATGGAGTGAGTCTTGGGATATCTCTGTTCAGGAGTCATCTTACTCCACTCCACTGCTCGGCTAATGGCACTCTCAAAATCAGCCTTGGTATAGGTGTAACCTACCCCAAACCCATCCTGTCTCTTGAACTACTGGATCATCATGCCGAGTTGTGGCTCTCTGGCACTAATCCAACTCAGGATCTGACAGAGGTAAAAGTTCTCGTTCTGAACATCAGCTAGCTCCTCTCTCAAGGAAGCTAACACCTCCAGCTGAGACAAGCAGATCTCACATTCTCTATCAATTTCGATAGACTTCTCAGCTTTTAGCTTGATCAAATCCATTCTCATGGACAAGTAGTTCTCACAAACAGTGGGTGGAACTAACAAGGTCTCAAGCTCTATCTTAGTCTGCTCCAACTCAGATCTCACTCTAGCTAATTCGCCCAACTGCTCATCACTCTTGGCTCTCAGCTCAGCTATACTAGCTAAATGGGATGGGTAGTCTACACAGGGCACGATGACAGTGGCATGAGTATCTTTCAGCTCCTGCTGAGCGCTTTCAAGCTCAGAGGCCATAGCGTCTCTCTCATCTACTCTCTTTGTGTACCTGGACTTTAGAGTCGTTAGGTCACACAACAACACCTCACAGTTAGGGCACTCACTACTATCACCCAAGCAAGGAGAAGAATAAAGACTCTCAATCTTGCCATTTGCCATGGCAAGCTCACTCTCAAGCTCATCTATCCTCTTCTTAGCCCCTCTAAGCAGTTTCTCCTGATAATTCAACTCCTGATGGTTCTGTTCTAGTAAATTAACAACCTCTTGTTCATAGGAAGATACCTTCTCATCGTCGGAGTTGTCGGAGGAGTCCTTTTCTTCCTTATCCCCAAGAGCCATTGAACAGAAGATCTTGCGGGGTCTTCAGCTATGACGCGAGTGACTCTTCATCTTGTCCCCGAAGGCCATGAAGCAGAGGCCCGCCGGATCATCCATGTCCTTCCCCTTTTTGATCACGATCTCTTCATCACTTGAGCTTGAAGATGAGGAGGAAGACGAAGATCTCTTGGAGTAGCTTTTCTCCATCTCGGCGAAGAAGGCCTTGTATCGCTTCTTGTTCTCACTCTTGTAATCCTTCAGAGCCTTTCGAAAGAATCTTATCTTGGGCTTGCCCTTTGTGGAAGTGGAGTTGTCAAACTTGCCGGAGTCGTAGGAGTTGACGCTGATTCCCTTCTTGTAGCTCTTCTGCTTGGGGCAGTCAGCGATGAAATGACCTGGATCACCACACTCAAAGCATCCGGACTTTGTGCCGTGTCTTTTAACCATTCATTTATCATAGACACGTCGCACCCGATTGTTAAACAAACACAGATCATCATATCCTAGCGAATCAAGCTGTTACTCGGAGATAGACATCAAAGAAAATGGAGTACAACTCAAGGCAGTAGGATCAGCACACGGTGTCGCAAGTACTAGAGTCTTTGAGCCAAAACCAGTGAGATTTGATCTCAACTGGATATCGACCTCTGAGGCCTTGAGCTTACTAAAAAGCTCTACGATAGTCAAGGTATCATAGGAAGCGCTCTCAACAATAGAAGAAACCTTGATCTCCCAGATCTTAGGGTCCAAGGTATGGAGAACCGTAAGCGCCTGTTCATGATCTGAGACCAGCTGATCATGCTTGGCCTTGTTGACGCGAAGCGTGTTAATGATCGATTGAAATCGACCAAACAAAGACTCAACAGTCTCACCAGGCTTCTGTGAGAAATTTTCATACTCACGCTGGTAGGTCTGATAGAGCCTAGCCTTGACCTGAGTTGTCCCCTCATGGTGTGCCTGGAGGGTAGCCCAGATCTCTCTAGCAGTGGTGAGATGGCTAACATGCTCAAATTATATCAGTAGAAGTACCCTCAGAAATAGGCACTATGGTGAAAGTAGGGTGAACACAAATCTCCCATATGTCCGAGCTCTGGCTCATAAGATAGGCTCGCATGTGAGTCTTCCAATAAGTGTAGCCAAAAGATTCAAGGGACGGGATTTTACCAGAAGACGTCATGATCACTACATGGGTTTAGAATCGGTTAAGGTATGAGAAAACTCTAACCTTGATCTGATACCACTTGTAGGACCGAAAGTAGCGACTAGAGGGGGGTGAATGGGCGCCTAAAAATTTCTTGCTAAACTATGACCTAATCCCAACACCCAAACAAACTTAACCAAACAAATAATATTAGCAAAGAAAATTACAGGAACTAAAGTTGTCTAGCCTAAAAAATAACTGATGTCCTAAACAAAATGATATTTAAAAATTAAACTAAATAAATTAACTGCAGTGAATAAAATAGGTCCTACAAATATTTAATGACGTAGGCAGAATACCTAAATAAATCTATGATAATCTGAAATGCAGTCTAAAAATATGATACTAATCAAATGAATAAAACCTGGATCTTCCACAAATTAATTCAGAAATAAACCTAAAATATTTCACGAAAGTCTAGAATAAAAATATTTCTTCGACTAATAATATTTTTTTATATGAGCAGATTAAAAAATACTTAAACAGATAATACGAGATTACTAATAAACTTTTAGCAGATTAAAAAATTAACTACGAAAATACTAACTAGATTTAATCTAACTAAAAAATAGGAGATAAATAAATTTTACCTGCATCTCCATTCAAAAACGCGTCCTGTAGAAAATCCGGCGAATCACCGCTCGCCGCGCGCCTGACGTGCATGCTCGCCGCTGTAGGCCTAGGCGTCGTGCTGCAAAGGCTACTGCTGATCTGAACAAAGTGCTCGACTGCTATGCATGAGCTGCCGTAGAAAAACCCGTGTCAGGCAACAAGACCCTGTCGTGCGAAAACAGCAGCTGTAGCTTTGGACTCCGTGCGAAAATAGTGCAGATCCCACGCCGTTTGCCAGCCAGGTTACACACCGTGCGATGCCGTTCAGCTGCTTGCTACCGCAGCGTGCTGCGTACACCGCTATCCTAGAACAAGGAGCCACGCAGGACTGTAGCTAGCCTGCCGCGCATGAAAAGGTTTTCTCTGACGCAAAAACAACAGCAATGCCGGCGAAATAAGTTGAAGAAGGAAAAGAAAGTTTTCGGTGGAACACGAAGGCCGAACGAGAAATGGACTGTAGATTGATCTCAAGAGAAAACAGTCACCCTATCCCTAAGTGGTAGGGGCCTATTTATAGGTGACCCATAATATATGAAAAAGACTAATTTACCCCTAGGGTAAATTACACTGACTCTAAAATAAAATTCGAAATTACTAAAATACCCTTAGAAAAATCAACTGACTCAAATAAAAATATTCTGGACTTAAAAACTAAATATTAATATCCTAAAAACAAAATAATCATCGGTTGTCAGTTTTGCGCCGAAACTGGCAAAGCGTCCACCATCTTCGCACCGGGTACCCGGATTGGGCTGACCCGACCTCGCAGCTTCCTCAGCCTGGCAATCGCTCACCGCCCGTGTACCTGAGCCAAACCCGATCAACAGACCAGTTGATTCTCTGCCGCTCCTAGCCCATGTACTCGGATTGGGCCAGCCCGACTCCACGCCTCCTCTGCCCGGCTGTCGCTCGCTGCCCATGTACCTGAGTCACACGCGCCCCAGACACGGCAGGTCTTCATGTCTCTTCTTGACTTCCGTTGACAATCAATCATCACATTTGGAGTATAAAACCCATGTTCTTCAATACGGTTTCTCACCTAGTGGTATGAGTTTCGAGACCTCGGCCCGGTTAGAATTTCCTTGTACAAATAATCAAGATGAATATTATGTTTTATTGTTAGGACTTGAACTGTTAAGCTCCATGAGTGTTAAATATGTTCATGCATATGGTGATACTTAAATAGTTGTGCAGCAAGTAGCTAAACTTGCTCAATGCTTCAATGGTTTATTAAACAGTTACTTGGATAAGTGTCTAGGCATAATTGTTGTTTTTGATGATTTTGAAATCTCTCGTGTGTCTAGAGAAGCCAATTCAATTGCAAATGATTTGGCTCAGCAAGCATCTGGCTATCAGATTAAAACATCTTATTTTTTATACAAGAAAAGTCGGTGCTTGAAGTTTCTGTCTCAACAAAACCTAGGGGCCTCGATCTAACCTGCTACGCACCGGACGCCTCGCGCCAGAGTCCTTCGTTCGTTGGAGGCTGCTGCATGCTGGAACCCTCACGTCGGAGTCTTTCATCTACTAAAGAACTCTGCGCACTAGATCCCTTGAACTAAAGTCTTCCGCGCGCTGGAGGTCCTAGCGCATCAGAGCCCTCCATTGGAGGTCTTCGGTCTGATCGGTTCACCATGTTCGGTATTACCAACCTTCACCGGAAACAGGTAGGGCTCAGGGGGGTAGATTAAAATTTGTGAATTAAACACCACTTCGGATAAAGATTTTGCGAGTTCTTCAGGAAACCATATGGATGATTGGAGGACATCAATCGTCCAATACTTAAGGGATCCTAGTACAAGTTCTTGATGGAATATTATATCGCCGAACTATTGATGGGATACTTTTAAAGTGCTTGGATGCTGATCAATCTAAAGTTGTTGTAGGAGAAGTACATGAAGGTCTTTGTGGTACTCATCAGTCGGCCCAAAAAATGAGTTGGATACTCAAAAGAGCGGGTTTTTATTGGCCGACTATGACTAAAGATTATTTTAAGTACTATAGAGGATGTGAAGCTTGTCAAAGGTTTGTTAATATTCAGCTTGCTCTTGCATCCTTACTTAATCCTATTATCAAACCATAGTCGTTCCAAGGTTGGGCCTTGGACTTCATCGGCCAAATTTATCCTTCCTCTTCAAAAGGGCATCGGTTCGTGTTGATGGCTACGGATTACTTCACCAAGTGGACCGAGGTCGTGCCTCTCAAGAACATGACACCGAACGAGGTAATCAATTTTATCTTAAAGCACATTATAAATAGATTCGGTATTCCCCAAACTATTACTAAAGATCAGGGTGCTTCATTTGTTTCTAAGGAAGTATGTGATTTCGCAGAATTTTATGGTATAAAGTTGATAAACTCTTCACTATACTATGCTTAGGCCAATGGTCAAGCCGAGTCTAGTAATAAAACTATGATTAAGCTCATTAAGAATAAAGATTGAAGAGTTTCCTAGATGGTGGCATGAAGTGCTTTCTGAGGCATTATGGGCATGTAGAGTTGCAAAGCATGGAGCCACCAGGGTAAGTCCATATGAGTTGGTATTTGGACAAGAAGTTGTTTTACCCGTAGAGGTGAATATTGGCTCTTTAAGATTACTTAATCAAGATAGCTTATCAGTCGATGGGTATGAAACTCTTTTGAAGGATAATTTGGAATGAGTGATCAATAAGAGACTAAGAGCTCTATAGGCTACATAAAGAGACAAAATAAGGGTGGCTAGATCATATAATAAGAAAGTGAGAGCAAAATCATTTCAAGTTGGTGACTTGGTTTGAAAGACGATTTTGCCTTTAGGCACTAAGAGCCCAAAGTTTGGTAAATGTTCGCCTAGTTGGGAAGGTCCTTTTAGATTTTTGAAATCGCTACAGATACTGCATATTTTCTAGAGTCTCTTCAAGGAGAGCGATTTCGTAGAACTTTGAATAGTAGGTATTTGAAACAGTACTTCCCAAGTGTGTGGCAAAATGCTTAGAGTGTCGAAAGGCCAATATAGAGCATATCGTACTTAGCTCGTTGTGCTTTTGGCTCACTAAAGTTTTCCAAAACATAGGGGGCATGTGTTGACAGCAAAAAATTGCATTAATTGTCAAGATTGTCCAAAAGTCAAAATTGGTAATTTGGATCAAAAATTTGCAATTCCTGGCACAGGCTGAAGTCTCGAAGTTCCGAAGGCCCATTCGCATTAGGCTTCGGCTGCCCCTTCAGTGGCTTGCTTTGCAGGCTGGTTTCGGCTCGTTGGGCCTACTTCGGCAGGCTCACCATAGGCCCACTTCGGGTAGACCTAGGAGTGACTCTATTAATAGGTTTTGGGTTGTTTTGATCCCTAATCAAATCTTATCTATTTTTAGTCGAATCCTAATCAGGTTAGAGTTAGAGATATAGCCAGGAACGTCAAGACTAGCCCCTATAAATATAGTGGTGAGGCCGATTCAAAAACCATCTACACAGATCAACTCAAAACCCTAGTTTTGAATCGCATTACATTAAACCTACTTTTCCTGCCCTAGGAGTAACTCTAAAGTCCATATTTTTGATTTTGCGACGTAAACTCTTCGTGCATCATCCGTTTAATCTGCGTAATAGATTGCTATCGTTTCTATCGGTTTTATTTGGCTACACTGGATAATTTAGTCTCTATGCTGAATTGGCATTTGATTTTGGTGTTTTTGTAGAGTTTACACTTAGATCTCCTTCGCCAAAAGTTTTTGCTTCAATCCAACGCCCAGAAAGTGATCAACGGAGCTAGGAAGCTCGTTTCGGAGGCTGTCGGACCTATCTCTGGCAGGTCTTCGGCTCGACATCGCTGTGCCAGATTTGTCACGCTATTGTCGGTCTGAGTACCTTCACGTGCCAGAGCGTCTTTGCGTGGGATATACTTCACATCGGGGTTGCTTCATGACGGAGCTACGTCGACCCAGACTCTTCGCGTTAACTATCATCGCACCGAAGTCTTCGCACCGATACTCGTCACAGTGAAGTCTTCACGTTGAGCCTTGTTGTTCGGTGACAAGTTAGCGTCAGCCGGTTCAATCGAAGCTCGTCTTAGATCTGATCGGATTAAACGTCGAAGGCTACTTCGGTGCACCCTTCACACCAGACGTCGAAGGCCCCCTTCGGTGACCCCCTCGCATAGTACACTTCGATCCAATCGGCTTCGTCTGGCTGGTTCAGTTTAATTACTTTATATACAATTCGGTTAGTTGAATAATTTTGCTTTAAGATTATTTGATTCCTTGGCGACTCCGTTATTCCCTTACCACTGTTTAAGGGTCATCAGAACGCGACATTGGTGTTGTGTTATGCTTAGGGTTTTTCCTAAGTATCCGCACTCTTTTGGATCTTCATATCAGTGTAAGTGTGTCGGCATGTTTTAGTGTCAACAACGTCATCCTTGATTGCAAGAAAGAAGACCCAAGAATAATAGCAGTAGTCATCCACCATGACAAGGACATACCATTTGCCTCTGACTGAACTAACTTTGGAAGGACCAAATGTGTCCATATGGAGAAGTTCTCCAAGTTATTCAGTCATCACCAGATTGACTAGTGAGTGAGAGGTTGCCACCATCTTTCCATGTAAAAAAGGAGCAAAAACAAGATTCTTCTCAAACTTGAGCATGGGCAATCCTCAGATCAAGTCTAGGGCACTCAAACGAGCGGGCAAGTCAAAGCTCATATGCGCTAGTCCGCTATACCACATCTAGAGCTCAGAAGAAGGTTTAGCAATTAAACAATGAGAAGAACTAAGAGACTCAAAAAATTCGGCTCCAAAAACCCTCCATATTCTTGAAATCTTACAAACTAAAGTGGTAGAAGAATCGAGAACTTGCGAAGTATCGTGTCTGAAACACACTTGCAATCCCTCATCAAGAAGCTGAGATATTGAAAACAAATTTTGTCCCAAATGCTCAACCAATGCAACATTTTTTAGAGTGAAGTTTTCATTGATCCTTACCATACATTTACCTTTCACACTCTCTCTCTCTTCGGTTGTTCGCGAAGGTGATGTACTCGTGTCGCTTGGTCCAGGTGAGGCTGGAGAACCATGATGACTTTCTGGTCATGTGGCATGAACAACCGGAATTGATGATCCACTTGTTCTCCAGGCCTCCATCTGCCACCTACACATGGAGAAAACGTCTAGAGTACTTAGTGTTGGGGTAAGTAAGAAAATTTCTAGGAATCTAGCACTGAGAAACTTGAGCAGCAGAAGTAAAAGCAGTAGACTGCACATGAGCAGAATGTGAATCATGATAAAATATGTGTGATCTACCAACATGACAAAAACTAGAAACAAAATGATGTATCCCAACCTGTCGAGGATCAAAGCCTCTTACACGAGATCTAGTACCATATGATTCATTGTAAGATCTGCGTTGGGCAAAGCCTCTATCATAAAAATGTGAAGCCTCACTAAATCTAAAGAGAGAGTGAGAAACAAGCTTAGGTATACCACGAGATGGGTGATACATGTCCTAAAAGCTCATCTCCCTAGAATGTCACTCATCCTTCATGAGATGAAAGCAAAAGCCAATCAAATGTCCCACCCTCTAACAATATGAGCAATGAAAAATTTTCTTGGGGGCTGGGGCATGTGTCACATGAGCAATCCTCATAGGCTCTCTAGGTTTTGGCTTAGCAGCTCTCTTGTGTGGAGGAAGTGTCTTTTTCTTGGGAGGAAGGATAGGTTGCTTGACTTTTGGTGGAGTATCTAGCATGGCTTTTTCCTTCTTAAGGGTAGTGGGTGGAGTGAAAATGGTTTTTCCCTTGCTGTTTGGTGTATCTCTCTCAAAAGCCAACCCTAAAGCTAAGCTAGCTCAATTAGCACACATCTTGGTCTTCGCTAAGAGCAAATCCATCATATCCTTTCCCTCAGTGCATTTGTTGACCACCGAAATAAAGTAGTCATTATCTATCATGAGTTTATCGACTTTCCCTCTGTCAAAGCAAAGAAGATAGTGATGGTGTAGGTGGAACAATCAGGCTACACATCCTTCGAACTCTCAACACTGTCCAATCTAGACTCTAGTTACTTAACATGCTTGTCCCTTAACTTAATACTCTCAATAAGCAAAGGATAGTTCAAACAAACATATAAAGAATAGGGTCTAGACTCCTCCACAATGAGCTTATTCTCCACACTCTCAAGTCGATCAACGACTTGAGCATGTACAAAACGTAGCTCGGCAAACTCACTCATGACAACTAAGCAAGACTCACATTCAGCATCATTCAACTTAGACCTAATCATAGCAAGACTCATCACATCTAGGTCTAAGTTCTTTCAGTTCACGCATAGCTTTCACAAGTAATCTATCCTGACTGATAAGAGCATCATGAAGATTCGTATCTAGGTCTAAGTTCTTTTAGTTCACGCATAGCTTTCAGTTTACGTTGTTAGCCATGAAGCAAACGGTGATGAAGTCCTTCCCCTTCTTATCTTCCTTCTCTTGCGGTTCATCATCCTTAGAGCTCAGCCCCTCACTTGATAAAGTGTCAATATCGCTGAGGGCTCCCATGAAAGCTCTAGAGGTTGCTTTAGCTGCTCTCTTAGCCAACTTGTCTCTGTTCTTTTTGTGGAATATTTTTTTGTCTCTGTTGTGGGGTTTGGTGTGATCACTCTCCTCTCTCTTCTTAATGTGAAGTGTCACCACACTCGAAACACCCACGAGAGCCTTCTCTCCTTTGATCTCATCTATCATTGTAGAAATGGGTGAACTTCTTAACAATGAGAGAAAGCTCCTCGTCGTCCAAGGTGTCCACCTGCTCTTTTGTGACAGAGATCAGATAGGACAAAGCAAAACCACCCACAAATGCACAAGAACCAGATGAATTACCTTTAGATGAGGTGCCACTGCCAAAACTAGAAAATAGTGCCATGGATTGTGGCAAAGAGTTTCCAAGTCCTTGTCGAGATGCCTTGGCAATCTTGGTGGACTTAAGCTTATTGAAGAGCTCATCACAAGTCAACGTGTCATAACTTGCTGACTCCTCAATGTTAGAGATCTTCACCTCCCACATGCTATGATCAAGAATATAGAGAAGTTTGATCGCTCTATCATGGTTAGAGTAAGCTAGAGTCTTAGTGGAGCGCAAGTTGCTAACAATGCCATCAAAGCATGCAAACATGGCATCTACCAATTCAGTAGGGCCTTTCACAAACAATTGATATTATTGGTTATATGTGCTTTGGTGCCTAGCCTTGATCTGGGTAGAGCCCTCATGGAAAACCGCAAGTGTAGTCTAAATTTCCCTAGCAGATCGAAGGTGCTAAACCCTATCAAACTCATTCTGACTCAGACTTATGAATAATATATTCCTAGCTTTGCAGTTATAATCATATTGCTCTTTCTCAGTCTAAGTGGTACGAGTATCAGGGATCACATATTGGGAATCAACAATGTCCCAAATAGCACTTCCTTGGCTTTGAAGATAAGCCTCCATGTGCACCTTCCAGTAAGCAAAATCACATCTATCGAACAAAGGAATTTTGTTATGTCTATCCATGTCACCTATGGATCACAAAACCGGTTAAGGTCAATTAGTGATCTAACCAGCTCTGATACCAATTGTAGGACTGAAACAAGCAACTAGAGGGGGTGAATAGGCACCTCAACAAATTATTTTGAATATATGGCCTTTTCTCAACACCCAACACACCTCCAAATAAACTAGCAGAAACAAACATATTTGCAAATCACAGATAAAATTAGTGTTATCACTCTTCTGTTTGATATGATGTGAAGCGATAGTCTAAGAGATCACAAGCACTATACAAATAATCTGACCTTCAAAAAGGCGACTAGTGTCCTAATTGAGAAGACACTCACTCAGTGCACAAAGCAGACTAAGATAGTTGTCAAATTGAAAAATCATTTCATCATACAATTTTCATGCACAACAGAAGATATTCAATCCTTGCGGACAATTGATCAAACACATAACAAGAAGTAGATATAACCTTGTAGATTTAAACAAACATATAAAATGCAAGGGATATGAGTCTTACCTACTTACTTGTGCCGAATGCCAAGTAGGAGCAACCGAAAGCGATGTAGTGCAGAACCAGGAATCAAGGCACGCGGACTGAGGAACGCGGGCAACAACACCATGTATGATGATTCACCAAGTTGTGTTGAGTCGTGTGCAAACAGCCGCATGGTAGAGGCGCAAGCCATGTGGTGGCCTAGCGATGTGGGCTAGGCAACATGGCATAGGAAGCTTTGTCCAGTCGCTTCCACGCAAATAGCAATGTGCACCAGAACATAGGCGATGCGTCACGGGCAGCATAAGAGCGTGTGAACTCTGCCGGCGTGATTACCGAGCACTAGACGCGTCGAAAGGGAGTTGTGAGGGAAACTATGCGGAGGGGCCTCGCGGGTGTTTCACAAGGAAACAGTGGGCGTAGCAACGCAACCAACTTATGTAGATTGTGATGAATAGGCATAACACCCAAAATGTCAAAGAACAGAGAAGCTTCGGCGGCGCAGTACAGGAGGAAGAAATAGGAAATTTCTGGGATATGTAAAAAGTGAACTCTGATTTTTCAATTTATTGAGTTGGAATACCCTAGAGGGTTACATGGCCTTTAATAGGCAGCCCACAAAAGGAAAAGACAGATTCTACCCCTATAGTTTTTCTCAGGGGACATAAGGCCCACTGGGCAAAAATGTAAAATACTAATCCTAGATACTTTGTTCTGATGTGGAGCTTTCGTAGAAGCTATGGTTTCGCATCATGACCTTTAGATTTTGATCTGACGGTTTTGAGCCGAAACCAACAAAGCCTCTCCAGATCTTGACATTTGTCACCATCTCACGATCTCAACCACCAGCAGGTCTCTCTCACTCTCGATCCCTCGAGCCTCCTTGTCACTTGCACTGGCATCCCTTTCACTTGACTTGGTCAACATGTTGTCTTGATCAACCTTCATCACATGTTGCTTCACGACTGAGATCATCCTCAACTTCACCCGACCTCCTTGATCATTAGGCAACAAGCTCCTCGCATGACCCTGATGACCCTCTATTGACATTGAGTATCATCCAAGTCCTACACACCATGAGACAAGCAAGCATGTCTCTTCCACACACACACACCGAACCCTTCGGTGAACTCAACAGATAATCACACGTCCAAACTCTGAACCCAGCAAACTTTTCAATCACTTATCACTTAGACAATACCAAGGTATATCTCAACTTGGTTTCTCATTGTTGATGCCAAGATTTGGTAAATCCTAGGCCCACAAAAGATGTCGCACGGTCAACTGATGTCAAAGAGGTCTAGTCAAAGATGGTCAAAGAAGCCTATCCATAATGTGTAACATGACCGGATATGCAAGAGCCGATGGAGATAAAAGTGGAGAAGATAAAGATTATCTAGAATTTGTTAGGATTGATTACTTGGGCGGCAAGTCTTCGGACTATAAATATGTATCTTATTAGTTAGGTCAAAAGAAACACAACCCTACAAACAACTACTCTTCGGCGCATCTCCACCCTTGGATTCCCAAGGTTAATTCCAGTGGGTTTTGGCACTCAGAGCTGGGCTGCATCGTTTCGATCTCCGGTGAAGAGGAGAGTCCCGCCACCCTGACGGTTGCATCGGCTAAGTCAGTGTTCTTTAAGGCTATATTGTATCGATCTCTTGAAGGCATCGGCTGGGTCAGTATGGTCGTCGGTTTATCCTAGTGTATTGGCTAGGTCTAAGGTTGTATCAGATTGATCTCTTAGATTGATGTGATTTAGGTGTCAGTTTAAGGCTTCATCGGTTAAGTCTGACATCTCTTTCTATTGTATCTGCTTCATGATGTATACCGTTCATCTAAATAAAGCATGCCTGATACCTTGAAATATTGTTGAGTTCATCGTGACTAGCTACTATCTTGGTTAGGTTCAATCTTGTTATTATGATGATTTTGATGATATTGACATGTTATCTTGCACATTTTATTTATTTATATCGGAGTATAAGTCGATAGGTTATCTTTGATTCCATATTCTATCATGTGCGCGTTCGGGAGATGCCCATCGGCCCCTACCCGCAATTGCCTTATTCTATCAGCCGATGGTGTATCTACACCAATCGCTTTGCAATAGTCATCGGCTCTATGGACGATTGGCATATTCATTCATAGTTAGTTTATTCATGTTATAGTCATCGGCTCAACAACCGATTGGCTCTACTACTAATGCTATTTATTCTCCTGGACTCCTTATCAGTTGCAGGGTCAAACTGATTAGCACACCCTAAACCTTTTTTCTTCTAAGATTATAGGACCTGCACTGGAGTTAAGCAGATCTCCCAAGCCACATGTGTGACCAAAAAATACACCAACACACTTTTTGGCATGCCCAGTGGGACCTCCTATCAGATCACTTATGGTGGGTGAAATCAACGACAAAAACATCATCCCGGTCATCATGGATGCTTTGATCGATGAACAAAGGGCGGAGGTACTGGATCATGTGGAGAACTACAAGAAGTTATGACTCGACGCCTTCGTCATGACCCGATCTGGCCTCGTCCAGAGGGGTGAATTGTTGAGATCGGCTGCAGTCGATGAGATCCTTCCATGGGCCAAAAGCCCATGAGTCACATTTCAAGAAGCAGTTGACAACGCCCTTCACCATACCCTCATCAACTAGTCTGAGGTACTGGTTAATACCTTGCACGGACTTATCATGAACACCGTTGATGGGGCAATCACTCAAGAGCCGGCACAAGGTATGACATACTTTTTGACCAACCATCCGTGCCTATTACAAAACCCTTAGCATAGTCAACTAGTGCTAACACCACAAGGGCCGATGAGACAGGGGCCGCTGAACACCTCGTTCGGTCGGGAAGATGACGTGATGGCTCTATCGACCACACCCACTATCCAAGGGGCGAGTAGACAGGATCCGCCCCAAAACACACACCCTTTCGGTAGGGGCATGCCACAACTCTAGCCTTCGACCACCCTACCAAGGCCGATCAAGCAAGAGATACCCCGGCCCGTATACGGAATCTCTAGGAACATGCTACTAGATCTTGTGCCGTCAAGGGCGGACCTAATAGCATTCTGCAAGGGTACCACCAGACCGCATACTATGGGGTACCGCCCTACCGTATTAAGGGCAAAGATACAACGCTAGTCGGTTGGATCAATATCAGCAACCTCCGACAGCAGGCTGGTATCCTGTGCCAGACCATCAAGAAGAAGACTGGGTAAACCGAATCATGAAAGTGATTCAGGACCAATTCGTACTTAAGGCCAAATATCAAACTTACGTGTATCAGCGACCATACCCAGAATGGTTCGATCGGGTGTCATTGCCAAGTCGGTACAAGGTTCCCGACTTCACCAAGTTCTCGAGGCAAGACTTAGTCTCCACGATCGAGCATATTAGCCATTTCCTCACCCAATGTGGCGAGGCATCGGACGAAGATGCGCTGAAGGTTGGATTTTTCCCGTTGTCATTATCAGGATCAACCTTCGCATTGTTCTCGTCGCTACCAAAGAATTCCGTCAAAAGATGGGTAGATCTAGAGAACAAGTTTCACAAGTATTTATTCGCTGGTATACATGAGATAAAACTCACCGATCTGACGGTGGTCAAGCAAAGGATGGACGAGTTGGTCCAAGACTATGCTCAAAGGCTCCATGACGTGAGGAGCAGGTGTTACAGCCTGAATCTCAGCGATGCGTAGCTGGCTGAGCTGGCATTCCAGGGGCTTCTGAACCCAATAAAAGATAGGTAGGTTTTCATCACAGGAGTTCGAAAGCATATCACACCTGGTACAGCGGGTATTGGCCCATGAGAGCCGATTCCAAGAAGCAAAGAGGAACGGGTATCAAAATAAGGTGGCATATGCTCATACGTCCCATTTGGACTCCGACGAGGATAATGGATCTGATGCGGAAGTCAGTTTAGTTGAATGGACTAGGAATAAGAAACAAGTTGCATACCCTTGTGTGAAACTGGCCGATAAGGAAGAGAAGTACGACTTCGACGTCAACAAGTCCGATAGAATATTCGACTTGGTGCTCAAAGAGAAGCAGATCCAATTGCCATCAAACCACGTGATACAGCAGAAGCAGATTTCAAAAACAGAACCAAACGCACTCTTAGGAAAGCCTCGAGACTCTCACGTGGGTAATCCTAGTGCTTGTACGCGGAAAATCTATCCTTTTATCTCAATTTCCGTGTGTTTTGGGGGCTAGGAAAACAATTCCATTCTGGTAGTGCAAAGAACTTAATTAGCGACCATTTCTACGAAAACCATATTTATAATAGAGACGGTCAATTAAATCGGCATTTTTACAAAAGTTTTAGCCAGTCGTATGTTATTTGAGTTTGTGACGACTTCTATCATGCCTGTTGACCGTGTAAGTTTATATATATACTAGGCCTGTTTCTCATGGACATTTATTATTTAACTACAACCGGCCGTCTTCTCTCCGTAATTGGTTGACTAACGAAAATAATATTAAGGTTAAGTTTATGAAGCGATGGCCGATGGAGACAGATGATATCACATACAACCCGGCGCCATATATGTAGTACACCCTACACATAATCACATGCATCATAACCAATGACATGCAGAGAAGACCCCGACCAAATCGATCTCTCCGACCGGCCGTTCAGCTTTGATTTGAAAGCAGGCTTAACATCCAATGCTAAGGTTCACTTTACGATATGTATGCTTATATAATCTGTAATTTGTACGATAGAATAAAGTAGTATAATTTTTTTAGTATAAAACAAAAAATCATATAACTTAACTAAATATTCTCATTATACACATAACTTTAGATATAAGATTTTTTAGAATTAAGCTTAACGAACATAATAGATATGAAATTAATTGTGCAAAACGGGGCTATAGTATCACGAAGTGGAATTTGTTACGTGTTGAAATTCAGTAGGGAGACTTAATATCAAGGCCTAATTAGCCCTCCACGAAGTAGATACGGTTCTTTCATATGTATGCATGCATTATATAGCCATGTGTTTTTAATTAAGAAGAGAGACGTTTATTTCTTGTCTCTCTGTCAGGTTAACCAAACTATAGTTACCAATCTGATAACCAGTACCCAAATTTCGTTGATCATTGGTTGACAAATAAAGTTTACCCGTTTAGTTTGGTTAACCCTCTTATCGTCACGCATGGATGCAATATATGCATCGGTCTTCTTGGTGAACTATATCAGGTAAGAGTATCTCTATTTCTACCTCTTCGTTAGTTCATTTAGTAATTATTTGCACACTTGATTTGTAGCTAGAATTTAATTTACTCTCACCTTGCTCTGTTCTGTGCATTTATGAGAGACACGAAGAACTTGCTCTCACTGCACCCAAGTATTATGTTTCTCTGTTCTGTGCGTATATGAGAGACACAAAGAACCTAGTCCAGCGCTTGCTGTTGAACTGAAGGCAAGAGAACCTGAACGGAAGAGATGGAGAAGGGGAGAGAGGCTGCCAGCGTGGGCTGCCAATAAAATGGTCATCCAACTTCGCCGGTTAAATTTGGCTACTGCGGAGATTGATTTGGTCGATGGCTTGGACATTCATATTAACTAATCTATTAAAATTTGTTCGGTTAGGAGGTGATTGAAGGGGATTGGAATGGAATAAAAGGAATTGAAAGAGATTGTAGTATAAATCCCCTGCAACCTCTCCCAATCTCCCTCAATCTCTCCTTAGAGGGAATTTTTTTGCTTTGAACGATTAACTTTTGGTTTGGAGATTGAATAGTCATGCTATTGCTATTGGTGATGTAGACCCGTTCCAAATTCCATCACCTTGTACGTGTGCCAAAAGTGACATGAATCTTTCTCACTTTGTCGGGAACGGGAGTCCAACCCAGGCCACTGGACCAGCCGTCTCAGCTGCCGCCATGGCGTATTGGCGTGCAAGGTCAAAAACCATAGCTCTGGCAATTTTTTTAATAATACAATTTTTTTAAAAAAGCTCAAATATGGTATGTGGATTTTAAAATTTGTAAAATTGATATTCTGTTGGTACTTGATGTGTTGATCGGCTCTAAATCGATATACCATGTGCTGATCTAGGGCAGTCAGCTAGATTGGTTCGTGTACTAGGTCCTGTTTGTATTTTATCTACTAACAAAAGATTTAAAATAACGCATGTCACGCCTGAGCAGCACCATATACGTCGTCGTCTCATGCCTGCTGCCCGTTGTTGCCTCGCGTCGCGCTGTACTCCATGCCCTCCAACCTACCACCCCGGCCCGGCGCTCGCGCCCACGCCCGTGCCCGTGACTCACCTCTCATAACGCGGCGAGTGCCACACACCCTTGCGTAAGGTGTCACGCCTGCCACTCACGCTCGTTAGGCACAGCGTGCCACACATCACGCACCCACCAGAGCCATGTCGCTTCGCCTCCTGCACACGTCGCATTCCGTGCCCGCACCACGCTTATGCCCACCCGAATGTCACCTCGTCGCCCTCACCTCACCTCCCGCCGCATCGTGCCCTGCGCCAACCTGCTGCACGTCATGTGGCACCCGTAGCCGATGCCGCCTCATGCCTTGCGTGTGGCCCTTCATCTCCTTCCACATTGTGCTCCACTCTCGGCCCCTGTTGCCTTAACACCGACACCCACACCTCGCCTCTCGTCATGGTGCGTGGCGCCTGCTGTGGCTGCTGCCTCGTGTCCTGTGCATGATGCCTTGCCTCCTACCGTGTCACGCTCCACACCTGCGCCCGGGCCTCACCTCTTGCCTCATCGTGCCCCACACCCACACATCTGTCACCTAGATCGACATATGGTCTGTCGATCTAGGCAAATAGGTTTTTGTCGGTATCCCATGATCTGGCATAGATCGGTTAGGACTTATCGATCTAGATCAGCTTATTATAGTTCAATAAAATTCTATTTTTACAAATTTCGAAATCGATGAAACACGTTTGAAATTTTGAATAAAAACATATTGTTTCTTAAAAGAAATCGCGCATGCAGCCTCCAGCCGGCCCGGTGTGCCGCGTGTGCGGTACTGTTCGCCGCCGCCGCCGCCGCGCAGCCCATCGAGTTCGACGGGCTACGTCGCATGGGCCACAGCCCGCGGCCGCGGTTTCCGCTGCATTACGAAAGAGGCAAGAGGTTACATTGAAGTTAGGCTGATGTGTTTCATGTCCAGCGGCTACCGCTCCGTCCACATTTCTCGTGGCGTAAAGGCCGATGGGCTACAACTTCGATTGCGACTCCGCAACCCACACGCGGACCACTGGATGCATGTGACCGACCTATCGATCGATCGCTCCGCGTATCTTTTCAGGTCATCCGTCCATATTTAACATCCGTTGTCACCTTTTTTTCTGTAACTAGATCGCACCTTGCATCAATAATTTCTGCTCCTTCATTCTAAAACCTAGCGTCCATTGAACAGACTAGATTGATTGGGGCGTTAAATTTCAGCCACCGTTGTTTATAATCGATAGATTATTCGCGAGACGAATTTAATAAACTTAATTACGTCATGATTTGACAATGTGATGCTTTCAGTAAACATTTGTTAATCATGGATTAATTAACCTTAATAAATTCGTCCCGCGAATTGTTCTCAGATTTTACAATTATTTTATAATCAGTTCACGTTTAGTCCGTCAAATTGATGTCCAAATATCCGATGTGATGCAGACTAAATTTTAGTCCATGGATTCAAACGCCCCTAAATCTAAATTATAAAACTCAATAACTATGAAATATGATAGTGAATTAGAATATAAAAGATAAAAAATTATTGGGTTCTTCAGATCCTCAGTAGTTAGATAATCACTGCTTTTAAAATCTAAATCTCTACAAATAAGCCCTCAAACTTTGTGGTTCGGGCTTTAACATAGAGTATAAGCTATGGGGATATGGTAAAATTTCTCTATCCTTATGTGCCACCATATGACATATTTATTTACGGAGTTTAAGATTCTAACCTTAGAATACATGTATATATCCGGTTAGAATTTAGAAAAGATCTGAGTTTAATAATTAAGAAAAAAATATAAATTATTTAAGAAGCTGAGGATTTTAAAAGTAACTACGGTTTCTAAAAGGTTTGCCTAAAATGTTGCATGCAATAGTAAGGGTATAGATCAAATGACTTGGGCAAAGTAGACCTAGCCTGCCCCCGCACACATGATGCACGTCCAAGATGCAGGGGCACACATTGTTCAGGTCCCAGATTCCCTCTCCAGCTACACGGGAGAGCATGCATTCATCGGAATAATCCATGTGTGGGGTCACTTCTCTCCGCCATCTCTTCATAATTGTCTCATATATGGTACTAGCCTGATGCACGTGTCTTGCAACAGAATCTTATTTCGCAACAGGATATTTACGTAAAATTCATGTTTCTGCATGATTTTTAAAAATCTAAGTGTTTTACACAAAATTCGTACATCCGCGTAAAAATAAAAAAATTAAAAAACTAAAATGCAAAAAAAAATTCCTTATTTTCTTTTTTTCTCACGTTTTCTTTTCAGTTTGTTTGTGCATGCAGGGCGTGCGCGGTCGCTGCATGCGCGGTCGGGCGGGCCAGCAGAGTCGAGCGGTTTTTACAGGGTGTAAGTTTTGACTGGTTTTTTATGGGATGTGGGAATACACCCACGGGTTGCGGACATAGGACACGGAAATTTGGACGCTTTAATATAGTTAAGATATAATTAATAATTTTTAGGTGATGTCAAATTGGTAGATGGGAGATGCTCTCGGTAAGGTCAAAAAGACAAGACAAGCTGGTAACCAGGTTGATAGGGATGGATTCGGATCCGATACGGATGGAAATGAATCCAGATAGCACTATTTACCATATTTTATTTCGAATACGAATACGGATTCAGATGTTTTTTTATACGAATACAAAACAGATATTTCGAATACGGATATAAATTTGGATGTTTACTCGGTTTTAACTCAAAATGTTCATCGTTTCACAAAATATCCAAAAGTTCAAAGTGTCCAATATCATGACAAGTCTCGTATTTTTTAGACTTTATTTGATTTTTAGAATTAAAAAAACCTTAATCTCCACATTACCGATGGAGTGTCGTAACATAGATTTTTTAGACTTTTATTTGATTTTAGTGCATCATTTCAGGTACTTGTAGTTCAAATTTCACATATTCCAATTTAAATTCTAGAAACACAATTAATGAATTAAAAATAGCAAATGGATCTAGAAAAATACAAAACAAATATATGGAATGAGATATGTTGTATTTTGATTATCAAAAAATTCAAGTTCAAATAAACATTTAATCATCAATTTATTTTAAACCATAGACTATTACTTCTCAAAACTATAATTCATCTCAAGAGAATCTCACGTTTCGTAATATCCCATATGATAAATTTCTTGAAATAATTTCAAAATTTTATCATCGTATCTATGTATAATATTATAATGCCATGGCAAGTCTCGTATTTTTCAGACTTGATTTGATTTTTTATAATTAAAAAACCCTTAAGCTTCACATTACCGATGAAGTGTCCTAACATATATTTTTTAACATTTCTTTATATTTTGTGGATGATAACTAAAAATGGACATAAAATTATGAATATGATTTTTCTATAAATTTTAGTGCATTATTATAGGTACTTGAAGTTCAAATTTCACATATTCCAATTTAAATCCTAGAAACACAATTAATGAATTAAAAATAGCAAATGGATCTAGAAAAATACAAAAAATATATGGAATGAGAAATGTAGTATTTTGATTATAAAAAAATTTCAAGTTCAAATAAATATTTAACCATCAATTTACTTTAAACCATAGCCTATTACTTCTCAAAACTATAATTCATTTGAAGAGAATCTCACGTTTCATAACATTCTATATGATAAATTTTTTGAAATAATTTAAAATTTTTATCATAGTATCTACGTATAATATTATAATACCATGACAAGTCTCGTATTTTTCAGACATTATTTGATTTTTTATAATTAATAAACCCATAAGCTCCACATTACTGATGAAGTGTCGTAACATAAACTTTTTAACATTTATTTAAATTTAGTGGATAATAACTAAAAATGGACATAAAATCGTGAATATGATTTTTCTATAAATTTTAGTGCATTATTTTAGGTACTTGCAGTTCAAATTTCAGATATTCCAATTTAAATCTAAGAAACACAATTAATGAATTAAAAATAGCAAATGGATCTATAAAAATACAAAAATGTTATATGGAATTAGATATGTTGTATTTTGATTATTAAAAAAATTTTAAGTTCAAATAAATATTTAACCATCTATTTACTTTAAACCATAGCCTACTACTTCTCAAAACTCTAATTCATCTGAAGAGAATATGAGGTTTCGTAACATCCTATATGATAAATTTCTTGAAATATTTTAAAATTTTTATCATAGTATCTATGTATAATATTATAACACCATGACAAGTCTCGTATTTTTCAGACTTTATTTTATTTTTTATATTTAAAAAACCCTTGAGCTCCACATTACCAATAAAGTGTCGTAACATAATTTTTTAACATTTCTTTAAATTTAGTAGATAAGAACTAAAAATAGACACAAAATAGTGAATATGATTTTTTTTATAAATTTTAGTGCATTATTTTAGGTACTTGCAGTTCAAATTTCACATAATCTAATTTAAATCCTAGAAACACAATTAATGAATTAAAAATAGCAAATGGATCTATAAAAATACAAACAAATTATATGGAATGAGATATGTTGTATTTTAATTATAAAAAAATTCAAGTTTAAATAAATATTTAACCATCAATTTACTTTAAACCATAGCTTATTACTTCTCAAAACTCTAATTCATCTCAAGAGAATATGAGGTTTCGTAACATCCTATATGATAAATTTATTTAAACATTTTAAAATGTTTATCATAGTATCTATGTATAATATTATAACACTCTGATAAGTCTCGTATTTTTCAGACTTTGTTTGGTTTTTTTATATTTCAAAAACCCTTAAGCTCCACATTACTAATAAAGTGTCGTAACATAATTTTTTTAACATTTATTTAAATTTAGTATATAAGAACTAAAAATAGACACAAAATAGTGAATATGATTTTTTTTTGTAAATTTTAGTGTATTATTTTAGGTACTCGCAGTTCAAATTTCACATATTCCAATTTAAATCCTAGAAACACAATTAATGAATTAAAAATAGAAAATGGATCTAGAAAAATATAAAACAATCATATGGAATGAGATATGTTGTATTTATTTTTTGTAAAAAATCAAGTTTAAATAAACATTTAACTATTAATTTACTTTAAACCATAGCCTATTACTTCTCAAAACTCTAATCATCTCAAGAGAATGTGAGGTTTCGTAACATCTTATATGATAAATTTCTTAAAATATTTTCAAAATTTTATCATAGTATCTATGTATAATATTATAACACCATGACAAGTCTCATATTTTTTAGACTTTATTTTACTTTTTTATATTTAAAAAACTCTTAAGATCCACATTACCGATGAAGTGTGGTAACATAATTTTTTTAACATTTTTTAAATTTAGTAGATAAGAACTAAAAATAGACACAAAATAATTAATATGATTTTTTTTATAAATTTTAGTGCATTATTTTAGGTACTTGCAATTCAAATTTCACATATTCCAATTTGAATCCTAGAAACACAATTAATGAATTAAAAATAGAAAATGGATCTATAAAAATACAAAAAAATTATATGGAATGAGAAATGTTGTATTTTGATTATGAAAAAATTTCAAGTTTAAATAAATATTTAATCATCAATTTATTTAAAACCATAGCCTATTACTTCTCAAAACTCTAATTCATCTCAAGAGAATATGAGATTTCGTAACATTTTATATGATAAATTTCTTGAAACATTTTAAAAATTTTATCATAGTATCTCTGTATAATATTATAATACCATGACAAATCTCGTATTTTTCAGACTTTATTTGATTTTTTTATATTTAAAAAACACTTAAGCTCCACATTACCGATGAAGTGTTGTAACCTATTTTTTTAACATTTATTTAAATTTAGTATATAAGAACTAAAAATAGACACAAAATAGTGAATATGATTTTTTTATAAATTTTAGCCCTAGAAACACAATTAATGAATTAAAAATAGCAAATGTATCTAGAAAAATACAAAAAAATTATATGGAATGAGATATGTTGTATTTTGATTATGAAAAAAATTTAAAGTTTAAATAAACATTTAACTATCAATTTACTTTAAACCATAGCCTATTACTTCTCAAAACTCTAATTCATCTCAAGAGAATGTGAGGTTTCGTAACATCCGATATGATAAATTTCTTGAAACATTTTAAAAATTTTATCATAGTATCTATGTATAATATTATAACACCATGACAAGTCACGTATTTTTCAGACTTTATTTGATTTTTTATATTTAAAAAACCCTTAAGCTCCACATTACCGATGAAGTGTCGTAACATAATTTTTTTAACATTTCTTTAAATTTAGTTGATAAGAGTTAAAAATGGACACAAAATAGTGAATATGATTTTTCTATAAATTTTAGTGCATTATTTTAGGTACTTGCTGTTCAAATTTCACATATTCCAATTTAAATCCTAGAAACACAATTAATGAATTAAAAATAGCAAATGGATCTAGAAAAATACAAAAAAATATGGAATGAGATATGTTATATTTTGATTATAAAAAGTTTCAAGTTCAAACAAACATTTAACCATTAATTTACTTTAAACCATAGGTTATTAATATTCACTAACTTAAGTATTCCATAATTATATAAATAATACATAAACCATTAATATAGTGATAATATATTATCTTGAGTATAAGTTTAATCTGTATAAAATCTTAAAACGAATACCGATGTATCCATTTTCATGTCCACGTTCAGCAGAATTCGGATATCCGTTTCCATATCCACATTTGTAAAACGAATCAGGATGTTTTCAAATGTTATCCATATTTAATTCGGATACGAATACAAATATCTATATTTACAGTTATTCGAATACGAATACGGATAATTCGCCAACGTCGATATCCATCCCTATAGAGGTTGGTATGGTGACGCTCTCCTCGTAATTCCAAAGTCTCAGAACCACGTGGAGATGCACCGTATACGTACTGTTTGAAACTATTTAGTACCCGGTGACACGATTAGAAACCTAAAAATACAAAAAGTCACAACTCGTTTCTTCCTCGTTTTCTTTGAGATTTTTTTTAAAAAGTTATCTATAAATTGAACGCATGTTATAAAAATATATATATTTCTCCCGAAAACTTTAGAAAACCTCGTTGCCACGGTAGAGATTTCACTGTTTCAATCTCCACTCTCTCTCTCTCTTGCTGCTCTGAATCTCTGATAAGCTTTCAGCAAAACGGCGACCTCGGCCGCCGTGTTCCATGTCACAGAATGTGCCGTTTTCTTGGCTGAATTTCGTGGGCTGTGCGGCGCGCGATGTGCCCATTCCCTGCGCCAAATGTGGTCAAACTCTCGTACGGTTCCATGAGCAACACATGGGAAGAAATTCACGCGATTTGATACGGGATCTTAGCCTGCAATCACTCGGTTGTTCTGTTCGGCGACCTGCTCCTTGAGTCCTTTGCCTGCCTTTCGTTTCAATGCAGCCTAGCAAAATTTAAACATTATTTATAAAACAAATTTATTAAATTTAATTAATTTACTATTAGCAAATATTTAAACATCACATTATCAAATCACGGCATAATTAGACTTGTTAAATTCGTCAAACGAATAATCCACTAATTATAAATAAATTTTATATATAATAAACATTTAATACCTAAAATTTAGTCACCTAACCAAACACCACCGGTCTTCTTTCGGTCACACGTGAGCGTGAAGTTGCCGACTTGCCTGCTCTCTCTTTCTCGCTGTTCCTGTCACTCAGGGTATCAGGGCGCTGGCTTATCAGTGATAGTTACGTATGCTCAGATTTTTTCCCAGATTCGTTGAATGAGCCACCCCGGCAGGACAGTAGTAGTAAGTAGTGCCTCCAAATGATTCCCCCGCAAGGAAAGCTTGTTGCTAAAGCAGTAGTTTAACTGTATCACTGAAGCACAATCAAGTAATCAACTGGTTGGAATATGGAACTTCTCTAATGGTATCTTGATGCTAGTTTAGATATTCTCGGTGATGGACATTAAAATGATTCCGTAACCACTGCAGCACAAAGTTCCACAGGGATTCAGATTCCCCTGTCGGCTCTTGAGTGGTGCCAGATTCCTCCAAAACAAAAGGAGCATAAAAACAATGCGTTCTTCTCCCGTGATACGCTCAGTGCCAAAATTTTAAATAAATGTTAGCAAGGTGTAAGCATACTCACTAAGCAGAGACTCTTGTGGCTCATGGTGCGTTAAGTAGCCACGTAGTACATTATTTAAGGCAATCAACTAGTGATTGCACAGCTGAAATCTCTGAAATAGAACATACAAATATGATAGTTTAGCAAATTTCCGTGTGTTGTGATCCTATGCAGTTAGTAAAAGTGACAATCTCAGTATGCCAAGATCAGAAGCATTCCAAGTCCAACGTTTATACTGTAAATATCAATAGAACACTGCATAAGATCTAAAAGGCCAAATGGGGAATGAGGAATTCTCCACTGTCAATCAAGATCTAGCACACCAAAATTACATCAATCCTGTAATAATCATGTCATCTTACACAAACTTAAACTAGAAGGCATTATCACCAAGATTAAACCTATGCACCCAGCTAAGCCAGCAGCAGAAATGGAAAGATTTCTTATTGCATATGTACAAAAATTGCATAGCAGCATCAGCAGCAAGAAAAGTATAGCAGCTGTAGATCACTGAAGTTGGTTGAATGCTTGCTTGAATGGAGAACTCCAATTGATCAGTAATCCAATTATACCAAGCTAGCTAATTTGATGGATTTGGTTGTGTCCCATACTCCTCTCCGCCTCATTGCAGGTCATAGACGTTAGAATCGGCGGCGTACCAGCCGAGGACGCGGACGAACACGGCGAACCTCTCGATCTCCTTGATGGCCTCGCGGACGCGGGGGTCGGCGGCGGCGCCCTCGCAGTCGATGTACAGAACGTGCGGGAACGCGCGGAGTGTCGGCGCGCCGCGGGCGCTGGTGTCGAGGATCATGATGTGGGTGCCAGCCGCGCCACCGGCGCCGTCGTTGTTGATGACCTCCAGCTTGGTCAGGCTGATGTTCCGGGAGGAGAAGGCGGAGAGCACCTTGAGCACCACCATCATGGATCCGCCCCGGTGGGCGACAACCATGCTGGTTTTGGCGCCGGCGTCCATGGGCAGCATCACCGGCGAGGGAGGCTTGGAGAGCAGCAGGAAGCGGGTGACGTTCCAGGACTCGTCCTGGAGGCCGTGCGCGAGCACGTCCAAGCCGTACAGATCGGCGGCGCGGGGGCTCGCGATGGCGGCGGTGTCGAGCATCCTGTTGGACCGCAGCATCTCCACGGCACCGGCCGTGTCCTCAACGGGCTCCCGGTCCACGCCGAGGCGCGTCAGCGCGCGGCCGCAGTGCGCTAGCGCCATGGGGTGGCTAATCACCCGGCGCACCTCGGCGGCGCGGACCCCCGGCATGGCGAGGAGGCAGTAGTGCACGAACAAGTTGATCTCCTGCACGACGACCAGGTCATGGCGCAGCAAGAGGTCGTAGTTCCGAAGCGTGGTGCCCTCCATGGTGGACTCGACGGGGAGTATCGCGCGGTCGACCGCCCCACCGACCACGGCCGCCAGAGCGTCCGCGAACGCCCGGCACGGCACGGTGTAACACCCGGGTAGCGCCGTCTTTGCCGCGAACTCGCTGTACGCGCCCGGCGCTCCCTGGAACGCCACCCTGAGCCCGAACCCATCCTGCCCTCCAGCGCCGCCCGTGCTCACCGACAGATGGATCCGGTCATGCCCGTTGATGTGCGTCTTCCCATGCCCGTTCACCGCCCCTGCCATGCCATTCACACCCTTCTTAACACCACCGTCTCCGTTGATCTGAACCTTGCCGTTTACCTGCGCCTTCTTGGCGTGCCCGTTGACGCCGTTGATCTTGGCCGCCGGCACGAACGCCACCGACCGCGACGAGGACGCCTTTCCGCTGTAGGGCTTTGGGAGGAGGAGGTTCTTGTGGAGGTGGAGGGAGGAGGAGGTGTAGGCCATAGAACGCCGCTCCGGTGAGAGAGGTGGTGGTTGGGTGAATGGGTGGTGAACTGGTGATGGAGGTGTGAACTGCGAAGGGAAGACGGAGGAGGGGGTTTTATGCTGCTTATTACAATTGGCCGTTAGGGTAGCTCAAATGAAAAGCGCCGCGCTTAGAGGGAAAAAAACAGTTTTTATGTTTAACAAGACACTGCTGTTTACTGTATCATCGGATGCTAATCAAGATAATTTCAATCATATATGATTAGTTAAGTAAGTGTAACAATAAATTAACTAACAAATATAACAGTACTAAACATATTTGCATTGAAACATAGGTCTTTTAATAAGGATGTTTATTTTTTTCTTATGCTAAGCACCTACATTAGCACTAAGTATTGGAGATTGTCTTACTGCACCTTAGCTTGGTTTTTGACTTAATTTCATTTTAGTTATTCAAATTTATCAAAAAAATATTTTATTTCTAACACGGTAACGACACTTCACCTATATTCGGTTCACAAAATAAAATGTGCCATTTCTGTAATATATTTTGACTTTTTCTTATATATTGTTTCACAATAGTATTTTATCAATGTGAGATATTTTGGCATTTTACCGACACCAATAATTTAGCAATTTTTTCTAAAACATGTTTCCTATTGAATATAATTCTACATATTTGATATCAAAAATATTTTTTATAAATTTGTTTAAAATCAAGATATTTTGACTTAACATGACTAAATAAATATATATATTTTAAGACAGATGAGTTGCTTCCAAAATCAACAGTTTTAAATCATCAACTAGCTTCAATTCTGTCATATTACTCGCCACAAAATATCTTGCCGACCTAAACGATTAGTCCAAATGCTATCGCTCGATCCCCTCATATTCAATTCAAAGTGCACTTAAAGCTATCCCAAGCATTCTTACAAATCAAATTGCCGGCTCGATTTTGAGCACATGATTTTTGTGTGACACTGAATTGCTGGAGGGGCCCTACACGTTGCCTTTCACTGTTGGACAATTACGCGGCTTAACTTTCTCCGACGAGTGGCGAAGCAGCTGTGAGCTTCTTCTTCCTCTCGCTTTCCTCCATTGATGGTTCCTTTCGCTTTCCTCCAGTGATGGCTGATCGATGCAGATGCTGCAGCCGGCTGCCCGGAGCCCCGGATGCGTTACGTTTTCCGCCTCGCCCTCACGTGGATGGACAGGACGATCGCCGGTGCTCCCTTGGCCATTAGTGGTAAGCAAAGGGGTGCACAAGAGGTGATAAGTTCGAAGGAAGAATCATTCTCGACGTTACATCAGATAAGAACGTGCCGGTTAATGTCGATCTGCTGATCGATCTGACAACTGTGTGACTAACGTTATGTTGGGCTTGCAGCATCCAACCGGGCTGTTTTGGCTACGGGTGATAAGACAGACTAAGGGGAAATTTTACCTCGTGTCACATAGGATGTTTCAACATTAATTTGAAGGATTAAACATGAATTAATTATAAAAATAATTACAGAATCGGAGACTAAATCGCGAGACGAATTTTTTAAGCCTAATTAATTTATAATTAGTAAATGTTTACTGTAGCATCACATTGTCAAATCATGGTGTAATTAGACTCATTAGATTCGTCTCGTGAATAATCCTCGAATTATGAATGGATTTTTAAACAGTATATATTTAATACTCCAAAATAACATTTAGACATTGGATATGACAGTTTTAGCCATATCCAAACACCCCCTAATTCTACTTCTGGGCAGTGGGTGTCGTTTGGTTTCTTTGATTGTATTGTTATTTTTAACTTGCTATTTATAGTAATAGCAAGCCTACATATTCAAATTGAGTTGATATTTTGATATTTACTCTAATATATTTTCTAAATATGACTTTTATTTGAATGTAGCTATATTTTATCAATTTATGTACATGCAAAGAAAATGAAAATAATTAAACAAGCTCAACACCCCTCAATGATATAGCAAGTGTGAAGAAAAAATAACAAACCCACTAAAATAATAAGTCAAGTAGCAAGTAAAATGGATAGGGAAAATTGCTCACATACTATTATATTTTTGAAGAATTGCCTACATGCCACTGTTAGTTACTGTGGCGACTCCCATTTGTCAGTGACATACTGATGGCATATTGGCAAACCGTAAAAATTATAATGGCACAAAAAAAACCATGGTTATCTTAGGGGATAGCAAGTATGATAACAAGTACAATAGAGATGCTCTTTCAAAAATTTAGTCCAATCACATCGGATGTTTGGATGCTATTTTGGAGTATTAAATGTAGTCTATTTATTAAATCCATTCATAATCGGTGGATTATTCACGAGACGAATCTAACAAGCCTAATTATGTCATGATTTGACAATGTGATGATATAGTAAATATTTGCTAATCATGGATTAATTAGGCTTAATAATTTCGTCTTGTGAATAATCCTCCGATTCTATAATTATTTTTATAATTAGTTCACGTTTAATCCTTCAAATTGATGTCCAAATATTTTATGTGATACCGACTAAACTTTAGTCCCTAGAACCAAACGCCCACAAGTATATAGGTAGGATAACAGATAGGACAAATTTGTGATTTTATGTCAGTAATATCATCGGAATTTTTCATCTAATATTAGCTTAGGAGTTTAATGAGATGTTGTTGGTGTCATTTTTGGTAACACGCGTGGCCTGGAAGGTCTGCTTAACTCCAGTACAGGTTCTACAATCTTAAAAAAAGGTTCTGAGTATGCTAATCAGTTTGACCCTGCAACTGATAAGGAAGAATAAAATGAAATCAGTAGCAAAGCCAATCGACTATCAAGCCAATGACTAAAGCGAGTGTTGATGGAAAAAATGGTATTAATGGTCAAAATTATCAAAATATCATTTTTTGGTAATTTACCAAAATATGCCAAGACCTAGCACAAGCCGGTCCAACCATCCATGTAGGCCTGGTCTGACCAGCCATGTAGGCCCGGTCTGACCAGCCATGTAGGCCCGGTCTGACCAGCCATGTAGGCCCGGTTAGATCGGCCATATGGGCTCGGTTAGACCGACCCAACCCGAGTCCGACTCCAAATGACTGATTTTGGGGTATTTTATCCCTAATTAATTTTGGACGACTTGGAACACGTGTCTAACTCAGATTAGATTCCAAACACTCATGACCCACCTCTATAAATAGAGGCAAGACCAATTCAAGGAGCTCCAAAACCCTAATAGATCCAATCTATTATCTATCTTGAATCACATTTACTTTCTTTTCCCTAGTTTAAGCCTAGCACATACATCTTTGCTAGTTTGCGCTGTAAATCATCCATCCGCCGCGTCGTAATCATGGTAAGTCCTTATCGGTTCGCTTGTGAATCGTCTGTTTCATCCACATAACGAATTTCTATCAGTTTTATCGGTTTCTATTGGTAATTCGGTCTCCTGGCCGAATTACTTTGATCTTTTGGTATTTTTTGAAATATTCCATCACTTCCATCCCCTCCAAGGATTTTGGTTGTGATTCATCCACGGAAAGACGGTCGCCGGAGCTCGGAGGCCACTTTCCAGGAGCAGTCGGTCCGACCGGCCGTGCCATGCCGTCACCTGACGCGCCGGCACACTGCGGTCTGACCGATGGCACAAGGCTGGTCTGACCGGGCTTCGCAGAGAATCCTAGGCACCCCTCGCATCGAAGGTATTGTTAACACCGGAGCCCATCTTCGCATCGGCTTTGGGACCTCCGAAGACCCTCCGGTTCGACCGGGGATTAAACCCTCGGTCCGACTGACTGATAGGCCAAAGGCCCCTTCGGGATACCTTCGGGCCCCTTCGCACCTGTGCACCGAAGGCCCCCTTCAGCGAAGGTTTCACACTACTGGTCAGGTCGACCGTGTGCCTTCAGTCCGACCAGACTCCCCTGGCCGGTCTGACCGCCCAATAGACTTCGGTCCAACCGGCCCTGTTATGGATGGTTGGTTTAGTTAGGTTGTTTATCATTTTTTAGTTATTTTCCAACACTTCAGTTAATTGAATAATTTTAAATTGTTACTATTTGATTGCCTGGCAACTTCGTTATTCCCTTACCATGATTTAAGGATTGTTAGAACGTGACGTCAATGTTTCGCGATGTTTTTGTATTGTCGAACCGACCCAAGTGCAGGGGCACACTTTTGTGTCAACACACTTTTTGGCGACTTCGCTAGGGAAAAACATGCCAAACACCTCTACATCGGTGATAGGTACACTTACTACCTCTACATCAATAGTACCCTCAGCGCCGATGGATCCGGTGGGGACCTCAAAGATTGACGATAGAAACATCATCATACCCACCATTGAATACCTCTCTGAGAAGGATAGGGAAGGACAAGGGAGCTACACACATTTTTTCTTGGCTGCTTCACCAAGACCCGTGGGGCTTCGTCAAGCGCGACGGCGACAACCCCGATCTCTCCGGAGGTAAGGTAACACCATCATCTCCTCGAATGTCCTCCCAGGACCTCGAGCAAAAGATAGCCAGCATCGTTGATTAGACCATTAGTGCTACCATTGCAAACCGAGTAGAGGCCATGGTTGACTCGAAATTGGACACGAAGATGGATGCGATGTTTAGGAGATTCGGCTTTTCCGAGGCCATTTCCCCAACTCCAATAGATAGTGTACCCCCTGTTCACCGCTTATAAAGTAGAACCGACCGGAGTACCGGAAAGGTTGTCGCGTCCTCGGCCATACCATCAATGGTCGAGGTCCCACATGACCTTATCAGTCAAACCGGCCCTTGAGCCAGTCCGACCGACATGTGCCAGATTACTAAGACGACAACTATCAGTCAAACCAGCGATCAGGCCGGTCCGACCGGTCACTATGCCTTCGGTCAGACCATCCCTATGGCCGGTCAGACCATTCCTACCACATATTATGCGCCGTCGTCGTCTGCTCCTGCACTACCTCTCCTCGCGGTGCCCGCACCTCCTGCTCCCGCACACCCACATATTCCCGATCACGTCCCGTATCGCAAGCCACCATGAGAGGAGGATCCGCATGGCCGACACCATGATATACCACCACGTGTCGCACCCCCACACGAGAGACACAAACAGACAGGAGGCTAAGATGACCTTGACGAGCGGATTCATGCACTATTTAGAGAGGTTACGGGATGGAAACCCAGAGGATGGGGTAGGGTTTATCAAAAGCCATACCCTGATTACTTTGATACCATCCCGTACCTGCGGGGCTTTAGGGTGCCCGAATTTACAAAATTTGACGGTGAAGGTAATAAAACCACCCTAGAGCACATAGGTTAGTTCTTAGCACAGTGTGGCGAAGCTAGTGGGTCGGATGCTTTGAAGCTTAGGTTGTTTTCTCTACTGCTTTCCGGCACTGCATTCACTTGGCTTTCGGCATTACCGCCGAACTCCGTCTAGACTTGGGCCCAGTTGGAGCAGAAGTTCCATGACTATTTCTATACTAGGGAGACCGAGCTTAGACTTTCACATTTGACATCGGTTAGACAGAAGACTAACGAGAGTGTCTCTGAGTACGTTAAGCGTTTTAGGGACACTAGGAACCGATGTTTTACTTTGAACATTTCTGATAGAGACTTGGCCGACCTAGATTTTAATGGTCTTCACTCTGAACTTAAAGAGAAACTAGATGGCCAGGATTTCTTAGATGTTAGTCAAGTACTACAGAAGGCTCTGGTTCAGGAAAGCCGAGCAAAAAGTAGAAAATTCACCAAGACATTTAACAAGCCTAAGACCGAGGTGCACGTCATGGAACACTCCAATGAGGAATCATTGGAGAGCGAGGATGACTTGGCCGATATGTACACCGCAGAGTGGACTTGGTCTAGCAAGGCCAAGCCCATCACTTGCACTAAGTTACGGCCGTCTCCTGCTAAGAGTCGGCCCAACGAGGTGAAGTATTCTTTTGATGTGACCAAGTGCGATAAGATATTTGATTTTTTGTTGAAGAACAAACTCGACAGGTTACCGAAGGGTCACATCATTCTAACGGCCGACGACTTGAAGAAACAAGCTTATTGTAAGTAGCATGATTCTCATTCTGTGAAACCTAGTGTGGTCTCACTGAGGTTTTTGTCTGTATGATGAGTGATTGATAAGGATGAGCGATCGAGTAAGTGTTGGTTTGTGTGCATCGAAGGGTTCGATGTACGAATGGGATTTGTGTGCCGAGGTGTTCGGTGTGCATCACGTTCTTGTTTTGGCTTGTCTCGTGTGTGTAGAGAGGAGATACGAACCAACTGTCAACGGCGGGTGATCAAGGGTCAAGAGGGGAGCTCGATGCTGGAGGATCAGGATGGTCGCGATGACGTGACATCGAGTCTGCGAAAGGGAGGCCACTGGAAGTGATCAGGCGGCTTGAGTGTATCGAGAGCGGGAGAGGCTGGCTGTCACTCGGATTCGCAAAGCGGTGTCATGAGTCGAAGAGTTGAGAGGCTTTGTCGATTTTTTCTTAAAATCGTCGCAATTTAAATATTTCTAATTTCAATAAATTAGAGTTAATTTTTGTGTAATAATCTAGAGTAATTGTACTCTTTTAATATTTTTCAGGATTTTTATATTCTGAAATTATATTAAAAGAATAGGGTCTTGATGTAATTTAGAGACTACTTGAGGGTATTTTTCAGAATTTGCAATTCTGAAAATATCTCATGGAAATTAGGAAAATACCACCAACTTTTTTTTCCTAAGGTGGCCTATAAAAGGGGGTCCAAGGCCTAGGGTTAACCCCCTCGTTTCCCTCTTTTTGGCTGCTCACTTTGGGGGCTGAAATCAATCTAAAAATACTCCATTAAATGTGTTCCTGTAGCCTCAGTTCTTTTATTCTTCGCAAGCTACTGCATTTAATCCCAGATGGTGAATAGCGTTGGCTGAAGCAAGGAACTCTAGGTGCGCCGCGGTGTATGATCACTTTTGAAATAGTTTTTTGAGCAATTTCTGTGCGATTTTTGGATCTGTTTTCTTCAGAGCTTTTGATGATCAAGTTTCCAGGGTTCCACTTTTGAAATTTGCAAGAGTTTTACACCACTTCTATATATATTTTTCTGCCCAACAAAGTGCTTAACTGATTCTAAAAACTTGAGATTTCTGCTGAATATAGTGTTCTGTTTTCAGTCTGGATTCAATCTTTGAGATGATTTTTGATCTGTTTTGGTACTGATTTTGGACCTAAGTTTTACACAACTTTTGTTTTCCAAGATTTAAGGATTCCATTTTTAAAGTTTGCAAGAGCTTTTGATCACTGCTGCATATACTTTTATGTTCAACTAAGTACCTAAACAGTTCTGAAAAAAAAATAATTCCTGCGGAGTTTCTCTGTTCAGTTTTTTCCTTTTCTGTTTGGATTGTTAATTGGAGGCTGTTTTCTTCACTGATGTTCATCAATTAGGTGCTGATTTCAGAGTTCTTGTTTCTAAAGTCTGAACCACTACTTAGGGTGTTCTTGTTCAAAGTCTCATTCTACACACAAGAACCTTTCTGATTCATCCCTAAGATATGTGAGCTCTCACTTCTAGCATTATGTGCAGTTTGCATCTCTACATTTAATTGAATGATTCACAATTGTCATTTGCCAAGTACTGATTTCTTTCTGGCTACAGCAAAGACAGTGTTGTCAAGTTCTGCAGCAGTTCATTAGTTAAAAACCTTGAGCTCAACAAAATTTTCTGTTGCATCCAGTATATAAACTCTGTTATCCTTTGTTCAATTGGATTAATCACTTTGTCACTGTGTTGTGCATGCATGATTGATCTATCAGTACTCATTCAGATCAGTTCAGTGCATAATATTTAATTTCATCATCTTACTAGCACCGGTCTGTTTTTAGTTCTTGACTGAAATATTGATTGGATGTTATATGAATTATGATGCATAGCAAATATGTTTCTCATGCAATTTATATTCAGATCTGAAGATGGTTCTTGATTCAATTTTGATTGGCCAGTGTTACTGGTTCAAATTTGTTTTTCAGTGATCTTGGTGCTGCACACGTTTGTTTAAAAAAAATTGAGAGAACAACATCAGTCTAGAATCTTCTCTTATCTTCTACACTGATATTGTTGTTTCTGTTCTAGACAGTATTTTACTGCTATGTGTATATTCTGTTTTGAATTGGTCCTGCTGTAAATTGCATTGAGTTATCTCTTTCTGCTGCCGAACCAAGCTGTGTCGGAATCACTACAGGAGAGACACCAAGCAATTGTTCCACATGAATTTTTACTCTAGTCTGTTTTGATTTGAGTCTACTTAATTCAATTTGACCGACTAGTTTTTATTACTTCCTTTGTTCTTCGGTGTGATCTATCTTAGTTTGATTTCACCTGTTCATCCTCTTGGTTTCAGATCTGTCCTGTTAGTATCTGTTCAATATCTATCATCAAGACAGACACTTCTGAATGAATATTTGTTGGACATTTCGGATCTATCTCTGCTGACATTCAGGAATTCATTTCTTTTGTTTCTGAATCATTCTTCTACTGAAATTTTCTTATCCATCTTCTGAGTTTAGGCTCATGAAATAATTTAACAGAATTGTTCTGGGAACAGAGAGCACAAGCATCATGCAGATTTGAAACAAAATTTGATTGCAATGTATGCAAACAACCAGTTGTTCTGAATTAGTCATGAAATTTTTGGTCAATCAGATGTGCTCAGAAAATTATTTTTTCTACTAAAAGTTAGTCAATTATGTCTATCTGATTTTCTATTTTTGTTCAGATATAGTTCAGCCAAGCACTGTTGCAGATTGTGTTTAATCTTCTGTACTATTGTAATGCATCAATATTGTTGACTTTTGCCACAACAGTGTATATATACAAGTGGAAAATTTATAATACCATAGTGCATGAATTTTGATTTATCAGAGTTAAATTTGAAATCAATGTTTGAATTCAGAACACAAGTTCAATGTGGTGTATTCTAGTTCTAATCTGATTCAATCATTCTTTGCTACTAGGCAAAGCATATTATCAGACTAGAAGGTCACCAGAACTCATTTGAAGGCTTAGCACTACCATTTTGTTCATCTTTTGCATTTTTGTGATCATCTGCAATCAGTTGGAGGTTCAGTTGCCAACTAAAGATAGTTGGCATTTCAAAGTCTGAAGTTCATTTGAATTCGATGTTCCATAGTATGACTGACCCAAGTTGGTGAACCAAATACCAACTAACAAATTGAAATCAGTGATTCAATGTCTGACCTTGAAAATAATATCTCTGAATTAGTTTTCAGTGCTCTTGTCCATTTGGAGGTGCATTGGGTGTTTTTGAAAAGGCCATCATATTCGTGAGAATTTGTCGAGCTGCCTATTTACCCCCCTCTAGTCTTCATTCCGATCCCACAATTGGTATCAGAGACGGTTAGATCACCAATTGAGCTTAACCGGTTTGTGATCCTTCTTTTGGCGACATGGAGAGAAACTCTAATATTCTGATTTTTGATGGTCATGATTATGCTTATTGGAAGGTGCGCATGGAGGCTTATCTACTAAGCCAAGGAAGTGCAATTTGGGACATTATTGATTCCCGAAATGTGATCCCTAAATCTCGCACTTCAGAGACTGAGAAATTACAGTATGATTGTAATAGCAAAGCAAGAAATATACTGTTCATCAGTCTGAATCGCAATGAGTTTGACAGGGTTCAGCACCTTAGAACTCCACGTGAGATTTGGTCTACTTTGAAAACCTTTCATGAGGGCACCTCTCAGATTAAGGCTAGGAGGCAAAGCACGTATAATCAAGAATACCAAATGTTTGTGCAAGGCCCCGGCGAATCTGTAGATGTCATGTTTGCACGCTTTGATGGAATTGTAAGTAATTTGCACTTACTGGGACTTTGGCTTACTCTGACCATGATAGAGCAATCAAACTTCTCTATGCTCTTGATCGTAGCATATGGGAGGTGAAGATCTCTAGTATTGAAGAGTCTGCAAGCTTTGACACCTTGATTTGCGATGAACTCTTTAGTAAGCTCAAGTCCACCGAGATTGCCAAGGCGTCTCGTCCAGGATTTGGAAAATCTTTGTTGCCTTCTATTTCTTTGGTTTCTGGTCCTAGTAGTGGTACCTCATCTAGAGGTAACTTTTCTGGTGATTCTGTAGTTTGTGCTTATTCTAGTGGTTTTGATTTGTCCTCCCTTGTCTCTGTCACAAAAGAATAAGTGGTTACTCTAGATGATGAGGAGCTAGCTCTCATTGTCAAGAAGTTCACTCGCTTCTACAATGATAGAAGAGACCAAAGGAGAGGAGGGTCGTAGTGATGTTTTGAGTGTGAAGATCTTTCTCACATAAAAGTGAATTGCCCTAAATTAAAAATGACAAATGAAAAATGAAAATGAGCACAAACACCAGAAGTGGAACAAGAAACATTACTTCAAAGGGAAGCGCGGAAAAGTGGCTAAAAGAGTAGCCAGAGCTTTTGTGGCCGCCCTCAGCGACATCGACGGTACATCAAGCGAGGAGCCAAGCTCGGAGGAAGAGGAGCCTCCCAAGAAGGAGAAGAAGGAGAAGAAGACAATGGACCTCACCGACCTTTGCTTCATGGTCGACGACAAACATAGCAGCGACAAGCTCGACAGTTCTGAGGTATATCTATCCTGTGATCAACTTCTTGTTCAAAATTATGAATTGCATGATGTTGTTTGTTCTCAGGATAGATTACTTAAACTTGTTGCTAAAGAACGAAAAGAACTAAAATTCAGACTTGAAACTATTTCCACTGAACTTGCAATTTTGAAATCTAAGTCTAATGATGCTGAATGTGAGTCATGTCTTGTTGTCATGAATGAACTTGCTCAGCTGCATACTACTCATGCTCAAATTGTTGAACAACTTGAATTGACTGAAAAGCAACTTTTGGTGGTGGAGTCTAGTCCTACGGTCATCAACGAATGCCTGAACTATCCTTTACTTGTTGAAAGCATTAATTTGAGAGATAGGCATGCTCATGAACTTATGGCTAAATTGGAGAGTGCTGAGTGTTCTAAGGATGTGCAGCCGGCGTATCTCACCTGCATCACCCTTAAGGACCAACTTAGCTTTGCTAGAGAGTAAGTTAAAAAACTAAAATGTGAAAATGATTATCTTCTCTCCGTGGTTGAGAAATGCACTGAAGGGAAGGGTAGGATGGATTTGCTTTTGGCTAAAACATATTTGTGTGCTGATAGGGCAGGGTTAGCTCTCGGGTTGGGCTATGAGAGAACTACTCCAAACACTTCGAGCGAAACTGTGTTCACTCCTCCCACTACCCTTGAGAAAGAGAGAGCCCAGTTAGACACCGTTCAAAAAGCCAAGAATCTTACTCAACTTGTAAAGAAAGCTTTAACTCCACCAGATGAAGCTCCCCAGCAAAAACCCAAGAAGACTGGAGATTTGCGCCTCAGACCCATGCTCACACACCCAAAAGAGTGTATCACTGCTCCTATTGTCATCGAGTGGGTCACTTGGTTGGGTTTTGCTTTCGTCGTATTAAGGATGAACGACGTTTTTTTGCGATGAGCTTTCAGGACATGCATTACCCATCTTTAGGTATGCATGAGTCTGCTTTTCACTCTTATTCTGATTTTGAGGCTCCCCATGGTTTCATGAGAGATTATGCCCCTCGTGGTGTACACCATGCTTCATATGGTGCTAGACCACGTGTAAGAGGCTTTGCTTCTTGATAGATTGGGAGACCTCGTCATTTTCTAGGTTCGCGCTTTGTAGGTAGACCACACACTTTTTATCATGGTTCATACCCTGTGCATGATCAGTCTACTGCTTTACCTGGTTCTCGAGTTTTACAATACTATATTCCAAAATAGTTTTTCACTCACCCTATCACTGAGCATCCGAGATCTTCTAGCATGTTTTGAGGGGGAGTTGTGTAGCACTGCATGAGCTTCTGTTATATGATTAATTGCTTTTACAAGTACATGCTTTGTTATGCCTTTGAAGTATTGTCTTTAATACTATTGATTTCACTTGGTTTCTTTCCATCTGATAATTATCATGAGCATGACTTTTATTTGTGAAAATTTGAAAATGATCACTGCTTAGTCTAGAAACTAGCATGAATAGGTTGAGTGCATTTGCTATCTTTTACACACCTGATATCTAGGTCCTTTTCACTTGGATGCTAATACGCAACTTGATCATATCAATAATATTATGCTGAAAATTAAAATGAATGAAAATTGAAAAATGAAAATGAAATGAAAAATGATTGATATTCATGCCTTTGCGTGCTAAAATTGAAAAGATCTAGGTGGGTTTGCTTTGTCGCACTATTTTGTTCTAGACTTCTTACCACATTACTTTGGTAAGAACTGGGATGTTGTAGTGTATACCAAGATCAATGCTTTAAGCTTACGATGGTCTTTTGCTTGATCTAGGTTTAGCTTGGTCGGTTAGCATAAGGTTGACATGCAAATAACTCCTGGCACAAAAATGAAAAGTTCAAATTCATTGCATATCAAGTTTGCTAAAGCTCCTTGTAGAGGGATATGCTTATCTGGTTAGTATTTGATTAGCTTTTGCATCTCATGTCTTGCCTTGTCTAGTATGCTAGTGTGAGTGGTGATGCTTTTATTTGCTAAAATCTGAAAATGCTTGCTCATGCCTTTTGTTTAGATGGTATTCACCTGAGCTTGTCATACAGTTATTTTAGACAATGTTCAAGGCAAATGCTTGTTTGTACTATAATTGGAACTGCTCATGTTTCAGAAGCTTGCATCTATACTCTACTCTCACACCCCTCTTTGCATCTTTTTATCACCTTGATGCTTTCATTGCCAAAGGGGGAGAAAATTTTTGGATGATTGCTTGGTTAAGGGGAGTAATGACTTTCATGATGCATTCATGTTTTTGGTAACAAAGATGCTTTGCTTTGCATGAATTTTTGCCTAAGAGGGAGATCTTTTACCAAGTGACATATTTTGGCTCTTTTATGAGTTTTTATGGTCACTTGTGTGCTTAACTTGTAAATTTCATCATATCTCTGTTTGGGGTTGTCAATGCACTCATCAAGGGGGAGATAGTGAAACCTAGTGTGGTCTCACTGAGGTTTCTATCTGTATGATGAGTGATTGACAAGAATGAGCGACCGAGTAAGTGTTGGTTTGTGCGCATCGAAGGGTCTGATGTACGAATGAGGTTTGTGTGCCGAGGTGTTCGGTGTGCATCGCGTTCTTGTTTTGGCTTGTCTCTTGTGTGTAGAGAGAAGATGCGAACCAACTGTCAGCGGCGGGTGATCAAGGGTCAAGCGGGGAGCTCGATGCCGGAGGATCAGGAAGGCCGGGTGAAGTTGGAGAAGATTTTAAGAGTGCACAAAAAGACCGAGCAAGACATGGACATACGGATGGTCACGACGGTGTGACGACCGAGTGTGTGAAAGGGAGGCCAGTGGAAGTGATTAGGCGGTTCGAGGGTATCGAGAGCGGGAGAGGCTGGCTGGCGCTCGGATCCGCAAAGCGGTGTCATGAGTCGAAGAGTTGAGAGGATTTGTCGATTTTTGCTAAAAATCATTGCAATTTAAATGTTTCTAATTTCAATAAATTAGAGTTAATTTTTGTGTAATAGTCTAGAGTAATTGTACTCTTTTAATATTTTTTAGGATTTTTATATTCTGACATTATATTAAAAGAATAGGGTCTTGATGTAATTTAGAGACTACTTGAGGGTATTTTTCAGAATTTGCAATTCTGAAAATATCTCATAGCAATTAGGAAAATACCACCAACTTTTTCCCTAAGGTGGCCTATAAAAGGGGGTCCAAGGCCTAGGGTTAATCCCCCTCCTTTCCCCCTTTTTGGCTGCTCACTTTGGGGGCTGAAATCAATCTAGAAATACTCCATTAAATGTGTTCCTGTAGCCTCTGTTCTTTTATTCTTCGCAAGCTACTGTATTTCATCCCATATGGTGAATAGCGTTGGCTGAAGCAAGGAACTCTAGGTGCGCTGCTGTGTGTGATCACTTTTTAAATGCCAATCCCGTGCATCATTTTTGAGCACTAAATTCTGGTGAATTTTTACTCTAGTCTGTTTTGATTTGAGTCTACTTAATTCAATTTGACCGACTAGTTTTTATTACTTCCTTTGTTCTTCCGTGTGATCAGTATTTGTTTGATTTCACCCGTTCATCCTCTTGGTTTTAGATCTGTCCTGTTAGTATGTGTTCAATATCTATCATCAGGACAGACACTTCTGAATGAATATTTGTTGGACATTTCAGATCTATCTCTACTGACACTCAGGAATTCATTTCTTTTGTTTGTGAATCATTCTTCTGCTGAAAGTTGCTTATATCCATCTTCTGAGTTTAGGCTCATGAAATAATTTATCGGAATATTTTTCTGGAAACAGAGAGCACAAGCATCATGCAAATTTGAAACAAAATTTGATTGCAATGAATGCAAACAGCCAGTTGTTCTGAATTAGTCATGAAATTTTTGGACAATCTGATGTGCTCAGAAAATTATTTTTTCTACTGAAAGTTAGTCAATTATGTCTATCTGATTTTCTATTTTTGTTCAGATATAGTTCAGCCAAGCACTGTTGCAGATTGTGTTTAATCTTCTGTACTGTTATAATACCATAGTGCATGAATTTTGATTTATAAGAGTTAAATTTGAAATCAATGTTTGAATTCAGAACACAAGTTCAATGTGGTGTATTCTAGTTCTAATATGATTCAGTCATTATTTGCTACTAGGCAAAGCATATTATCAGACTAGAAGGTCACCAGAACTCATTTAAAGGCTTAGCACTGCCATTTTGTTCATCTTTTGCATTTTTGTGATCATCTGCAATCAGTTGGAGGTTCAGTTGCCAACTAAAGATAGTTGGCATTTCAAAGTCCGAAGTTCATTTGAATTCGGTGTTCCATAGTACGACTGACCCAAGTTGGTGAACCAAATCGGTGATTCAACGTCCGACCTTGAAAATAATATATCTGAATTAGTTTTGAGTGCTCTTGTCCATTTGGAGGTGCATTGGGTGTTTTTGAAAAGGCTATCATATTCGCGAGAATCTGTCGAGGCACCTATTTACCCCCCTATAGTTGCCATTCTGATCCCACACATTCCCATTCTACTAACGATTGTAATGTTTTTCGTCGGTAGGTTCAATCGGCCATAGAAGAAGAATTGTTGAAATTGGATACAAGTCCCAAGATGAAGCTCGACCAAGACCATTTCCCCAGGAACACTATCGATCTCGATGGGAAGAAGGTACTGATTCGGCCCGAGCAAGCCGAGTCCGCTAAGAGGAAGGAGGTCTTGATCGGGGAACATCGCCCACACACGCTCGTGCCGAAGAACCCTGAGGTAGGGGTGTGGAAGGTGAACACCAACACATCATCCTCGGCTGCGAATTACAAGAAGCCGAAGTTGACATATGCCATGCTACTCTAGAAGAACCAGAAGAGGGCCGAGAAGGTGAGAGCTCGGCCAGGACCCCAACGAGGCCGGACCCTCCTCGGAAGAGTGGGTTCGGCCCATGATGGCCATGGCCATTGGAGCCACCTTTCCCTCCGCCACCATACCATCTGCCGATGGCACAGTGGCCACCTTGCTACCTTCCGCCTCCTGGGTTTCATATGCCATATTATATCGCTCCAATTGTGCCACCCGGATTTTATAACATGCAGGGTCAGATGGGCGCTCCAAGCGGCGACATCTTCTCCAGACTATCTGTCACACCACGAGGATGTCCGGAGGCACACTCTGAAGCTATCATCGCCAAGGTGGGGTCCTAGGACATCCCAATCCCTAAGGGGACCTCTGTGGAGCAAGGCGAAGGTGAACCACCAAAGCAACCTGAGGAGACGACTGGTTAGACCGTAGCCCTATGACCGGTCAGACCGCCCTTGCCACTTCGGTCTGATCGACCTACTATGGCCAGTCCGATCGGCCCTTCACAGGAAACTAACACTGTTCAGTCAGACCGGCCCACCATGGTCGGTCCAACCAACAAAGCCCGGTCAGACCGGCCCAGTAATGCTGGTCCGACCGACAGGAAGCAGGAATGAAACCCCTCCAAGCGCAAAACTACTAAGGCCGATTCAGACAATGCCCGTTCAGCCAAAAGTTCCAGGAACAGAGTTGTGGCGCCCGACACCAAGCCGTAGCCATCGTGGGCACCACCAGGTATGACCAAGTCCCAGAAGAGGCGACTACAATGCCTTCTAGCCCAGGAGATGCGCGAGAAGAAGGCCGAGGACGAGCGAGACACCGTGTTTGAGGAGATCCGTCCTTGACCAGTAGTGAGAAAGATATGGAAGCCGAGGCCGGTTGCTGTGGACAACCTAACTCCTACTCCAAGCGACGAAGTGGACGATCTGATGGACGACGACTACATGCCAGTCTCTAAGGGGCCTCCTCCTCAGGTGATGAATGTAAACATCGCCATGTTACCCGCTGAGTTTGCTCTTCCACCAGACGAGGCCGAGGTCGCTTAGTTGAACCTCGACCCATAGGAGGCTATTTTCGAGAAGCTCGAGGATACGCCCTGTCACTTGAAGCCTCTCTATGTCAAGGGGCACATCGATGGGAAGCCGATCTCGAGGATTCTTGTAGAAGGAGGCACCACCGTCAACCTGATGTCGTACTCTATGCTAAAGAAGCTCAGCAAGAATGACGATGACTTGATGAGGACCAACTTGACGCTCAACGGCTTCAACGACGAGAGCTCCGAGGCCAAGGGCGTACTTTCTCTCGAGCTGACGGTATGCAACAAGACGTTGCTGACAACATGTTTTGTTGTCGATGTGCAAGGTAACTATAGTGTGCTACTTGGGAATGACTAGATTCACACAATTTGTTGTATTCGTCTACTTTGCACTAGTGCTTGATTCAGTGGGACAACGATGATGTGGAGGTTGTACTGGCTAATACTTTTGCCCAGGTTGCTTTGGCCGATGTGTCTATTGACGCCATTCATGATAAGGTAGAGTGTCTATCAGGTAGAGATCTCTCGGATTATGACTTTGTTAGCGTGTCCGAGGGATGTTTTGTTCCTGTGTCTGTAAAGTAGGCTAGTGTAGCACGACTATCTCTAAATTAGTAGACATGTTGGGTAAGAGTAATCTTGATTGGCTAAAGTCTCGTGTGGAGCAGTATCGGTCTTCAAAAGATGTTATTGCCGAGGCCATTGAAGATTTTAGCGAAGTAGAAAAGTTAGGTCAAGGTTTTGCGTCGGTCGATCGTCTAGAAGAGGTCAATATAGGCAATTGTAGTATTCTAAGGCTGACTTTTGTAAACAAAAATTTGCAGGCTGATGAAAAGGCCAAAGTAATAAATTTACAGGGGATGATCCTAAGAGGTTTGAGAAGATTAGAAACTACGAAGCGCCGACATGCAAGAGAGATGTGCAAAAGTTGCTAGACAAGGTTAATTATTTGTGCCGCTTTATATCTAACTTGTCTGGCAAGATTGATGCTTTTGTCCCCATACTTCGGCTAAAGAACAAAGCTGAGTTCACATGCGGGGCAAGTCAGCAACGCGCTTTTGAGAAGATTAAAGAGTGCTTGACATCACCGCCTGTGGTTAGAGCACCAAAATCCGGGATTCCGTTTCGGCTGTACGTTGCTGCAGAAGATAGCGTGATAGGAGTTGTGCTAACTCAGGAAGTGGAGGGGAAAGAGTACATCATCACTCTCTTGAGTCGCCGCCTATTGGATACCGAGACAAGGTACGTGTTTTTGGAGCATTTATGTTTGTCACTTTATTATGCATGCTCCAAACTTCGTCACTATCTTCTATCTGGCACATGTTTTGTTACTTGTCAAACTGATGCCATAAAGTACATGTTTCAAAAGCAGATTCTAAGTGGGCGAATCGAAAAGTGGGCTTATGCTTTGATGGAGTATGATTTGGCTTATGAACCCCTAAGATCTACGAAAGGCTAAGTCGTTGCAAATTTTATAGTTGATCACCATGTAGATGTCAATTGGAGTAGTGATAATACTTTGATTGAGGTAATACCATGGAAACTTTACTTTGATGGTTTGTCTTGCAAAAGTGGCCAAGGTGTTGGAGTTGTGCTCATATCACCTAGTGGTATGAGTTTCGAGACCTCAGCCCGATTAGAATTTCCTTGTACTAATAATCAAGTCGAATATGAAGCTTTGTTGATAGGACTTGAATTGTTAAGCCCTATGGGTATTAAATATGTTCATGCATATGGTGATTCACTATTAGTAGTCCAACAAGTAGCTAAACTTGCTCAATGTTTCAATGGTTTGCTTAATAGCTACTTGATAAATGTCTAGACATAATTGCTCCTCTTGATGATTTTGAGATTTCACATGTGTCTAGAGAAGCCAATTCAATAGCAAATGACTTGGCTCAGCAAGCATCTGGTTACCAAATTAAAAGAGGTAAATTTTTCACACAAGAAAAACTAATGCTTAGCTCTATTTTAGTACCCGAGTTAGAACACATCGGTCTGACCGGCCTGACACGACCGGTCCGACCGCAGGTGTCTGGTCGGTCTGACTGGCCATACTAGGCCGGTCTGACCGCCCCGTGCTGGCTGACTGAAAATAGTCGGTCTGACCGGCCCCCTATGGGTGGTCTGACCGACCTACATGAAGAAAGCTTAGGGCATGGGGGCAAGCCAATGTTTGTGATTTAAACGCCAATTCAAACGAAGGTTTGGCAAGTACTTCAGAAAGTCATAGGAATGATTGGAGGATTCCAACTATTCAATATTTGAGAAATCCTAGCAAACGGGTCGATCGGAAAGTTTGGCGGCAATCGTTTAAATTTGTGATACTCAACGATGAGTTGTATCGTTGAATTGTTGACGGAGTACTTTTGAGATGTCTGAATGCTGATCAGTCTATACTTGCTGTGGGTGAAGTACATGAAGGTCTTTGTGGCACTCATCAGTCGGCCCAGAAAATGAGTTGGATGCTCAAAAGAGCGGGTTTTTATTGGCTGACTATGACTGAGGATTGTTTTAAGTATTATAGAGGATGTGAAGCTTGTCAAAGGTTTGGTAATATTCAGCTGGCTCCTGCCAATGGTCAGGCCAAGTCTAGTAATAAAACTGTGATTAAACTCATTAAGAAAAAAGATTGAAGAGTTTCTTAAAAGATGGCATGAAGTGATTTTTGAAGCATTATGGGCATGTAGAGTTGCAAAGCATGGTGCCACCAAGGTAAGTCCATATGAGTTGGTCTATGAACAAGGAGCCGTTTTAACCGTAGAGGTGAATCTTGGCTCTTTAAGGTTACTTAAGCAAGATGGCTTATCAGTCAATGAGTATGAAAATCTTTTGAAGGATAATTTAGAAGAGGTGACCGATAAGAGGTTAAGAGCTCTAGAAGCAATAGAAAGAGACAAAATAAGAGTGGCTAGAGCTTATAAAAAGTAAGTAAGAGCAAAATCGTTTCAAGTTGGTGACTTGGTTTAGAAGACGATTTTGCTTTTACACACTAAGAGCCCCAAATTTGGCAAATGGTCGCCTAGTTGGGAAGGTCCTTTTAGAGTTGTCGAAATCACTCTAGGCAATGCATATTTGCTATAGTCACTTCAAGGAGAGCGATTTCATAGGGCTTTGAATGGTAGGTATTTGAAAAAGTACTTCCCAAGTGTGTGACAAAACACTTGAAATGTCGAAAAGCCGATATGGAACACATCTGTAACACCCTGATTTTCATCACGCGATAAAAATAAAATAAATTAATTAATAAATGAATTTCAAGAAAAAGATTCAGTGTAAATCGATAAATAAGAAAGCTAAAATATGGGCCTAAAATTTTCATTTAAAAATAAATCACAGTCGGAGTATTTTCCTAAAATTCTCCTTGCTCTAAATTGCGTCCCAAAAATTTTTCTAGAATTTTTGGCGCAAAGGAATTAAATAAGATATAATCAATATTATTTCATCGTAAAACTCTAACACTAATTAATAAAATATATTTCAACATAAATGTTGTGTGAATAAAATATCTGATATATCATTTCAATTAAAATTAATATAAAACTAAATAAAATTTGGCTAGAAAAATTTATAGTAAATTTCTTCCGCATCAAATCAATTTAGGTTTTTATTAAGGATTTTGTAACTAGAATAGTAACCCATAATATTTCAATAAAGAACTTTGATTGAAAATGTAATTAAATCACTTTCTTTCCAAATGAATTTGAATCATCATTTCCGACTATCTATATCTTTTCCCAATCAAAAATCCGGAGGAATCAATATTCTATTTTCGTGCGCGAAACTAAAATCCCATTTTAACTGCAAAATTATTTTTATATTCCCAAAAATGAATTAAAAACTTTGGTTTGGTGTTCATGTTTGGAATTTCTAATTTCGACGTGAATACAAAATTTATTGATTTTCCAAATGCCCAAGTTTGAATTTTTAGAAAAAAACATTTTCCTTTTTTTCCTATTTTATTTTCTTTCTTTTCCCTTTTTCTCTTTCCTTCTTTTCTCTTTCCATTTCTCTCTCCTTCCTTTCTTTCTCCCTGCGTATGCAACCTTCTTTTCCCATGTGCATGCAACCTCCACAACAGACTCCTCTCTCCCTTTCTTTCTTCTCCCTTTCCATTCTCTTTCTTTCCTTCCTTCTTCCTCTCTTTCCTATTTTTCCTTCTCTCACTTTCCTTTCTTTCCCGCTGACTTGCCTTCCTTCTTCCTCCATCCCACTGCCACCTCCTCTTTCCATCTCTCTCTCCCCTTTCCATTTTCCCCTCATCCTTCCATTTTCCCTAGCCTCCTCCCTCTATAAAAGCATGCACCTCTCCCCTTCTCCCAGACACAACCCTCTCCCTCTCCTCTCTGCCTACGCCCTCTTCCACAGTGCCGCGCCACCTCTGCTCGCAGCGTCCAGTCGCTGTCGCTCGCAGTGCAGTGCCCAGCCACTGCCTTGACTCCACCTCAGAAAGCCGCCACTAGCCCCCTGCCATATCGGAATCCTTGCTCCTTTCCCTTGGCGCTGCCTCCTTGCTGCGGCAAGGAGAAACCAGAGAAGATGCAACCCCTATTCCTACTCTTCTCATGTCTTGGGTGAGAATACTCTCTCTCTTTATATTTATCAATTTACTACAACGTGCGTAGCAGTTTAATCTGTTTAGTACTACCTCGATCCGTTATTTTGTTGATCATTAATCTGGAACTAATTCATTTTATCATTATTCATGATCTAAATCAATCCTGAGTTGTCCTCATTTGTTCTAATCTATTCGTTAATTTGTTTCCCTATCACCGTAGCCACGTCGTGAGAATCATCTTCATCCCTGTTTTCTAATCACTTGATTAAAATTGTTATACATGTATCTATTGTACTACTACATTCATTAATTTATTTTAGATCGTATATCCCGCCATTAGTTGTTTCCATGCATGCCAATCTAAATTATCTTGTATCAACCTTTGATCCTTAATATATCTATTTAATCCAATATGTTCATTATTTTCATTAGATTAGATCAATTATCATCAATTGAATAATTACTATCTTGATTTGTCATACCCATGTATTTGTGATAATTAATTTCATTCCAATCTATAAATCCGGTGACCCCATTCCAATTTATTTAACCCGATGGTTCCATTCCGATCTAATTTATCTCATTGTTATTCATGATCTAAATTCGTGTTGAGACATTTTGTTGATTTATCCTCCATCAATTTATATTTGTATCGTACTGGTGTTCCGCGTCCAACTAATCTTGAAAATAGTTCTTTTTATCTCTAGAGCATCCGGTGTTCATATTTATCATGAGGCATAGTTCATCGTCATTCCATTTCTCATACCGGAGTTAATATCCCTCATCATTCATCGTCGATCATCATGGTTGAATGCCACCTTTCTCTCCTTTATTTTGATATAATCCATCGATTATGACTTGATTGATGTTTGGTAATCGGACTTGCGACGTTCATCGATGGTCATCGCCGATTGTCGATTGTTCGTCGTTGTTCGTTACCATCCATCATCGAGTCTCATCGATTTAATATAAACCCATCGACATGGTCACTAAAGCTCGATCGGTTAAGACTTTACACATACCTTTAGTCGATTTTCTCTTTATCCTAAATCGAATAGACTAGGTTGTCCAATGGTTGCAACCTATTCAAATCGTTCTACTAAATACATTTGTACCCTTTTGTTTCTAATCAATCAACACATTCAATTCAACCCATCCTTGTTTTCAATCAAAACATATTCCATTGATCTACCCTTGTCTCAACTCAAGTTTAATCATTCTATCTAAGTGAGTGTGTTTATCGTATGTCGACCATCTCATTTAATCTGAAGGAATAATCTCACGATTATTTCTTTTCTTTTTAGAATTCTATCAATTCATGTGAATGAATGTGAACTTCTAAAATTCATATCATTTCAATTTGAACTCCAAATTCCATCATTCAAATTCTAGAAATCCACTCCTTTAATTCTATACAATTTTAACTAATTTAATTGAAATATTTGTACTGTTTATTTTATTGTTTTTAATTATTTATTATTCTCGTTTTGCGTGCCTAGAAGATTTCGATGCCATCAAAGAGACGGAATATTTCCCCGAGGTTCCCTCATCATCATTTTCTGACCAAGGAATGTCACCAAACTATTTTTTGAGCATATTGAACCTAGTTTTCTTAAAATATCGCTAAAATCCATAGGTTATAAATGCATTAGTCAAATTGAAAGCCTTACATTATATTTATTTAGATCCCCGACCTTGAAGTGCAAAACCAAGCCATGCTATTGAGCCTAAAACTCCTTGTCACCATAATAGTATTATTATTAGATAGTGTCCAATGTATCGACACAACCGCTATAGGATAAAAACGAGTCGTAGATATTTGGATTCTATTATATGATCCCCGTGATTTCTCTCACCTTAGGAATTCTATTGGTCTTAGAGTTATGGTTTAGTATGTTAGCATGGTGGATTTCGAGTGCAAGTGAGGGCATTGGTTAGTCGCACCCGGGGCACTATAAGGACCGGTCTGCGGGATTCGTTGCAATACACTTCCGTACTAACCAAAAGTCTAATGGGTAAGTCCTAACTAGAGGAATGGGGCGTTTCAACTTGAAGCACCATTTGGAGATGGGTCAAGTAGCACCTGCGGGTGACTTGTACCGACGAGACACAAAAGGGGGCGCGACGTTGGTCCAGTGCGCTAGCGCGCCGGCGAAACCTAGAGTGAGCGTTATTGGGTTGGAGCGTCTCATGCTAAAGGTTTTGGCACGAGTTACCATGGTATGGGTCATCTCGTTACACTTTGGTGTGCGGGGATGAGTGCGTGCCTTGTGGGTACAGTAGTACACCTCTTATCAGAGTTTACATCTTTTCGAAAAGCCGAGCCCACGGTCAAGGTTGGGTTGCGTGACATCTTGTAGTTAGTTTATATTTATGAGTGTTGCATGATGAATTGGCATGTAAGTACTGTTGAGCGAGGAGGGCTGACTGTACTCCTCGAGTTAAAAGATGCTGCATTGTTCATGTTTATTATTCTGTACAATTAAACTTGACTACATTAAATGCTACAATATAAAAATGTACTTTTCCACACTTTAAACCATTATCCCTCCTTTGTTATTACTCTACATTATTATTGCATTCTCGGTGGCTTGTTGAGTACTTTTGTACTCATATCCATTGACTAAATCTTTTAGATGATGAGTTCTACGAAGACGAAGGTCTGGAGTTGCGACCCAGTCAAGGATGCGAGTCTTGGAGCAAGATGTTCATCGCCAAGATTTTTCTTTTTATTATTAATTCAGTGTAATAAGATAGACTGCGAGCAATATTTTGTTTGTCGTATGTACGAGGTCGTGTGATGAACATCTTGTATTTATTGTTTTTCTTCGGAAATTCAACAAAGTCCCGAATTTGTTAAATCCGGGGCCCCAAAATATCTCCTTTAGCTCGTTGTGCTTTTGGCTCACTAAAGTTGGCCAAAACGCACGGGGGCATATGTTGATTACAAAAAATGGCATTAATGGTCAAAATTATCAAAATATCATTTTTTGGTAATTTTACCGAAAATATGACGAGACTTGGCATATGCCGGTCCAACCGACCATATGGGCTCGGTCAGATCGGCCCAACCTGAGTCCGACTCCAAATGACTGATTTTGGGGTATTTTAACCCTAATTAATTTTTGACGACTTGGAACCCGTGTCTAACTCAGATTAGATCTCAGAAACTCATGACCCACCTCTATAAATAGAGGCAAGGCCGATTCAAGGAGCCCCAAAAACCCTAATAGATCCAATCTATTATCTACATTGAATCACATTTACTTTCTGTGCCCTAGTTTTAGCCTAGCACGTACATATTTACTGGTTTGCATTGTAAACCATCCGTCCGCCGTGTCATAATCACGGTATGTATTTGTTGGTTCGCTCGTGAATCGTCTGTTTCATCCACGTAACGGATTTCTATCCATTTTATTGGTTTCTATTGGTAATTCGGTCTCCTGGCCGAATTACTTTGATCTTTTGATATTTTTTGCAGTGTTCCATCACTTCCATCCCCTCCAAGGATTTTGGTTGTGATTCATCCACGAAAAGACGGTCGCCGGAGCCCGAAGGCCACTTTCCAGGAGCAGTTGGTCCGACCGGAGGTCACCCCTCGGTCCGATCAGCCCGTGCCATGCCGTCAGCTGACGCGCTGGTACACCGTGGTCTGTCCGGTGGCACAAGGCCAGTCTGACCAGGCTTCTCGGAGGATCCCGGGCAACCCTCGCACCAAAGGTATTGTTAACGTCAGAGCCCATCTTCGCATCGGCTTCGGGACCTCCGAAGACTCTTTGTTCCGACCGGGGTTTAAACCCTCGGTCCGACCGACTGATAGGCCGAAGGCCTCTTCGGGATACATTCAGGCCCCTTCACACCCGTGTACCAAAGGCCCCCTTTGGCGAAGGTTTCACACTACCGGTCAGACTGGCCGTGTTCCTTCGGTCCGACCGGACTCCCCTAGCTGGTCTGATCGCCCAATATACTTCGGTCCAACCGGCCCTGTTCTAGCCGGTTGGGTTTAGTTAGGTTGTTTATCATTTTTAGTTATTTTCCAACACTTCGGTTAATTGAATAATTTTAGATTATTATTATTTGATTTCCTGGTGACTCTGTTATTCCCTTACCACGGTTTAAGGATCGTCGGAACGCGACGTCAATGTTTCACAATGTTTTTGGATCGTCGAACTGGCCCAAGTGTGGGGGCATACTTTTGTGTCAACAGCAAGAATAAAACAATCATGGATAGAGGCGCTAATCGAACATGGGGCCAATGACCATGGCAATGCTATAGGGACTTAGTACGCCATCGGCCAACAAGGCAAAGTCTTTGCATGTAAAGGCCAATGAATACTTCTCGGAGCAGATAAGATGTAACATGGAATTAAAGATAATTCATCAGCTTGTACTCCGATCGAAACTAAACTTAGCACACCAGATAACACATCCGTATTATCAAATCATCATAACTGCAAGATTAGACCTAACCAAGACAATTGCTAATCATGAGAAATCAATAATACTTCAACACATCAGGCATACTTTATTTAGATGAATATTATACAACATGAATCAGATACAATAGAACGAGATGTCAGACCTAACCGATGATGCCTCTAACTATGACACCTAATTCACATCAATCTAAGAGATAAAAGTGATGCAACCTTAGACCTAGTAAATACACCAAGATAAATTGGCGATTGCACTGGTCGGGACGATGTATCAAGAGATCAACGTGACGCAGGCTTGATGAACACTGACCTAGCCAATGCGATCGTCGGGGTGGAGGGACTCACCTCTTCACCGGAGATTGGAATGATGCAACCCGGTTCCGAGTGCCAAGTCCCGTTGGGATTAACCTTTGGAATACAAGGGTGGTGATGCGCTGAAAAAGTAGTTTTTGTTATGGTTGATTGTGTGTCCTCTAAACCTAGATAATTGGATATATATTTATAGTCCGAAGATAGGGCTGGTCCTAAGATTTCAGCGGCCTAGGGCGAACTGAAATTTATGGGCCCTTATAATTATATAATAATAAAGTACTAAAATTATATGTGTATATATATGAAATATTATCGATACACAATCAAAATAAATCTAAAAATAATACCTATATAGAATAATATGTATACATTTCAAAATTTTCTTATTGTTCCTAAGGTGACGATTTGTGCGAGCCTACGAAGGGAGGCAAATTTAGGATTTTACTAATGAGTATGTCATGTCAAAATTTCTATATACAATTCAGTAAAAAATTGTAATTGAGTAAATAATTATTAAATGTGCACCGTAATTTTGTCAATGGGTATGTCGCGTTAAATTTATATGCAGTGGTGGATCTACAATTTTATCAATAGGTATGTCATGTTAAATTTTCTAACTGTGGCCCAAAGTCACCGTGTGGAGTGCCCGGCCACTATGGTCCAAAGCCACCCTCCAGCTGTTTTGGCCCCTCCCATCGACTTAGCCTTTTTGCGTGGGGCCTGTCTTCTTAGCCTTCCTTTGGTGCTTGTTTAACAACATCTAATTTGTCACCTTCAGCTTCTTGTGAGCCCTAGCTGAAGGAGATGTGTTGACATTCTGTTTCCACACTCCTACTTCAGGGTTCTTAGGTATGAGTGTGCGTGTAGGTGATTCTCCAATAATGACCACTTTCCCTTTAGTTGACTCGGCCTGCTCCGGCCGAATCAACACTTTCTTTTCGTTGAGGGCGACGATGTTCATGGGAAAGGGGTTTTTGTCCAGCTTCATCTTTGGACCAGGGTCTATCTTCAATCGTCCTTCCTCTATGGACGATTGAACCTATCGATGAAAAACATTGTAGTCGTTAGTGTAATGCGAATGCGAATCATTCCACTTACAATATGGACGTTTCTTTAGCTCGCCAACAGATGGAATGACTTGGCCTTTAGGCAACCTGAGAAGATGTTTCTTCAAGAGGAAATCAAATATTTTATCACACTTCGTTATATCAAACGAGTATTTGACTTCGCTAGACCGATTCTTGGTAGGAGACAGCCGTAACTCAGAGAAAATAACGGGTTTGCTCTTAGCATTCCATACCCATTCGACCACGTACATGTCAGCCGAATCTTCTTCCTCCTCTGACTCTTGTTCATTGGAGTGCTCCATCACGTGGAGTTCAGCCCTAGTCTTGTTAAACGTCTTAATAAACTTTTTATCCTTTACTCGGCCTTCCTGGACCAGAGCCTATTGTAAGACTTGGCTAACTTCTAACAAGTGTTGGTTGTCTAGTCTCTCTTTAATTTCAGAGTGCAACCCACTGAAAGCTAGATCTACCAAATCTCTTTCCAAAATATTAAGACTAAATCACCAGTTTTTGGTATCTCTAAAGCGCTTGATATACTCAGAGACACCCTCGTTGGATTTTTTCTAACCGATGTCAAGTGTGAAAACCTAAGCTCTGTTTCACCTGTGTAAAAGTAGTCCTGGAATTTTTGTTCTAATTCAGCCCATGTTTGGATGGAGTTTGGCGGGAGTGCCAAAAACCAAGTGAAAGCGGTGCCGGATAGTGAGAGAGAAAATAGTCTGAATTTTAAAGCATCCGACCCACTAGCTTTTCCACACTGTGCTAATAATTGACTGATGTGCTCTAGTGTGGTTTTGTTACCCTCACCATCGAACTTAGAGAATTCTAGGACTCTATAGCCATGAGGGTAAGGTATCGTGTTGAAATGGTCGGGGTACGACTTTTGGTAAACCCTAGCTCGACCCCTAGGGATGAAACCGGTGCACTCCCTAAACAGTGTGTGGATTGGCTCCTCAATGTTGTCCTGGCCTACTACCTGCGCGCGTTTCTCATGTGGGGGTGCGACACATGGCGGTATGTCAGCGTGTCGGCCGCGGGGTTCTTCCTCATGCGACAGCTCGCGATGTATGACGTGTTCAGGCCTATGCGCTTGTGCATGTGGCACGAGCAGCGTGGGAAAAACTAGCACTGGTGTAGGTAGAGGCGACACATGGTAGGCGATGCTAGTCTGGCCGTAGGCATGGTGACTGGTCTCGGCCATGGATATCGAGGCCAGAGACGCAATGTCTTTGCCGATACTACCGTTAGTTGTGAAGTAAATGTGATTTATTGGAGGTATGCTAGCAATCGGAGCTGGAGGTATGGCCTTGGTAAAGCCGAACCTTCTAAGTGCTGCCTCTACTTGGGAGCTAACTACCGAATCTAAATGGTTTTCTAGTGAAGCGCTAATAGCTTGGTCTACCGATGAGGCTATCTTCTACTAAAACTCTAAAGAAGATAAATGAGGCGATACTGGTGTCACCTAGGTACGAGCAAGGTCAAGGACGTTGATGTCGTGCCTGATGAAGCCCACGCGTGTCTTGACGTAGCCCCCAAGCATGAGGTCCTGTAGTGCCTTCATCTTTGCCTCGATCTCTGCTCGGTCTTCTGCGGAAATATCTTTAAGGGTAGGCATCATGATGTTGCGGTTGTCGATATTTGTGCCCCCCATGGGATCCATCAACGATGTAGACGTAGTAGTCGCTATAGACGTACTGGCGGCCGATGTAGATGTACCCATCATGTTGGCTTAGCCTTCCCCAGCGGAGTCGCCAAAATGTGTGTTGACACGAAAACGTGCCCCCGCACTTGGGTCAGTTCAATGATCCAAAAGTGTGCGGATACTTAGGGACAAGCCTAAGCGTAACACAACACTTACGTCGCGTTCTGACTACCCTTAACAGTGGCAAGGGGGGTGGAGTCGCCAGGTAATCAGATCACGCAGAAATAATCCAATTAGCCAAAAAGAAATATTTTAAATAAAATAAACAAGTAGGCTGACCAGAGCTTGACTGATTCGAAGGGTACTGTGCGAGAGTCTCGCCGAAGGGTACCTTCGGCGTCTGATGCGAAGGGTCTCACCGAAGGTAGTCTTCGGCGTTTGGATCGATCTGGCCGAAGGCAGCTCTGAATGGATCTCGACGCAAAATCACCTCCGAATGGCAAGGTTCAGCTCTAAGCCTCTGACTTGATACAAACACTCTAGCGCAACGTGCTGGCGCGACTTCGTCCGGAGCGAAGTATGGGCGTGGTGAAGCCTGACGTGAGGAAGCCTGCTGCGGAGCTTGCTGGTGTGTGAGACTTGGTCAAACCGACAACAGCGTGACGACCCTGCACGGGTAGTCGAAACAAGTATTCTGCCGAGGGGTTTTCTAGCAGCCTCCAAAACCAGCCTCCTGTCTTTGGACATCTCCGGCGAAGGGGCTCCAAACGTGGAAACTTGCAACAGAACAGAGATCAAGTGCCAATTCGGCCTGGAGACTGAATTTGCTAAGTGTTGTAGTAGGGAAACGAAGGTAGCAATCTGTTACGTAGATTAACGGATACTTCACAGATGAAGTAACAAGGCGATAGCAATCTATTACATAGATTAATGGGTACTTTACGAGCGAAGTAACAAGGCTTACCATGGTTTCGGTGTGGCCGACAGAGGGCTTCCAAGCAAACCCACAAAGGTTGCAAAAAGGTAAATAAAAAGTAAAGGTACGGTTCAAAGCTAGGGCTTTGTGATTGATTTGTGTTGGGGGGCTTAATGAACCGGCCTCACCCCTATATTTATAGGGGCTAGTCTTCTAATCTCTAATATTAATCTGTTAAGATTCGACGTAATCACACGTAGGGATAAAATTAGCCAGAATTAGACTCAAACTCTATCTCTGAAAATCAGTCCGAAGTGGGCCTTCGGCAGGGCCCACCGAAGCCTGCTCCTCGGTGAGGAGCCATGCTGAATAGCGTGGGCCTCATGGCTCCAGATGTGATGAGTCATTGTCAATGATAGTCAAAGAGAACTGAAAAGAGAGAGAAGACCTGCTGCGTCTGGGCCGCGTGTGACTCAGGTACACGGGCAACGAGCGACTGTCGGGCTGAGGGGCCGCGAAGTCGGGCTGGCCCAATCCGGGTACATGTGCTAGGAGCAGCAGAGGATCCACTGGGCTGTTGACAAGGATTGACTCAGGTACACGGGCGGTGAGTGATTGCCGGGCTGAGAGAGCTGTGGAATCGGGCCGGCCCAATCCGGGTACCTGGTGCAAAGTCGGTGGAGGCTTTGTCAGTTTCGCCGCAAAACTGACAACCGTTGATTCTGTATTTGGCTGTCCAGAAGAGAAGCCGTAGTCGCTACGAAAACTTAGCTTCCGGATAAGTCATCTATATCTCTAGGCCCACAGTCAGTCAGTCGTGTCTGTAAAAATACCTAAGGGCAGTAGAGTCTTTTCCTTTATTCCCGCGTCTGTAAAAAACCCTAAGGGGCTGGTGGAATATTCCTCGTGTTGGGCTGCCTATAAATAGGACCCCAATCCCTAGGGTTAGGTCACCCCTTTTGCTGAAATCAATACTACTCCTTTGGGTCATTTTGTCTCTTGCTTTGTCTCTCTCCTCTCCTGTTCATGCGTGCGCCGCCAGGCAACAAGCCTTGTTCTTTCTAAGATTCACTTGGTTCTTTGCTGTTTGGAAGAATTTATTTTGGCTGTTTTGTGTGAAGCATTTATGTGCGCAGCATTTCATTCACTGTCTTTGCTGTTGTGTGCTTGCGGTTAATTTATTCCCTGAGAAGAAGCTTCTCTGTTGCTGTAACTTGTTCTTCACGAGGAGTACTAGTTCTTGCGCACTATAGCAAGTAGTAATACTTCCTCTAGCAATAGTACACTAGTACTCTAGCTTGCTTTTCTGCGCAGCTTTTTGATCGAAGTTGACAGGACTGAGTACCTTTTCTGACTGTTTTCTGGTGAAGCCACCCTCTCAGTTCGAAGCCCCTCAGCTCCGTGAGGCAGGCTTCGATCTGATGTACTCGAAGGCTTCGTTTGAACTTCGAACTTCGTTTTGTGTCCTGAGTTGCTAGCTTCGAAGTACATTTTGAACTGTCAGCGTTTGATACTTCGAATGTCTGTGCGAAGGTACTTCGACTCAAGCTCTTCGAAGTCCATACTTCGACAGGTTTCGAAGTTGGCTTCAAAGCTTGTCTTTCTGTTAGACTTCGCTCAATGTTTGCTTCCGTCTTCTTCGAAGGTCCTTGGTGTGTTTGTTCGAAGGTAGAGTGTAGGCTTCGTTTTGGTTTCTCTGTCGCGTGTCAGCCTTCGCTTCTTCGTTCGAAGGTTGTCCGTCTGTGCGTTACGTTCGAAGTATTCTGTTCGAAGGATAGGCTTCGAAGCACTTAGTTCGAAGCTAGCTTTGATACTTCCGTACTTCGCTTCAAAGCATACTTCGCTCCCTGCCACTTAGAACTAGGCTAGACCAAAACATACCTTCGGCATTTTCACAACAGACTTCGACAGGCTTCGCAACTAACCTCCGAAGCAGGCTTCGACCAGTGAAGCAGGCTTCGACCAGCGAAGCAGGCTTCGACCACCGAAGTAGACCTCGACGGGCGAAGCAGGCTTCGCCAAGTTCCGAACAGGAGACAAATCTGAACAGTAACTTCTCATCTCACTTTATATATACTTAGATCATTTCATTGAGAAGTTTGGCCTGACATGTCTAGTATACTTTGTTTATCTGCCTAGTTGCACTGCTTTGGTAGTTCTCTGTTTAACATCGGTTGATTCTAGGCTAGATACCTTTAGACTTAGGCTATATGTTCATTTTCTGTTGCTTAGTCTTTTGAGGTGCGTTGGGTGTTGGGAACATGCCATATATTCGAAAGAATTTTTAAGGCGCCCATTCACCCCCCTCTGGTCGCTACTTTCGGTCCTACAAGTGGTATCAGAGCGAGGTTAGGGTTTTTCCATACCTTAACCGGTTCTAAACCCCAGTAGTGATCATGATGTCTCCTGGCAAGGTCGCGTCCTTGTAAGCCTATGGCTATAACTATTGGAAGACTCGCATGCGAGCCTATCTCATGAGCCAAGGTTCGGACATTTGGGACATTTGCGTTCACACCACGTTTGTCATATTGCCAGTAGCTGAGCATGGTACTGCTGGTATCATTGCTCAGCATCTGAGCAACAGTAAGGCTGTGAACATTCTTTTCTCTGGTTTAGGTCCCACTGAGTTTGAGCGTGTGAGCCATCTCTCCACTGTGAGAGAGATCTGGGCTACCCTCAAGGCACACCATGAGGGAACAGCATAGGTCAAGGCTTGGCTCTATCAGACCTACCGGCGTGAATACGAAAATTTCACACAGAAGCCGGGTGAATCTGTTGAGGCTTTGTTTGGTCGTTTTCAGTCGATCATAAACAAGCTTCGGGACAACAAGGCTGAGAGTGCTCAGTTAGTCTCAGATCATGAGCAGGCGCTCAAGGTTCTCCATACCTTGGACCCAAAGATCTGGGAGATCAAGGTATCTTCTATCATTGAGAGTACTTCTTATGATACCTTGACCATTTCTGAGTTGTTTAGCAAGCTGAAGGCTACTGAGGTTGATCTCCAGCTGAGATCAAATCTCACTGGTTCTAGATCAAAATCTCTGGCCCTTGCTAGACCTTCTGTTGATCCTTCTTCTGTGAGCTGTGCTGGGTTCTCTTTGATGTCTATCACTGAGGACCAGCTTGAGTTGTTGGGAGATGATGATTTGTGTCTCTTTAACAACTGGATGCGTCGTGTCTATGACAAGAAAATGTTCAAAAGACACGGCACAATATCCGGATGCTTTGAGTGTGGTGATCCAGGACACTTCATCGCCGACTGCCCAAGCGCAATGGTCACAAGAAGGGCACCGGTGGTGGCTTCCATGACTCCAGCAAGCACGAGAGCTCATCCTTCAACAAGGGCAAGCTGAAGACCAGATTCTTCAAGAAGGCCCTGAAGGATTACCGGCGAGAGAACAAGAAGCGCGACAAGGCCTTCTTCGCCGAGATGGAGAAGAGCTACTCCAAGCGGTCCACGTCTTCGTCCTCTTCATCGAGCTCAAGCGATGAGGAGATCGCCATCAAGAAGGGGAAGGACAAGGACGATCCGGCGGGTCTCTGCTTCATGGCCTTCGGAGACAAGCCGAAGAGCCGCTCACACCAGCGCCGAAGATCCCGCAAGAGCCTCTGTTCAATGGCTCTTGGGGATAAGGAAGAAAAGAGCTCCTCCGACGACTCCGACGACGACGACAACAAAAAGGTATCATCCTATGAGCGCGAAATCGTTGATTTACTTGAGAGCAATCGTCAGGAGTTGAAATATCGGGAAAAACTGCTTAGGGGGGCTAAGAAGAGGATAGATGAGTTAGAGAGTGAGCTTGCTGTGGCCAACGGCAGAATTGAGAGTCTGTCTTCTTCCCCTTGCTTGGGTGATAGCAGTGAGTGCCCGAAGTGTGAGGTGCTTCTGTGTGACCTGTCGACTCTGAAGTCTAGGTACATAGAAAGTGTTGGACCGGAAACGGCGACCAGAGGGGGGGTGAATGGGAGCTTTTAAAAATTCGGGCTAAAAACATAGCCTTCGGGTCTGTTCTGTCTTCTGCGGAACAGGCTTCGAACACAACCTTCGAAGGTCTGGTTCGGAGGTACTTCGACAGCTCCGAACACAGGCTTCGCAGGAGCAAAAGTTCGAAGCCAAGAAGACTTCGCTTCACAAACAACCCTCGAAAATCTACTCTGCAAAGTCAGTGCAGGCTCCACACACGAGGTGCTTTGAGCAGGCTTCGCACTTCACCCTTCGCACGAGTGGACACCCCTCTGTGGACTTCGACCAAGTACTTAGCGACAGCAACTGGTGCTGGGCTTCGTACGCGAAGGTCTACACGCACACAAAACGGACTACGCTAAGGGCTTCGACACAGGAAGCACTACGGGAAAAGAACAGGGCTTCGCTAGTAAGCAGCGAGGTCTTGCCTCGTGTTACACAGAGCGACAGCACACTGAAAAGCACACTTCGCGAGAAAAACACCCTTCGCCAGGACAGGCTTCGGTGAACTAAAACTAGTGAGGTATGCAACGCGAGTTCAAGCAAAAGCACACAGAAGCAGGGCTTCGCCGCTTGAACAAGGAACACAAAAATATATTGAACTCTGGATGAAAAACCAGCGAGGTCTGTGTACAGGAGCTCAATAGTAAATGCTCAAAGTGTTAAATGTTACCTACCGAGCCCCCATATTTATAGCCCACGGCTTCATCCTAAGGAAGTGACTACTTTACCCCTAGGGTTTACATCCATTTTGTCTCTACAGAACTAAGGGGTACAAAAGGTAGTCCACCTTTATTTTGGAGGCTTCTCTGTCAACTGCAGAGGGGACAGTGTCAGCCTTTTTCAGAACAGACAGTGTCAGCCTTTACAGTGTTGACTTCTGGAACCTCCCTTCGCACCGGAGGGTGCGGTAGCTTCGGCGAGAAGCCTGCAGCCTGATGGCCTTCGCTCTGCCGAAGAACTCCTTCGATACAGTGACGGTTTTGAGCCGAAGCCGTCAAAGCCCTTGGGCCTTCGCACCACCACCTCCGGAGTGGATCACCACGGCTTCGCAGCTACTCCGAGCTCGAACACCGTCCGTCCGTGTACCGAAGCCATGCATGGCCGAAGCACCACAAGTCATCCTCACTCCGAAGCCCCACCTTCGGAGTACCACCCTTCGAAGTCCCTCCTTCGTCCAAGGCCTCCGCATGAAGCATTCCATGAGCACTTCGTCGCAGTGCCTCTCCCCGAGCACACTCCACGACGAGCCTCACCCGGACCATGCCTTCGATGCACCTCGACTTCTGAGACCTTCGTCGGGTACCTTCGAGTGTCTCCCTCCGGAGCACACTTCGAACTCCTTGCCTCCGCAGAGGACTTGGTCCACCAACTCCGAAGTCACTCCATTCGGAGTACCTTCGAAGTGCCTCACCTCCGAGGACTTTTGTCTCGGAGTACCTTCAGCCGGAGCCACGCTCCGCACTCTCTGCCTTCACCTGGCACGCCTCGACCCGAGGACCGACCCAGACCACCTTCGCAGCCACCGTGACGGAGCTCCCCGCTCCCCTGGCATCAAGCCACCCGCTTGACCCAGGTTCACCTGGCTCGAACCCTGTCCGTCGCCTCCGAAGTCCCTGCGCACCACCGACAAGCAAACAAGTGTATCCAGTACTCCGGAGACCTCTCCGGGTTAGCAACCTCCGGCACACACTCCGGTGTACCGCCCGAAGTACCGAAGCCTTCGGTACGAACCCAGTCATCGCGTACTGTCGGACCCCTCCGACAGGTACACTCCGCTGCACAGCTGCAGCAAGCAAACACCGAACACACTCCGGTGACACACCTCCGAACACCCTTCGGAGGTACCACCTCCGAAGCCCCTCCGGAGGTACCCTTCGAACAGAGGGTAAATAATCCTGTCAATCACTCATCACATACACCGAAACCACCCTTGGTTTCTCAATCTCCCCCTTGATGAGTGCATTGACAACCAAATCCAAACTAAGAAAATGGAAAAATTTTCAGCACACAAGTGACCATAAAAAACTCAGAAAAGAGCCAAAGCATGTCACTTGATAAAAGAATTTTTCTCCCCCTTTGTAAAAGAGTAAAAGCCCCTTCGGCAAATCTCCCCTTGAAAAGAACTCCCCCTGAGTTGAGCAAATTATTCTCCCCCTTTATGTCAAAAACTCTCCCCCATTTAAAAATTATGCCTTCTTGCGGCAATGCAAGCATCAAGGAGCAATCAAGAGATGCAAAGCTTCGGAATGAATAGAATTGCAAAGACATATAATGCAAAAATATGCCAACATTAAAACTAATGATCATGTGCTCAGCTCAATTTAACAATCTGTGAAACAAGATGATGGCATGTGATTTTGTCATTTTAAGATAAAAGCATCACCACTAAGTCAAAGCAGCTAGACATGTGAAGGCAAGGACTGCGCAAAGCTAACAATTTCTACCCTAGACAGACAAGTCTTGTTCAAAAAGGAGCTTTGAAAGCAAACTTGATGAGCAATTAAATTTGTTGTTCTTTTCTTAATGCCAGGGGTTATTTGTTTGTCCACCTTATACTTTCCAATCAAGCCAAGCCTAGGCATGAAAGCCATCTGAAGCTTAAGGCGGTGATTTTGGCATACACTACACTATCCCAGTTCAAACCAAAGTGCAATGGTAAGCAGTCTAGAATAGAGTAGTGCGACAAACAAACCCTCCTGGATCTTTTCATTTAAACCAGGCAAATCATGGATTTTTGAGTTTGATTCAGATGAATGAAACATTTTGATGAATATCCATGAACAAAGAACACAATTTTTCAAGTTGCAACTTTTAGCATCCAAAGAACAGTGTCTTGCTGTCAAGTAGATAAAAGATAGCTATAAGCAGTCCAGCCTAAACAAGCTAGATACACGATTGAGCAGTGAGCAAGATTTGATTTTAGAAAAGAAAACATCATGCACAATCAATGTTCCAGACATATTTCATAGAGCTGAGCTGTCATGATTTCTTTGAATTAAAAGCAGGCATATAATAGCAAAAGATGTAAGTGCAACTCCACACATAATGAGCATATGCAAGACAATTAAAATCAGCTCCCCCTCACAAAATGCCGTAAGGGTGACAAATGCCAAGTTCCCCACGCAAGTAAGCAAATCGAGAAGCATCGAGGGGTTTTGTAAAAATGTCGGCAAGATGGTGTTGGGTATCAACATATTGAAGTTCAATATCACCCTTCTCATTGAGATCTCTGAGAAAATGATACCGTACATCAATGTGTTTGGTTCTGGAATGCTGAACCGGGTTGTTTGCAATACAAATAGCACTAGTGTTATCACAGAAAAGTGGAACACTCTTATAATCTAACCCGAAATCCCGCAAAGTGGAAACCATCCACAAAATCTGAGAACAACAGCTAGCTGCAGCAACATATTCGGCCTCAGCCGTCGATTGTGCAACACTAGACTGTTTGCGGGAAGACCAGCAAACCAGAGACGTACCCAAAAAATGACAAGTACCAGAGGTACTCTTCCTATCAATTCTACACCCAGCAAAATCCGCATCTGAATAACCTCTAAGACATAAAGATGAAGACGATGAATACCATATGCCAAACTCAAGGGTGTGTTTGAGATACCTTAGGATGCGCTTTACCGCTTGGCGGTGCGAAGCTCGTGGCGAAGCCTGAAAACGAGCGCACAGACATACTGCGAAGTGTATGTCCGGCCTCGTGGCAGTCAAGTAGAGGAGGGAGCCGATCATGCTCCGGAACTCCTTCTGATCTACGACTTCTCCATCTTCGTCAGGGTCCAATGCTACAGATGTAGCCATTGGAGTGGCGAGGGGCTTCGCATCGGACATGTCAAACTTCTTGAGCAGGTCCTTGGTGTACTTCGTCTGGTGGACAAAAGTACCTTGTTTGCTTTGCTTGATTTGCAAACCAAGGAAAAAGGTGAGTTCACCCATCATCGACATTTCAAATTCCCTGCTCATGGTATCTGCAAACTCGGCAACTAAAGCATGAGAAGAGCCACCAAAGATGATATCATCCACATAAATCTGCACTAGGAGGAAATCTTTGCCATGCTTGAGAGTAAACAAAGTTTTATCAACAGAGCCCATCAAATACCCTCGCTCAAGCAGAAAAGACTTAAGTCTATCATACCACGCCCGAGGGGCCTGCTTGAGTCCATAAAGAGCCTTATGAAGTTTAAGGACTTTATGTGGGTACTTGGGGTTTTCAAAACCAGGGGGTTGTTTTACATAAACATCTTCACCTATGAAGCCATTAAGAAAAGCACTTTTGACATCCATTTGATAGAGTTTGAATCCCCGGGATGTCGCAAAGGCAAGCAAAATCCTAATGGCCTCAAGGCGAGCAACAGGTGCAAAAGTTTCAGTAAAATCAATTCCTTCTAGTTGAGAAAAGCCCTGAGCTACAAGTCTAGCCTTATTTCTAACAATTGTTCCATCCTCCCCTTGTTTATTTTTGAAAATCCATTTTGTTCCAATGAAATGAACATTTGGTGGAGGATCAACTAAAGTCCAGACTTGATTTCTTTCAAAATTCTCAAGCTCTTCATGCATGGCATTGATCCAACTAGAATCAGAAAGTGCATGACTAACATCTAAGGGCTCGAAAGAAGCAACAAAAGCAGCATTAGTGAAATGGGCATGAGAACGAGTTACCCTTTGATCAAGCTCACCAATGATCTGCTCGGGAGGGTGCATCCTTTGGACATGATGTGGAGCCTCGCGGCGGGATGCAGTCTCCCCCTCAACTTGTGCGTTGGAGTGGTCCAAGATGATCGATGTTGAGGTAGTCGCTTCTGGACCTCGTGCCGAAGTAGTAGAAGCGGGGTCAGCTTCGAGGGTCGATGTCGAGGGTAGTAGGGGATCATCCTCGAATTCTCCGGGATCTTCGTCTTCGAATAAGGTCTGTTCCATGTCGTGTTCATTTGCCTGTTCAAAAGCAGAACTAACAGAGGGGGTTGATTCATCAAAAGTCACATCACATGACTCGATGACAGTGTTAGTTTCCAAGTTATAAACACGATAAGAATGACCATGAGTAGTATAACCCAAAAAGATCCCGTCAGAAGATCGCGACTCAAATTTATCCAAGTTACCACGTTTTAGGATAAAGCAGCGACAGCCAAAAACTCGAAGATGAGTAACCTTGGGCTGTCTCCCAAAACGCAGCTCATAAGATGTCAAGTTTAAAATTGAGCGCAAGAAAATTCGGTTTGAGATGTAACATGCAGTGTTCATGGCCTCAGCCCAGAATTTTCTAGGAGTCCTATGCTCATCAAGCATCGTCCTAGCCATCTCAACCAAAGTGCGGTTTTTCCTCTCAACAACACCATTCTGTTGAGGAACCCGCGGAGCAGAGAATTGATGTTCTATGCCATGATCCATGCAAAAGTCAACAAAGAGACTGTTTTTGAACTCGGTGCCATTATCACTTCGAATGAATTTTAATGCACCAGGGAGTTCAGAAAAAAGTCTCAAAGCCAAGCTCCGAAAGTGTGAAAACACTTCATCCTTGCTGGCAAGAAAGAAGACCCAAGAGTAGCGAGAGAAATCATCGACAATAACAAGTACATACCACTTGCCGCCTAAAGAACTAACCCGAGAAGGACCTACAGTGTCCATATGGAGAAGTTCTCCGGGCTGTTCAGTCATCACTGTGGTGACTGGCGAATGCGAAGCGGCAATCATTTTTCCATGTCGACAAGGAGCGCAAACTAAATTCTTCTCAAACTTGAGCTTGGGCAATCCTCGGATCAAACCTAGGGCGCTCAGACGAGCGAGCAACTCAAAGCTCATATGCCCTAGTCTCCTATGCCATTTCCAAAGCTCAGAAGTCGAATGTGCAACAAGACAATGAGAAGAACCAGACGACTCTGAAAAATCAGCTCCAAAAACTCTCCCAACCCTAAAGATCTTACACACAACAACGCCATCAGAATTGAGCACTTGCGAAGTATCGCGATGAAATCGCACTTCGAAGCCCTCATCAAGCAACTGAGATACAGACAGCAAATTGTATCCCAGGTTCTCAACCAAAGCAACATCTTTGAGAGTGAAATTCGAGTTAATTCTTACCACACCTTTACCTTTCACTCTACTCCTTCGATTGTTTCCGAAGGTGATATGTTCCCTTTGCTTGGTTGTTGTGAGGCTGGAGAACCAAGCTGCATCTCCGGTCATGTGGCGCGAACAACCGGAGTCCATGATCCACGTGCCCTCCAAGCCTCGACCTGTCGCCTACACATGATAAGAATGCCTCGATCGCTCAGTGCTGGGGTGAGTAAAATAATGACGAGGCATCCAGCACTGAGTGACACGAGTAGTAGGCACAGTAAAAGTAGACGGTCTACGCACATGAAAATCAGCATGATGCAAAGTGCGAGGTCTACCTACATGCAAAGAACGCAAAGCATGACGAGGTCTCCTACTCTGACGAGGTACAAAGCTACTCGCCCGAGGTCTACCACCATATGGAACACGGTGAACACCTCGAGGAGCAAAACCTCTCCGAGAAGCACGAGGAGCCTCGAAAACAGGACGAGAGTAATACTCAGACTCATGCATACCTAAAGATGGGTAATGCATGTCCTGATAGCTCATCGCCTGTGCACGTCGCTTATCCTTGATGCGACGGAAACAGAAACCAATCAAATGACCCGCCCGCTGACAATAAGAACAGTGAAACACTCTCCTGGGGGCACTCTCATGGGTCACAGGAGCAACTCTCACAGGCTCCTTGGGTTTCTTCTGAGTGGTTTTCTTGGGAGGATTTTTCTTGATAGAAGAAGTGGTTTTCTTTGGTGGATGGGTAGGTTTTTTGGCTGATGGGGTATCCAACAGAGCTCTCTCTTTCTCTAGGGTGGTAGGAGAGGTAAAAACAGTTTTGGTCTTACTGTCTGAAGCTATCCTCTCAAAACCCAAACCTAGAGCTACCCCGGCTCTGTCAGCACACAACTTGGTCTTGGCCAAGAGCAAATCCATCCTACCCTTCCCTTCAGTGCATTTATTCACCACAGAAAGAAGGTATTCATTTTCAGACATGAGGTTCTCAGCTCGCTCTCTAACAGTGCCTAGCTGGTCCTTAAGGGTAATGCATGTGTCACACACAGGCTGCACATCCTTAGAACTACCGGCCCTCTCCAATCTAGCCTCTAGATCATGAACATGCTTATCACGTAAATTAATGCTATCGCGCAATAAAGAGCAGTTCATGCAATCAATAATTTCATGAGGTCTAGAATCCACCTCCAAAAGCTGCTTCTGTGCAGTCTCAAGCTTAGAGAGAGTTTGAGCATGTACAGAGCGCAACTGAGCAAGCTCACTCATGACAACAGAACATGATTCACAATCAGCATCATCATATTTAGACTTAAGCATGGCATATTCAGTAGATACAGATTCTAGCCTAAGTCTAAGGTCTTTTCTTTCTCTAGCGGCTTGCACAAGCAATCTATCCTGACCTAGCACAACTTCATTCAGCTCATCTAATTTAATTAGAAGCTGGTCAGATGATAGGTTTACCTCAGATGAGTCAAGCTCATCGCCGCTGTGATCGCTGTCGGCCATGAAGCAAAGGCCGGTGAAGTCACGTCCCTTCTTGTCCTTCTTGTCCTCCTTCCTTGGGGACTCCTCCTCCTCAGAGCTTGACTCCTCAGTTGAGGATGTGTCGATGTCGCTGAGAGCAGCAACAAAAGCTCTGGAAGCGGCCTTGGCTACTTTCTTAGCCATCTTGCTGCGCTTGCCCTTCACAAAGGGCTTCCTCTCCTTTTTGTGGAATTTGGGGCGGTCACTCTCATCTCTCTTTTTGACCTTGGGGCAATTGGCCTTAATGTGAGAGGTGTCGCCACATTCATAGCAGCCACTAAAACCACTTCTCCTCTGATCCCGTCTTTCATGATGAAAGCGGGTGAACCTCGGGGCAATGAGAGCAAGCTCATCATCAGCTAGAGTATCCACCTGCTCCTTTGTGACGGAGACCAGGGAGGACAAAGCAAAACCATCTGCTAGAACACAAGTGCCTGATGTGCTTGGTTCTGCAGTGGTGCCACGGCTAGTGCTAGAAACCAATGCCAATGGATGTGGCAAAGAGCTTCTGTGCACTGCAAGAGATGCCTTGGCAATCTCTGTGGACTTCAGCTTGCTAAAGAGTTCATCACAGGTTAGAGTGTCATAGCCTGTGGACTCCTCAATGCTGGATATCTTCACCTCCCATATGCTACGGTCAAGAGCATAGAGAAGCTTGATAGCCCTATCGTGATCACTGTAAGCAAGCGTCCCGTTGGATCGCAAGTTACTCACTATCGCGTCAAAGCGAGAAAACATGGCATCTACAGATTCACCAGGTGCCTGCACAAACAGCTGATACTGTTGGTTGTAGGTGCTTTGGCGCCTGGCCTTAATCTGAGCAGAGCCCTCATGAAAGACAGTGAGTGTGGTCCAAATCTCCCTAGCAGTCCTAAGGTGCTGCACCCTATCAAACTCACTCCGACTCAAACCAATGAACAGTATGTTCCTTGCCTTCGAGTTGGCAATATACTGATCTTTTTCAGTTTGAGTGGTGCGGGTATCAGGGATGGAGTATTGTGAGTCCACAATCTCCCAAATTGCATTTCCTTGGCTTAACAAGTAAGCCTCCATGCGCACCTTCCAGTATGCAAAATCTGTCCCATCGAACAGAGGAATTTTACTGCCTCTATCCATGTCGCCAACAGATCACAAAACCGGTTAAGGTCAACTGGTGATCTTAACCCGCTCTGATACCAATTGTTGGACCGGAAATGGCGACCAGAGGGGGGGTGAATGGGAGCTTTTAAAAATTCGGGCTAAAAACTTAGCCTTCGGGTCTGTTCTGTCTTCTGCGGAACAGGCTTCGAACACAACCTTCGAAGGTCTGGTTCGGAGGTACTTCGACAGCTCCGAACACAGGCTTCGCAGGAGCAAAAGTTCGAAGCCAAGAAGACTTCGCTTCACAAACAACCCTCGAAAATCTACTCTGCAAAGTCAGTGCAGGCTCCACACACGAGGTGCTTTGAGCAGGCTTCGCACTTCACCCTTCGCACGAGTGGACACCCCTCTGTGGACTTCGACCAAGTACTTAGCGACAGCAACTGGTGCTGGGCTTCGTACGCGAAGGTCTACACGCACACAAAACGGACTACGCTAAGGGCTTCGACACAGGAAGCACTACGGGAAAAGAACAGGGCTTCGCTAGTAAGCAGCGAGGTCTTGCCTCGTGTTACACAGAGCGACAGCACACTGAAAAGCACACTTCGCGAGAAAAACACCCTTCGCCAGGACAGGCTTCGGTGAACTAAAACTAGCGAGGTATGCAACGCGAGTTCAAGCAAAAGCACACAGAAGCAGGGCTTCGCCGCTTGAACAAGGAACACAAAAATATATTGAACTCTGGATGAAAAACCAGCGAGGTCTGTGTACAGGAGCTCAATAGTAAATGCTCAAAGTGTTAAATGTTACCTACCGAGCCCCCATATTTATAGCCCACGGCTTCATCCTAAGGAAGTGACTACTTTACCCCTAGGGTTTACATCCATTTTGTCTCTACAGAACTAAGGGGTACAAAAGGTAGTCCACCTTTATTTTGGAGGCTTCTCTGTCAGCTGCAGAGGGGACAGTGTCAGCCTTTTTCAGAACAGACGTTGTCAGCCTTTACAGTGTTGACTTCTGGAACCTTCCTTCGCACCGGAGGGTGCGGTAGCTTCGGCGAGAAGCCTGCAGCCTGATGGCCTTCGCTCTGCCGAAGAACTCCTTCGATACAGTGACGGTTTTGAGCCGAAGCCGTCAAAGCCCTTGGGCCTTCGCACCACCACCTCCGGAGTGGATCACCACGGCTTCGCAGCTACTCCGAGCTCGAACACCGTCCGTCCGTGTACCGAAGCCATGCATGGCCGAAGCACCACAAGTCATCCTCACTCCGAAGCCCCACCTTCGGAGTACCACCCTTCGAAGTCCCTCCTTCGTCCAAGGCCTCCGCATGAAGCATTCCATGAGCACTTCGTCGCAGTGCCTCTCCCCGAGCACACTCCACGACGAGCCTCACCCGGACCATGCCTTCGATGCACCTCAACTTCTGAGACCTTCGTCGGGTACCTTCGAGTGTCTCCCTCCGGAGCACACTTCGAACTCCTTGCCTCCGCAGAGGACTTGGTCCACCAACTCCGAAGTCACTCCATTCGGAGTACCTTCGAAGTGCCTCACCTCCGAGGACTTTTGTCTCGGAGTACCTTCAGCCGGAGCCACGCTCCGCACTCTCTGCCTTCACCTGGCACGCCTCGACCCGAGGACCGACCCAGACCACCTTCGCAGCCACCGTGATGGAGCTCCCCGCTCCCCTGGCATCAAGCCACCCGCTTGACCCAGGTTCACCTGGCTCGAACCCTGTCCGTCGCCTCCGAAGTCCCTGCGCACCACCGACAAGCAAACAAGTGTATCCAGTACTCCGGAGACCTCTCCGGGTTAGCAACCTCCGGCACACACTCCGGTGTATCGCCCGAAGTACCGAAGCCTTCGGTACGAACCCAGTCATCGCGTACTGTCGGACCCCTCCGACAGGTACACTCCGCTGCACAGCTGCAGCAAGCAAACACCGAACACACTCCGGTGACACACCTCCGAACACCCTTCGGAGGTACCACCTCCGAAGCCCCTCCGGAGGTACCCTTCGAACAGAGGGTAAATAATCCTGTCAATCACTCATCACATACACCGAAACCACCCTTGGTTTCTCAGAAAGGGTTGATGAGAGGGATGCTTTGGCCACTGAGCTTGAAAGCGCTCAGCTGGAGCTGAAAGATGCTCAAGCCACTGTCGTCGCACCCTGTGTTGATTGCCCATCTCATCTAGCTGCCTTAGCTGAGCTGAAATCCAAGGACGATGAACATTTGGGTGATTTGGAGAGGTTGAGAGCTGAGCTTGCGCAGACTAGGCTAGAGCTTGAGACATTGTCAGTTCCACCCACTGTCTGTGAGAACTGCTTGTCTCTTAGACTTGAGTTGATCAAGCTAAAAGCCGAGAAGTCTGTCCAAGTAGAGAGTGAGTGTGAGACCTGCTTGTCTCAGGTGGAGGTTCTAGCTTCCTTGAGAGAGGAGCTAGCTGATTCTCAGAATGAGAACTTTTACCTCCGTTCTATCCTGAGTTGGATCAGTGCCAGAGAGCCACAGCTTGGCATGATGATCCAGCAGTTCGAGAGACATGATGGGTTTGGGGTAGGTTACACCTACACCAAGGCTAACTTTGAGAGTGCCATTAGCCGGGCAGTGGAGTGGAGTAAAATGACTCCTGAGCAGAGATATCCCAATACCCATTCCACTGAGTCTTCCCAGGCTTGTCAGCCCAAGGATGGAGTGATCCATGAACCACCTAGAGCTCCACCCAAGAAACCTATCTGGGTTCCAAAGCCCAAACTTCTCCACACTCCTCTAGACTCTCTTCCTGGACCCTCTCAGCCCAAGAAGACAACACCTAACACCACCAAGCCCAAACATCCCAAGCCTCAACCACATCCCAAGAAGCCCACCTATCATTGTGAGTACTGTCAGAGAGAAGGGCATCTTGCGGAGTTTTGCTTCAGGAGGAAGCGGGTTGAGAGAGCCGAGAGAGCTCGTGGTGATCAGGAGCAGTTCTACCAGCAGGATGGTAGACTGCGGGTTCCTCGACGCGGGGAGAGGCTGGAGGCCAGGCCGCGTCGTGTAGGTGGTGGTAGGGGAGACGACTTTTATGCCCGTGCTCCAGATGGTGGTGTCTGTTCCGGCAGAGTTCCCGGCCGTGTTGGCTACGGTCCTGGACCTCGTGGCCGTAGGTTTAGGCAGAACCGAGGACCGTGCTTTGAGCCGCGTTTTGGTCCAAATTCTCATGATGATTTCTGCTTTCCGTCTTTTGAGCAGATGGCTCGACACTGGTTTAGCTCTTTTGCTAAACCTGGTGCCGGACCATTTGCTCCCACTTACAGCCACTGATTGTGCAGGATCGGGGACTGGAGGACGTTTGGATCATGGACTCAGGATGCTCTCGCCACATGATGGGACATCGCAGATGGTTCTCCAGTCTCATTCCCCCGAGCTCCAAAGAATACATCACTTTCGGGAACAGTGGTCAAGGGAAGGTAAGTGGCATAGGCTCTATTCGCATTTCAGATCATTTCTCTTTGAAGAATGTTGCTTTGGTTAAGAATTTGAACTTCAATTTGATTTCTGTTTCGCAACTTCTTGAGGATGGTTTGGAAGTGCGTTTTAAGAAGGGCAATTCTTCTGTGTTTGATTCTAGAGGGTCTTTGATTTGCCAGATTTTACCATTTGGTAAAGTTTTTCGAATTGACTTCTCTAGTTCTTTTGGCCCTTCTCGTTGTTTGATTGCTGGATCCTCCTTTGAGCTCTGGAAGTGGCATAGGAGGTTAGGTCATTTGAGTTTTGATCTGCTAGTCAGGTTGAGCTCTATGGACCTCATTCGAGGATTGCCCAAGCTTAAGATGGAGAAGGATATAGTTTGTCATCCCTGTCGTCATGGGAAAATGGTTGCCGCTTCTCACTCACCTGTGACTCAGGTGATGACTTCGTATCCGGGCGAGCTTTTACATTTGGACACTGTTGGTCCATCTCGGGTACGTTTAGTCGGTGGGAAGTGGTACGCGCTTGTCATTGTTGATGACTTTTCTTGATTTTTGTGGATTTTCTTTTTGGAGTCTAAGGATGAAACTTTTCAGTTTGTTCATGACCTGATTTTGAAGCTGAAGAATGAGAACAATGGTCGGATGCGAGCAATTCGCTCCGACAACGGCTCTAAGTTCAAGAACTCTCAGTTCGTCAGCTTCTGTAGTGATCAAGGTCTTGACCATCAGTTTTCTTCTCCTTACACTCCCCCATAGAACTGCGTTGTGGAACGAAAGAACCGCATGCTAGTCGAGATGGCCAGGACGATGCTCGATGAGCACAGGACTCCTAGGCGTTTTTGGGCTGAAGCCATGAACACGGCTTGCTATCTGGCCAACCGCATTTTTCTTTGAGCTTACTTAGGTAAGACTTTGTATGAGTTGCGGTTTGGCAGACAGCCCAAGGTGTGCCACTTGCGAGCATTTGGCTGCATGTGCTTTGTGCTCAAGAAGGGAGGGCATTTGGACAAGTTTGAGTCTCGTTGCTGGGACGGTGTTTTTCTTGGCTACGCTTTGCATTCTCGAGGCTTCCATGTTTGGAACCTCGAATCCCAGCTGCTTGTCGAGACTTGTGAGGTTTCATTTGATGAGTCCTTACCTTCTTTGACTCCTTCTTTTGAGCCTTCTGATGGTGAGCTCGGAGAATCCATCTTCGAGGAAGATGAGGATACTCCAGCCACTAATGAGGGTGGGCCTTCTGCACCACCTTCAGAGCCCACACCTTCTGAGACTTCGACTGAGGATGAGGGTGGACCTCTGATCACTTCTTCCAATATGATCGAGCCCCCTCAGTCGAGTCCAGAGGTGCCAGCTGCTGACTCCGGTGAGGTGACTTTAGATCACCAGGGAACTCGAGCAGTTCAGCGTGATCACCCCTCAGAGCTCATCATCGGTGATTTGACTGAGAGAACTTTGCGTTCTTCTACTTCTCTTGCTGTGTTTGCTGAATCTGCTTTTGTTGCATCTTTTGAGCCCAGAGATGTTTCTCATGCTCTTTCTAATTCAAATTGGATTAATGCTATGCAATAAGAGCTTGAGAATTTTGTCCGTAATCGGGTTTGGACATTAGTTGAGCCGCCACCAGGATGCAACCCCATAGGCACCAAGTGGGTGTTCAAGAACAAACAAGGTGAAGATGGGGTTGTGGTGCGCAACAAAGCTCGACTAGTTGCCCAGGGTTTTTGCCAAAAAGAGGGTATTGATTTTGAAGAAACTTTCACTCCTGTTGCCCGTCTTGAGTCCATTCGTATTCTTCTAGCTTTTGCCATTTCGAAGGGTTTTAAGCTTTTTCAAATGGATGTCAAGAGTGCTTTTCTGAACAGGTACATAGAAGAGGAGGTTTATGTTAGGCAACCCCCCGGTTTTGAGAACCCCAAGTTTTCTCGACATGTTTTTTAAATTGCAAAAGGCTTTATACGGGTTGAAGCAAGCCCCCAGGGCTTGGTATGACCGGTTGAAGCAATTTTTGTTGGGGAAGGGCTTTGTGATGGGTTCGGTGGATAAAACTCTTTTCTTGCTCAGAGATGCTTCAGATTTTTTAGTCGCTCAGATTTACGTGGACGATATTATCTTTGGCGGTACTACTAATGATCTTGTGTCCAAGTTTTCTGAGCAGATGCACAGTGAATTTGAGATGAGCCTCATGGGTGAGCTCAAGTACTTCTTAGGGCTCCAGATCAAGCAAACCAAGGACAACACTTTCATCCACCAAGGTAAATACACTCATGACATGTTGAAAAAATTTGACTTTGGTGGTGAATTGAAGCCGCAGATGACCCCAATGGGCACGTCTGGAGGATTGGACAAGGACGAGAGCGGCGTCAAGGTTAACGAGAGGGAGTTTCGAGGGATGATCGGTTCGCTGCTGTACTTGACGGCAACAAGACTGGACATACAGTTCGCCGTGGGACTTTGCGCGCATTTTCAGTCTTCACCACGCGCGTCTCACCGGCAGGTTGTCAAGCGCATCTTCAGGTATCTCACTTATGCGCCCGATCTTGGTCTCTACTATTCAACATCATCTTCTCTCGATTTATTTGGTTTTTCGGATGCCGACTTTGGTGGGTGTCGGTTGGATCGCAAGTCGACTTCCAGTACTTGCCAGTTTCTCGGTTCTTCTCTTGTTTCTTGGTCTTCTCGAAAGCAATCTGGAGTTGCTCTTTCGACCACAGAGGCTGAGTACGTAGCTGCTGCCAGCTGCTGCTCACAGTTAGTTTGGATGATTTCTACTCTGTGAAATTTTGGGTTGTTCTTTCCTACCAAGGTTCCATTGTTTTGCGACAGCACTAGTGCTATTAGTGTAGGGAAAAACCCGTGTCTCCATTCAAAAACCAAACACATTGATGTGCGCTTTCATTTTATGCGGGATCAATATGAGAAAGGTGTCATTGACCTTGTTCATGTTGATACCCATCATCAGTTGGCTGACATTTTCACCAAACCCCTAGATCAGTCTACCTTTGAGCGTTTACGAGGGGATTTGGGTGTTGTGTATCCTTTCTAGGATATTTTGCGTCAGTTTTCTTTCTTCTTTACTTTTTTCTTGAGTCTGTTTGTGTGTGTTCATACCTTGCATATTCACATATCACACTTTAGAGCTGCTTCTGTTATATGATTGAACTGTTTTACTTATTCTAGCTTGTACATGCTTTTGAGTATTTGTCAATGATCATGTTTTGATTCAGTTCACTTGATATGTCTGATATCTGTCATATGCATGGCTTTTATGCTTTAAAACTTGAAATTTGATTACCATTGCTTCTGGTAACTAGCATGTGTAGGCTGAATGTTTTTGCTATTTGATACATACCTTGTAGCTCGCTCCTTACTTAGATACAAATACGCAACTTGGACATCTCTATGCTTTTGAACATGGAAAATGTGCTATAAAATAATGAAAAACCAGAAAAATAAAAATTCCATGCCTTTTTATGCTTAAAATTGAAAAGATCCAGGTGGGTTTGTCTTGTCGCATTACATTGTTCTGGACTGCGTACCATAGCACTTTGGTATGAACTAGGATACTGTAGTGTATGCCAAGACCAATGTCTTAAGCTTCTGATGGTCCAGTTCTGGCCTAGGCTTGACTTGGTCGGTCAGCATAAGGTTTGACATACAAATAACCCCTGGCAAAAATGAAAAAGGAAAAAGAAAACGCCTGAAAATTGAAATGATAACAAGTTTGCTGAAGCACTTTGTTTTGGACAATGCTTATCTTGGTAGATATCTGTTAGCTTCTACATCTCATGTTTTACCTTGCTTGTTAACCAGAAAATGTGGTGATGTTTTTGTTTTGCAAAAATGAAAAATTCGTGCTAATGACTTTCCTTAGATATAATCTGTTGCACTGATCATGCCATGTGTCTTAGACAGTATGTCTTTTGCTATACTTGTTAGATGTTGTAATTACAGTCAATCATATTTGAGAAGCATGCTTTATTCACTCCTCATGCACCCCAGTTGCATTCATTGCATATTTTGAGGGGGAGTTGCATTTCAGGGGGAGTTTGTGTCTCTTTTGAGTGCTTGATGAGTTCACTTGTCAACAAGGGGGAGAAAATTTGGGATCAGAGTTTAAGGGGGAGTTTTTGGGAATTTTTGCCTCGCTTTCTCTTACTCTGTTGATATCCTTGTTGATGTTTTTGAGATCGCACTCATTCTGAGCTTTTACCTTTGGTTAACCATAATGACCGCTTCTTGCTTTTGTTCGACTTTTGGTCATTAGGGTTAAACTTTTACCTTATTTTCTTCTTCTATGTTTTCTTGTGTTTTGTTTTCGTGTTTCCACAGTTGTTCGCAGGTACTGAAGAGCAGATGAAGTGAAGTGTTGACAATGCACTCATCAAGGGGGAGATTGAGGAGCCATGCTGAATAGCGTGGGCCTCATGACTCCAGATGTGATGAGTCATTGTCAACGATAGTCAAAGAGGACTGAAAAGAGAGAGAAGACCTGCTGCGTCTGGGCCGCGTGTGACTCAGGTACACGGGCAGCGAGCGACTGTCGGGCAGAGGGGCCGCGAAGTCGGGCTGGCCCAATCCGGGTACATGGGCTAGGAGCAGCAGAGGATCCACTGGGCTGTTGACTAGGATTGACTCAGGTACACGGGCGGTGAGTGATTGCCGGGCTGAGAGAGCTGCGGAATCGGGCCGGCCCAATCCGGGTACCTTGTGCAAAGTCGGTGGAGGCTTTGTCAGTTTCGGCGCAAAACTAGCAACCGTTGATTCTGTATTCGACTGTCCAGAAGAGAAGCCGTAGTCGCTACGAAAACTTAGCATCCGGATAAGTCATCTGTATCTCTAGGCCCACAGTCAGTCAGTCGTGTCTGTAAAAATACCTAAGGGCAGTAGAGTCTTTTCCTTTATTCCTGCGTCTGTAAAAAACCCTAAGGGGATGGTGGAATATTCCTCGTGTTGGGCTGCCTATAAATAGGACCCCAATCCCTAGGGTTAGGTCACCCCTTTTGCTGAAATCAATACTACTCCTTTGGGTCATTTTGTCTCTTGCTTTGTCTCTCTCCTCTCCTGTTCATGCGTGCGCCGCCAGGCAACAAGCCTTGTTCTTTCTAAGATTCACTTGGTTCTTTGCTGTCTGAAAGAATTTATTTTGGCTGTTTTGTGCGAAGCATTTATGTGCGCAGCATTTCATTCACTGTCTTTGCTGTTGTGTGCTTGCGGTTAATTTATTCCCTGAGAAGAAGCTTCTCTGTTGCTGTAACTTGTTCTTCACGAGGAGTACTAGTTCTTGCGCACTATAGCAAGTAGTACTACTTCCTGTAGCAACAGTACACTAGTACTCTAGCTTGCTTTTCTGCGCAGCTTTTTGATCGAAGTTGACAGGACTGAGTACCTTTTCTGACTGTTTTCTGGCGAAGCCACCCTCTCAGTTCGAAGCCCCTCAGCTCCGTGAGGCAGGCTTCGATCTGATGTACTCAAAGGCTTCATTTGAACTTCGAACTTCATTTTGTGTCCTGAGTTGCTAGCTTCGAAGTACCTTTTGAACTGTCAGCGTTTGATACTTCGAACGTCTGTGCGAAGGTACTCCGACTCAAGCTCTTCGAAGTCCATACTTCGACAGGTTTCGAAGTTGGCTTCAAAGCTTGTCTTTCTGATAGACTTCGCTCAGTGTTTGCTTCCGTCTTCTTCGAAGGTCCTTGGTGTGTTTGTTCGAAGGTAGAGTGTAGGCTTCATTTTGGTTTCTCTGTCGCGTGCCAGTCTTCGCTTCTTCGTTCGAAGGTTGTCCGTCTGTGCGTTACATTCGAAGTATTCTGTTCGAAGGATAGGCTTTGAAGCACTCAGTTCGAAGCTAGCTTCGATACTTCCGTACTTCGCTTCAAAGCATACTTCGCTCCCTGCCACTTAGAACTAGGCTAGACCAAAACATACCTTCGGCATTTTCACAACAGACTTCGGCAGGCTTCGCAACAAACCTCCGAAGCAGGCTTCGACCAGTGAAGCAGGCTTCGACCAGCGAAGCAGGCTTTGACCACCGAAGCAGACCTCGACGGGCGAAGTAGGCTTCGCCAAGTTTCGAACAGGAGACAAATCTGAACAGTAACTTCTCATCTCACTTTATATATACTTAGATCATTTCATTGAGAAGTTTGGCCTGACATGTCTAGTATACTTTGTTTATCTGCCTAGTTGCACTGCTTTGGTAGTTCTCTGTTTAACATCAGTTGATTTTAGGCTAGATACCTTTAGACTTAGGCTATCTGTTCATTTTCTGTTGCTTAGTCTTTTGAGGTGCGTTGGGTGTTGGGAACAGGCCATATATTCGAAAGAATTTTTAAGGCGCCCATTCACCCCCCTCTGGTCGCTACTTTCGGTCCTACACTCGGGCCGAAGCTTCGGTGAGGTGGGCCTCCGAAGGCCTTCGGGCCAAAGCTAGCAGGCCTGCTGGAAAATCTTCCGAAGCTAGAGCTCAATGGGCCTTCATCCCTGTAGTGCTTTGGCCCGATCAAGGACATGTGTATTTTTGGCCCAAATTACCAAAATTGATATTTTGACACTCTTGACCATTTAATGCCATTTTTTTCTATCAACAAAATGTTAAGAGGTACATGCTAAATACCTTGTTGTCTTAATTGATGCCTGTTGCATGAATAGAATATAGAGTGAACTCCTCTTTTAACCTTGATTAAATACGCTCATATGTTTTTCATCTACAATCATACGTATGCACATCTTGAGGAGGAGCTCACTTTATATTATATGATTTGTTAGAATTTATTTAATATAACATCTTCATTTTGAAATGAATATATCATTTTGTCAACCCTCTCTATATATTGATAATGATTGAACCTAATCACGATAAGATGGAAATACATGGAGATAAAAGTTATTTGTAACACTCTTCATCTCATGTACATGTTTGATAGGTTCAAATGAGATTTTCATGTTGTGGACATATATATATATATATATATATATATATATATATATATGAGACTAACGTTTTCTCTTACGTATTGTTCATTTTAGTCTCATTCATTTGCAAATATGAAGATCGCGACGATATGCGTATGTTATCATATTCACATTCTTGTTACATGTATTCGACATACATTATAGGATAAACTTTTCCATATGCTTAACTTGAATATGTGCATATAGGTTCTTTACATATATACAAATGTCCATATTTAGAGGAGTTATTCTTATATGTTGAATGTGCATGGTATTAATTCATGTTCTCTTATTGATTCATCTATACTCGTGCATATGGTTTTCTCTTGATATATTTTATATGCACATATTTAGGAGAGTACAAACCATTTTATTTATATATGCACTTGATCCATATTCTTCGCATACATTCTATTGAGAATCTTAATTTAAATTAGAATTTAGATATGAGTACTTGACACTTGTGGTGTGAATATATACTCAATCAATCTATTCATATATTTCTTATGTGACGGTTGGTCAAAAAGTGGAGGTTGACAACGGGACTTTTGGACTAATGGATTTCCTCGAAGTTGTGCAAAAGGAATAGGTATATTTGTGAGGAGAATATTTGATGGCATCTTGCATTAAGGGTCATCGATTTAAAGCCATCATCATGGGTCGACGAGAAAAGAGGTTGACCAAGGTTTCAGCGTGAATATGGTTTGGCCGAATGATCACATGAATTGATCACAAGTTGGATAAGTACAAGGCAAAGGTACAATGTAGCTAAGGATATGTTTCTTACTCTTTTACCGGTCTTGGTGTTTGGAGTAAAGACCAGATTGCTAGATAGGCGTTGTACTATTAAGATGGATCATTGACTAGTAGCTTGATTTGAACCATGTGCAAATCCTTCAATCTCAATGCATCATATTTTTCATTAAGCATGCACATTTAGGTTTTGTCTATCTTGAGTAAGATATCTAGGTAGGGTTTTCACCCTTTTGGTACTCAACTAGAGTCTTTAGCATGCATGTGATGAAACCTACTGAGAGGTATTTCATGCATTGCTTGTCCACTAGTGATTATTGATGGAATCGGTTTTGTGGACAAAGAGAGAGGTGGACATTTCAAGGGGAATGCCCAATCTTGTGTTAAGAGTTCTCTCAACTCTCAAATAGAGTGGAAATTAGATATGTGCAGTTGGAATGAGTTGCCCTTTGTGCACGTGTCTGGCATAATATCTTTGAGAATTTTAGCCTTTTATATCAGATACAAGTTGGATTTTTTGGATGGAAATCATATGGATTGTGCAGCCCTTAAAATTCGCTTTCTATAGAGTTTAAGATCGTCGATTTTCGACACCCAAATTAAAAGTTATTGTCATTTTACTAAGTATCGGTTATGCTGTTTTTGATCTACGATTTAACCGAGGTACACGGGTCGGTCTGACTAAATTGAGATCGTTGGTCTGACCGTCAAAAATGCCCCAAAGCCCCAATGGCTAGTGTTTAGACTATTGGACTGAGGGGGGCAGTCTAACCGACAATATTGGGGTGGTCTGACTACCCGTCCAAGAACGGTCAGACCAAAAAGGCACTGGTCTGATCGGTTTCTACTGCGTGCAGATAAAGAGCCGAATGGAGGGATTTCGGTCAAACCGAGGTGAGGGTCGGTTGGACCGATAGACCAGTATGATCGAGATAGTACCCTATTGCCATATCATCCGCTGGCTATTTTCTGTTCGTTGGACGAGGTCTGATCTGACTGGGCATATATGGGCGGTCAGACCGACATGCATGTCTGGAAAGTGTTTTTTACTTCCAACAGCTAGTTTTTTGTTGTGGGCTATATAAGGGTGTGATTTGAGTTGGTTCTGTTATTGCTCCTGGTAGTATTGAAGGCATACATGTGAGAGCAAACCCTAGTGAGCATATTGTGCATTATTTGCTCTAGTGAAGTCGCTCCTCTCCTCTAGTGCATGATTTGCATCTAAAGTGCATTAGTTGCATATAGAGAGTTGTAGAGGAAAGATTCTAGTGCTTGTGAATGAGATTGAGCCTTTAGTACTTGGTGAGAGTCTAGTGAGTCTTGGCTTATTACTCTTGGTGTTTGCCGACACCTAGACGACTTTGTGGCAGTTGTGCACTAGTGATCTCTCCGAGAAGATTGTGGAGGATATCCAGTGTTTTCGAGTGGCTTGGTATTCACCACCTCTGGAGTGGAGGAAGAACAACCCTAGTGATTGATGCTTGAGAGCATCACTTCTAGTGCCGGCTCTATACTAAGCTCATTCCACATCACGAGAATCCGGTGGTTTGGTGAAGGGAGCATGTTGACACGAAAATGAGCCCTTGCACTTGGGCCAGTTCGACAATCCAAACGTGCGCGGATAAATAGTGTTAAACTTAATTGGCCAGCTAAAGCCGATTATATGAAAAAATAGAGAAGTCGGTTAGACTGACCAAGTCAAACCGGTCGGACCATGCGAAGTAGGTAATTTTACCAAAAAAATACAACGGAGTCCGAAGGGTCCCGGAGGGGGCTTCGGCCTGTTGGCCGGTTGGACCGGGACGCAAGCCTCTGTCAGACCGATGCCTGTGCAGAGGGGAATCACCGAAGGTCTCTTCGGTGTTTTGGTGCAAAGTGTGCTCTAGGCGGTCGGACCGGTGGAGGGTGCCCGGTCGAACCGATGACATGGCCCCGGTTATACCGAGGGCTTCGGTGTCGCGACATCTGGTGCGAAGTATGCTCCAGTGTGGAGTGGATAGATGTGGAGGGGTCCGGTCAGACCGGTGAAGGGACACCGGTCAGACCGAGGGGGGCACCGACGATTGGATGACGAAGTGTGCCGGCATGAACCTGACAGATTTTACACGACAACGGCCGATCAGACCGAAGGCAAACCGTCGGTCGGACCGTCAGCCTCCGGCCTAGAAACCCCTTGCTCCGGTGACTTCATAGATTGGATCAAACTGTACCAAAACTCCTTGGCTCAGAATATAGGGATGAAAACTCTGCAAAACAAAGGTAGATCAAATATAATTCGGCTTAGAGACCGACTTTCAAAGGGTAGCAATAAAAACCGATAAAACCGATAAAAATCCGTTACGTGGATTAAATGGGTGATTCACAGGCGAATCAAAATGGCTTACCATGGTTACGACGTGATGCACGGAGGGCTTTCAGCGCAAACCCACGAAGATGTACTGAACTAGGGCACAAAAGTAGAAGTATGATTCAGAGCTAGGGTTTCGAAGTATTGATCTGTGGAGATAGATCCATGAATTGGCCTTCCCCCTATATTTATAGGGGTTGGACTTAGACTCCCTGGCGTCTACATCAAGTACGATTTGGCCAAAAGTGTTAAAAAATTAATTAAAGATTAAAACAGCCTGAAACAAACACTTATCTCTAATTTTCGGACTGAGCCGGTCTGACTGGGCCTACATGGCCAGTTGGACCGCCCTACTATGACTGGTTGGACCGGCTTGTGCCAGAACATAGCATATTTTTGGCCCAAATTACCAAAATTGACTTTTCAATAATTTTGACCATTTAAAGCATAACGGGGTAAGGGCAATATACCGCATATCGGCCTTTTGACATTTTAAACGCTTTGCCACACACTTGGGAAGTACCATTTCAAATACCTACCATTTAAAGCTCTCTGAAATCGCTTTCCTTGTAGAGACTCTAACAAATATGCATTACCTAGGGCGATTTCAGCTACCTTAAAAGGACCTTTCCAACTAGGCGACCATTTACCAAATTTGGGGCTTTTAGTGCCCAATGGCAAAATCGTCTTCCAAACAAACTCACCAACTTGAAACGATTTCGTTTTGACTCTTTTGTTGTAGGCTCTAGCTACTCTTTTTTTGTCTCTTTCTATAGCTTCTAGAGCCTTTAATCTCTTATCGGTCACCTCTTCTGAGAAACCAAGGGTTGGTTTCGGTGTTTGTGATGAGTGATTGACAGGCTTTTACCCTCTGGTTCGAAGGTGTTCGGAGGTGGCTTCACCGAAGGGTTCGGTGGGCTTTGTTTGCTGCAGCTGTTGCAGCGGAGTGTGCCTGTCGGAGGGGTCCGACAGTACACAATGACTGGGTTTGTACCGAAGGTTTCGGTACGTTGGGCGGTACACCGGAGTGTGTACCGAAGGTTGCTAACCCGGAGAGGTCTCCGGAGTACTGGATACACTTGTCTGCTTGTCTGTGGTGCGCAGGGGACTGCGGAGGCGACGGACGGTTCGTAGCAGGTGAACCTGTGTCTGGGTCAAGCAGGAGGCTTGATGCCAGGGGAGCGGGGAGCTCCGTCACGGTGGCTGCGAAAGGGTCTGGGTGGGTCCTCGGGTCCAGGTGCGCCAGGAGAAGGCAGTAAGTGCGGAGCGTGGCTCCGGGTAAAGGTACTCTGAGACAAAGTCCTCGGAGGTGAGGCACTTCGAAGGTACTTCGGAAGGAGTGACTTCGGAGTTTGGTGGTTCAAGTCCTCTGCGGAGGCAAGGCGTTCGAAGTGTGCTCCGGAGGGAGACATTCGAATGTACCCGACGAAGGTCTCAGAAGTCGAGGCGCATCGAAGGCATGGTCCGGGTGAGGCTCGTCGAGGAGTGTGCTCGGGGAGAGACACTGTGACGGAGTGCTCATAGAATGCTTCGTGTGGAGGCCTTGGACGAAGGAGGGACTTCGAAGGGTAGTACTCCGAAGGAGGGCTTCGGAGCGAGGAAGGCTTCGGAGCGAGGTTGACTTGTGGTGCTTCGGCCATGCATGGCTTCGGTACACGGACTGATGGAGTTCGAGCTAGGAGTAGCTGCGAAGCCGTGGTGGTCCACTCCGGAGGTGGTGGTGCGAAGGCCCAATGGCTTTGACGGCTTCGGCTCAAAACCGTCACTGTATTGGAGGCTATCTTCGGTGAAGCGAAGGCGGTCAGGCTCAAGGCTTCTCGCCGAAGCTACCGCACCCCTCGGGTGCGAAGGGGGGCTTCAGGAAGGTCAAAGACTGCAAAGGCTGACACTGTCTGCTCTGCAAAAAGCTGACGTTGTCCCCTCTGCAAAGCTGACAGAGAAGCCTCCAAAATAAAGTTAGACTACCTTTTGTACCCCTCTGTTCTGTAGAGACAAAACTGGTGTAAACCCTAGGGGTAAAGTAGTCATTTCACTTGGGTGAACTGTGGGCTATAAATATGGGGGCTGGGTAGGTAACATTTAACACTTTGAGCATTTACTGTTGAGCTCCTATACTAGCCTCCTCATACTTTGAATACATCCAGTGAGTTCATTTTTGTGTTCCTTGTTCAAGCGGCGAAGCCCTGCTTCTGTGTGCTTTTTGCTTGAGGTTGTTTTACATACCTCGTTGCATACTTCATCCATTTGTGTGTCACCTTGAGTGACTTGTGACAGTGCATTGAAGCCTATGTTGGCGAAGTGTGTTGTGTGCGAAGTGTGTTTTTCAGTGTGCGTTCGCTCTGTGTAACAGGAGGCTAGACCTCACTGCTTACTAGCGAAGCCCTGATCGAAGCCCATCTTGCTTCTCATGTCGAAGCCCTTAGCAGTATCCGCGTAGTGTGCGTTTAGACCTTCGCAAAACGAAGCCCAGCACCAGTTGCTGTCGCTAAGTTTTAGGTCGAAGTCCTCAGAGGGTAGTCCACTCTTGCGAAGGGTGAAGTGCGAAGCCTGCTCGAAGCACCCTGTGTGCGGAGCCTGCACTGACTTAGCAGAGTTGTTTTCGGGGTTGTGGGTGGAGCGAAGTCTACTTGGCTTCGGACTGTTACTCCTTGCGAAGCCTGTGTTCGGAGCTGTCAAGTACCTCCGAACCAGACCTTCGAAGGTTGGTGTTCGAAGCCTGTTCCACAGTAGACAGAATTAAAACCGAAGGCTGTTTTTAGCCCATGTTTTTAAAAGCTCCCATTCACCCCCCTCTGGTCGCTGTTTCCGGTCCAACAATTGGTATCAGAGCGGGTTAAGATCACCAGTTGACCTTAACCGGTTTTGTGATCTGTTGGCGACATGGACAAAGGCAGTAAAATTCCTCTGTTCGATGGGACTGATTTTGCATACTGGAAGGTGCGCATGGAGGCTTACTTGCTAAGCCAAGGAAATGCAATTTGGGAGATTGTGGACTCACAATACTCCATCCCTGAGACTCGCACCTCTCAAACAGAAAAAGATCAGTATAATGCCAACTCCAAGGCAAGAAACATATTGTTCATTGGTTTGAGCCGGAGTGAGTTTGATAGGGTGCAGCACCTTAGGACTGCTAGGGAGATTTGGACAACGCTCACTATTTTTCATGAGGGCTCTACTCAGATTAAGGCCAGGCGCCAAAGCACCTACAATCAACAGTATCAGCTGTTTGTGCAGGCACCTGGTGAATCTATAGATGCCATGTTTTTGCGCTTTGATGCTATAGTGAGTAACTTGCGGTCCAACGGGACACTTGCTTACAATGATCATGATAGGGCTATCAAGCTTCTCTATGCTCTTGACCGTAGCATATGGGAAGTAAAGATATCCAGCATTGAGGAGTCCACAGGTTATGACACATTGACCTGTGATGAGCTCTTTAGCAAGCTGAAGTCCACAGAGATTGCCAAGGCATCTCTTGCAGTGCACAGAAGCTCTTTGCCACAACCATTGGCATTGGTTTCTAGCACTAGCCGTGGCACCGCTGCAGAACCAAGCACATCTGGTACTTGTGTTCTTGCAGATGGTTTTGCTTTGTCCTCCCTCGTCTCTGTCACAAAGGTACAGGTGGACACTCTGGATGATGATGGGCTTGCTCTCATTGCCAAAAGGTTCACCCGTTTTCATCATGAAAGATGGGATCAGAGGAGAAGTGGTTTCAGTGGTTGCTTTGAATGTGGTGACACTTCTCATATTAAGGCCAATTGCCCGAAGCTCAAGAAGAGAGATGAGAGTGAGCACCCCAAATACCACAAGAAGGAGAGGAAACCCTTTATGAAGAGCAAGCGCGGCAAGGTGGCTAAGAAAGTAGCCAAAGCCGCTTCCAGAGCATTTGTTGCTGCTCTCAGCGACATCGACACTTCCTCAACTGAGGAGTCGAGCTCTGAGGAGGAGGAGTGCCCAAGGAAGGAGGACAAGAAGGACAAGAAGGGACGAGACTTCACCGGCCTTTGCTTCATGGCCGACAGCGATCACAGCGGCGATGAGCTAGACTCATCTGAGCTATCTCTATCATCTGACCAGATATTAATTAAATTAGATGAGCTGAATGAAGTAGTTCTCGGTCATGATAGATTACTTGTGCAAGCCGCTAGAGAAAGAAAAGACCTTAGACTTAGGCTAGAATCTGTTTCTACTGAGTATGCCATGCTTAATTCTAAATTTAATGATGCTGAATGTGAATCTTGTTCTGTTGTCATGGGTGAGCTTGCTCAGTTGCGTTCTGTACATGCTCAAACTCTTTCTGAGCTTGAGACTGCACAGAAGCAGCTTTTGGTGGTGGATTCTAGACCTCATGATAATATTGAATGCATGAACTGTTCTTTATTGCGCGAGAGCATTAATTTACGTGATAAACGTGTTCATGATTTAGAGGCTAGATTGGAGAGGGCCGGTAGTTCTAAGGATGTGCAGCCTGTTTGTGACACATGCATTACCCTTAAGGACCAGCTAGGCACCGTTAGAGAGCGAGCTGAGAACCTCATGTCAGAAAATGAATACCTTCTTTCCGTGATTAACAAATGCACTGAGGGAAAGGGTAGGATGGACTTACTCTTGGCTAAAACCAAGATGTGTGCTGACAGAGCAGGGTTAGCTCTAGGTTTGGGTTTTGAGAGGATACCTTCAGATTGTGGAAACGAAACTGTTTTTACCTCTCCCACTACCCTAGAGAAAGAGAGAGCTCTGTTAGACACCCCATCAGCCAAGAAGCCTACTCGACAACCAAAGAAAACCACTCCTCCTGCTAAGAAAAATCCTCCCAAGAAAATCACTCAGCAGAAGCCCAAGGAGCCTGTGAGAGTTGCTCCTAAGACCCATGAGAGTGCCCCTAGGAGAGTTTTTCATTGTTCCTATTGTCAGCGGGCGGGTCATTTGGTTGGGTTCTGTTTTCGTCGCATCAAGGATGAGCGATGCTCTCAGGCGATGAGTTACCAGGACATGCATTACCCATCTTTAGGTATGCATGAGTCTGAGTTTTACTATCGTCCTGCTTTTGAGGCTCCTCGTGCTTCTCGGAGAGGTTTTGCTCCTCGAGGTGTTCACCATGTTCCATATGGTGGTATACCCTGGGCGAGTAGCTTTGTACCTCGTCAGAGTAGGAGACCTCGACATGTTGTTCGATCACAGCATGTAGGTAGACCTCGCACTTTGCATCATTCAGATTATCATGTGCGTAGACAGTCTACTTTTACTGTGCCTACTACTCGTGTCACTTAGTGCTGGATGCCTTGTCATTTTTTCACTCACCCCAGCACTGAGCGATCGAGATTTTCCTATCATGTGTAGGCGACAGATCGAGGCTTGGAGGGCACGTGGATCATGGACTCCGGTTGTTCGCGCCATATGACCGGGGATGCAGCATGGTTCTCCAGCCTCACCACAACCAAGCAAAGGGAACATATCACCTTCAGAAACAATCGAAGGAGTAGAGTGAAAGGTAAAGGTGTGGTAAGAATTAACTCGAATTTCACTCTCAAAGATGTTGCTTTGGTTGAAAACCTGGGATACAATTTGCTGTCAGTATCTCAGTTGCTTGATGAGGGCTTCGAAGTGCGATTTCATCGCGATACTTCGCAAGTGCTCAATTCTGATGGCGTTGTGGTGTGTAAGATCTTTAGAGTTGGGAGAGTTTTTGGAGCTGATTTTTCAGAGTCATCTGGGTCTTCTCATTGTCTTGTTGCACATTCGACTTCTGAGCTTTGGAAGTGGCATAGGAGACTAGGGCATATGAGCTTTGAGTTGCTCGCTCGTCTGAGTGCCCTAGGTCTGATCCGAGGATTGCCCAAGCTCAAATTTGAGAAGAATTTAGTTTGCGCTCCTTGTCGACATGGAAAAATGATTACCGCTTCGCATTCGCCAGTCACCACAGTGATGACTGAACAACCCGGAGAACTTCTCCATATGGACACTGTAGGTCCCTCTCGGGTTAGTTCTTTAGGCGGCAAGTGGTATGTTTTAGTCATTGTCGACGATTTCTCTCGCTACTCTTGGGTTTTCTTTCTTGCCAGCAAGGATGAAGTGTTTTCACACTTTCGGAGCTTGGCTTTGAGACTCTTCACTGAACTCCCTGGTGCATTAAAATTCATTCGAAGTGATAACGGCACTGAGTTCAAGAACAGTCTCTTTGTTGACTTTTGCATGGAGCATGGCATAGAACATCAATTCTCTGCTCCGCGGGTTCCTCAACAGAACGGTGTCGTTGAGAGGAAGAACCGCACTTTGGTTGAGATGGCTAGGACGATGCTCGATGAGCACATGACTCCTAGAAAATTCTGGGCTGAGGCCATGAACACCGCATGTTACATCTCAAACCGAATATTCTTGCGCTCAATTTTAAACCTGACATCTTATGAACTACGTTTTGGGAGACAGCCCAAGGTTACTCATCTTCGAGTTTTTGGCTGTCGTTGCTTTATCCTAAAACGTGGTAATTTGGATAAATTTGAGTCGCGTTCTTTTGACGGGATCTTTTTGGGTTACACTACTCATGGTCATTCTTATCGTGTTTATAATTTGGAAACTAACACTGTCATCGAGTCATGTGATGTGACTTTTGATGAATCAACCCCCTCTGTTAGTTCTGCTCTTGAACAAGCAAATGAACACGACATGGGACAGACCATCTTCGAAGAAGAAGATCCCAGAGAGTTCGAGGATGAACCCCTAATACCCTCGACATCAACCCCCAAAGCTGACCCCGCTTCAACCACTTCGGCATGAGGTCCCGAAGCAACTACCTCAACATCGGTCATCTTGGACCACTCCAACGCACAAGTTGAGGGGGAGACTGCATCCCGCCGCGAGGCTCCACATCATGTTCAAAGGATGCACCCTCCAGAGCAGATCATTGGTGAGCTTGATCAAAGGGTAACTCGCTCTCATGCTCATTTCATTGATTCAGCTTTTGTTGCTTCTTTCGAGCCCTTAGATCTTAGTCATGCACTTTCTGATTCCAGTTGGATCAATGCCATGCATGAGGAACTTGAAAATTTTGAGAGAAACCAAGTCTGGTCTCTAGTTGATCCTCCACCAAATGTTCATTTCATTGGAAGAAAATGGATTTTCAAAAACAAACAAGGGGAGGATGGGACTATAGTCAGAAACAAGGCTAGACTTGTAGCTCAGGGTTTTTCTCAACTAGAAGGGATTGATTTTACTGAAACTTTTGCACCTGTTGCTCGCCTTGAGGCCATTAGGATTTTGCTTGCCTTTGCGACATCCCGGGGATTCAAACTCTATCAAATGGATATCAAAAGTGCTTTTCATAATGGCTTCATAGGTGAAGATGTTTATGTAAAACAACCCCCTGGTTTTGAAAACCCCAAGTACCCACATAAAGTCCTTAAACTTCATAAGGCTCTTTATGTACTCAACCAGGCCCCTCGGGCTTGGTATGATAGACTTAAGTCTTTTCTGCTTGAGCGGGGGTATTTGATGGGCTCTGTTGATAAAACCCTGTTTACTCTCAAGCATGACAAAGATTTCCTCCTGGTTCAGATTTATGTGGACGATATCATCTTTGGTGGCTCTTCTCATGCTTTGGTTGCCGAGTTTGCAGATACCATGAGCAGGGAATTTGAAATATCCATGATGGGTGAACTCACCTTTTTCCTTGGTTTGCAAATCAAACAAAGCAAACAAGGTACTTTCGTCCACCAGACAAAGTACACCAAGGACCTGCACAAGAAGTTTGACATGTCCGATGCGAAGCCCCTCGCCACTCCAATGGCTACATCTGTAGCATTGGATCCTGACGAAGATGGAGAAGCCGTAGATCAGAAGGAGTTCCGAAGTATGATCGGCTCCCTCCTCTACTTGACTGCTACGAGGCCGGACATACACTTCGCAGTGTGTCTGTGCGCTCGTTTTCAGGCTTCACCACGAGCTTCGCACCGCCAAGCGGTAAAGCACATCCTAAGGTACCTCAAACATACTCTCGAATTTGGCATATGGTATTCAACGTCTTCATCTTTATGTCTTCGAGGTTATTCCGATGCGGATTTTGCTGGGTGTAGGATTGATAGGAAGAGTACCTCTGGTACTTTTCATTTTCTGGGTACATCACTAGTTTGCTGGTCTTCTCGCAAACAGTCTAGTGTTGCACAATCAACGGCTGAGGCCGAATATGTTGCTGCAGCTAGCTGTTGCTCTCAGATTTTGTGGATGGCTTCCACTTTGCGGGATTTCGGGTTAGATTATAAGAGTGTTCCACTTTTCTGTGATAACACAAGTGCTATTTGTATTGCAAATAACCCGGTTCAGCACTCCAGAACCAAACACATTGATGTGCGATATCATTTTCTCAGAGATCACAATGAGAAGAGTGATATTGAACTTCAATATGTTGATACCCAACACCAGCTAGCCGATATTTTCACGAAACCCCTCGATGCGTCTCGATTTGCCTACTTGCGTGGGGAACTTGGCATTTGTCATCCTTACGGCATTTTGTGAGGGGGAGCTGTTCTGATTTGGTGTGCATCTGCTAGTTATGTGTGAAATTGCATTTACATCTTTTGCACTTATATGCCTGAATGTAATTCATGAAATCGTGTCAGCTCGGCTCTTTTTAAGTTATCTAAAACATAAATGTGCATGATGCTTTCTTTCCAAACTCAAAATCATGATCACTGCTCAATCTGGTATCTAGCATGTATAGGCAGGACTGCTTTAGCTATCTTTTATCTGCTTGATAGCAAGACACTTTTCTTTGGATGCTAAAAATTGCAACTTGAAAAATTGTTCTAATTACTCATGGATGTTCATCAAGTGCTAAAAATTTGGTTCACTTCGTTAAAATCAAAAACTCCATGATTTGCATGCTTTAAGTGAAAAGATCCAGGTGAGTTTATTTGTCGCACTACTCTATTCTAGACTGCTTACCATTGCACATTGGTCTGAACTGGAATAGTGTAGTGTCTGCCAAAATCACTGCCTTAAGCTTCTGATGGCTTTCATGCCTAGGCTTGGCCTGATTGGATAGTATAAGGTGGACAAACAAATAACCTCTGGCATTAAGAAAAGAACAACAAAATTCATTGATCATCAAGTTTGCTTTCATAGCTCCATTTGAACTAGACTTGTCTGTCAAGAGTAGAAATTGACTAGCTTTGCGCAGTCCTTGCTTTTACTTGTCACATGCTGTCATCATGTTTTTAGAGAATGTTAAATTGAGCTGAGCACATGATCCTTGGTATTACTGTTGGCATATTTTTACTTTATATGTCTTTTAATTTTTCTTGAACTTGAATTTGGTTGTCAATGCACTCATCAAGGGGGAGATTGAGAAACCAAGGGTTGGTTTCGGTGTTTGTGATGAGTGATTGACAGACTTTTACCCTCTGGTTCGAAGGTGTTCAGAGGTGGCTTCACCGAAGGGTTCGGTGGGCTTTGTTTGCTGCAGCTGTTGCAACGGAGTGTGCCTGTCGGAGGGGTCTGACAATACACGATGACTGGGTTTGTACCAAAGGTTTCGGTACATTGGGCGGTACACCGGAGTGTGTACCGAAGGTTGCTAACCCGGAGAGGTCTCCGGAGTACTGGATACACTTGTCTGCTTGTCTGTGGTGCGCAGGGGACTGCGGAGGCGACGGACGGTTCATAGCAGGTGAACCTGGGTCTGGGTCAAGCAGGAGGCTTGATGCCAGGGGAGCGGGGAGCTCCGTCACGGTGGCTGCGAAGGGGTCTGGGTGGGTCCTCGGGTCGAGGTGTGCCAGGAGAAGGCAGTAAGTGCGGAGCATGGCTCCGGGTGAAGGTACTCCGAGACAAAGTCCTCGGAGGTGAGGCACTTCGAAGGTACTCCGGAAGGAGTGACTTCGGAGTTTGGTGGATCAAGTCCTCTGCGGAGGCAAGGCGTTCGAAGTGTGCTCCGGAGGGAGACATTCGAAGGTACCCGACGAAGGTCTCAGAAGTCGAGGCGCATCGAAGGCATGGTCCGGGTGAGGCTCGTCGCGGAGTGTGCTCGGGGAGAGACACTGTGACGGAGTGCTCATGGAATGCTTCGTGTGGAGGCCTTGGACGAAGGAGGGACTTCGAAGGGTAGTACTCCGAAGGAGGGCTTCGGAGTGAGGAAGGCTTCGGAGCGAGGCTAGCTCCGGAGCGAGGTTGACTTGTGGTGCTTCGGCCATGCATGGCTTCGGTACACGGACTGATGGAGTTCGAGCTGGGAGTAGCTGCGAAGCCGTGGTGGTCCACTCCGGAGGTGGTGGTGCGAAGGCCCAATGGCTTTGATGACTTCGGCTCAAAACCGTCACTGTATTGGAGGCTACCTTCGGTGAAGCGAAGGCCGTCAGGCTCAAGGCTTCTCGCCGAAGCTACCGCACCCCTCGCGTGCGAAGGGGGGCTTCAGGAAGGTCAAAGACTGCAAAGGCTGACACTGTCTGCTCTGCAAAAAGCTGACGTTGTCCTCTCTGCAAAGCTGACAGAGAAGCCTCCAGAATAAAGTTAGACTACCGTTTGTACCCCTTTGTTCTGTAGAGACAAAACTGGTGTAAACCCTAGGGGTAAAGTAGTCATTTCACTTGGGTGAACTATGGGCTATAAATATAGGGGCTGGGTAGGTAACATTTAACACTTTGAGCATTTACTGTTGAGCTCCTGTACTAGCCTCCTCATACTTTGAATACATCCAGTGAGTTCATTTTTGTGTTCCTTGTTCAAGCGGCGAAGCCCTGCTTCTGTGTGCTTTTTTCTTGAGCTTGTTTTACATACCTCGCTGCATACTTCGTCCATTTGTGTGTCACCTTGAGTGACTTGTGACAGTGCATTGAAGCTTGTGTTGGCGAAGTGTGTTGTGTGCGAAGTGTGTTTTTCAGTGTGCGTTCGCTCTGTGTAATAGGAGGCTAGACCTCGCTGCTTACTAGCGAAGCCCTGATCGAAGCCCGTCTTGCTTCTTGTGTCGAAGCCCTTAGCAGTATCCGCGTAGTGTGCGTTTAGACCTTCGCAGAACGAAGCCCAGCACCAGTTGCTGTCGCTAAGTTTTAGGTTGAAGTCCTCAGAGGGTAGTCCACTCTTGCGAAGGGTGAAGTGCGAAGCCTGCTCGAAGCACCCTGTGTGCGGAGCCTGCACTGACTTAGCAGAGTTGTTTTCGGGGTTGTGGGTGGAGCGAAGTCTACTTGGCTTCGGACTGTTACTCCTTGCGAAGCCTATGTTCGGAGCTGTCAAGTACCTCCGAACCAGACCTTCGAAGGTTGGTGTTCGAAGCCTGTTCCGCAGTAGACAGAATTAAAACCGAAGGCTGTTTTTAGCCCAAGTTTTTAAAAGCTCCCATTCACCCCCTCCCTCTGGTCGCTGTTTCCGGTCCAACATCTTCCAAGTTATTCTTCAAAAGAGTTTCATATTCATCGACCGATAAACCATCTTCCTTAAGAAACCTCAATGAGCCAAGATCTACCTCTACTGGTAGAACGACTTCTTGTCAACTTTGGTACCACCATGCCTTGCAACTCTACAAGCCCATAATGCCTTAGAAAGCACTTCATGCCACCTTTTAGGAAACTCATCAATTTTCTTCTTAATGAGCTTAATTACAGTTCTATTACTAGACTCGGCCTAACCATTGGCCTGAGCATAGTATGGTGAAGATTTTACCAACTTAATATCATAGAATTTGGCAAAGTCTCTCACTTCTTTAGCGATAAATGAAGTACCTTGATCCGTAGTGAGAGTTTGGGGAATACTGAATCTATGTATAATGTGCCTCAAGATGAAATCAATTACCTCGTCATGAGTCATGTTCTTGAGAGGCACGAACTCGGTCCACTTGGTGAAGTAATCCATCGCCATCAACACGAACCGATGCCATTTTAAAGAGGGAGGATGAATTTGGCCGATGAAGTCCAAGCCCTAACCTCGGACGACCATGGTTTGATAATAGGGTTAAGTAGTGACGTATGAGCCAACTGAATATTACCAAACTTTTGACATGCTTCACACCCTCTATAATATTAAAAACAATCCTCAGTCATAGTTGGCCAAAAAAAACCCGCTCTTTTGAGCATCCAACTCATTTTCTGGGCCGACTGATGAGTACCACAAAGTCCCTCATGGACCTCTCCTGTAGCCACTCTAGATTGATCGGCATCTAAACACTTTAGAAGTACTCCAATAGTTCAGCGATACAACACATCGTCAAGCAACACAAATTTAAATGTCTGTCGCCCAACTTTCCGATCAACCCTTTGATTGGGGTCTCTCAAATATTGTATGATTGGGATTCTAAAATCATCCTTATGAACTACATCAGTGCTCACCAATTCGCCACTTGAATTGGCATTTAAATCACAAATTTGAAGTTGCCCCCCCAAGTCCCGAGTCAATCTGGCATGCGTTGGTGAGACCAGCCTTGGTGCGCCGGTCAGACCGCCCATTTCCGGATGGCTTGACATGGCCGGTCAGACTGACAGCACGCTTGCGGTTGGATCGGCCTTGTCAGGCTGGTCAAACCGAAGTTGTCTGCTTCAGTTGACACAACGCTTTCAAGCATCAACTTTTCTTGTGAGAAATATTTGCCTCTTTTCACTTTATAGCCAAATTCTTATTGATCCAAATCATTTGCTAATGAAATGGCTTCTCTAGACATAGCCGAAATTTCAAAATTATCAAAAGTGGCAATTATGTCTAGAAATTTATCCAAGTAGCTATTTAATAAACCATTAAAACACTGAGCAAGTATAGCTACTTGCTGCACAATAAATAGAGAATAACCATATGCATGAACATGTTTAACACCCATGGAACTTAGCAATTTAAGTCCTAGCAATAAAGCTTCGTATTCGGCTTGGTTATTAGTAGTAGGAAATTCTAAATGGGCCGAGGTCTCAAAGCGCATAGAATTAGGTGATATGAGAACCACTCCAATACCTTGGCCATTCTTGCAAGCCGAACCATCAAAATAAAGTTTCCATTACACTACCTCAATTAGAGCAATATCGCTACCCCAATTGACATCTACATGTAGATCAACTATAATGTTAGTGACGATTTGGCCTTTCATAGATTTCATAGGTTCATAAGCCAAATCATACTCAATTAAAGCATAAGCCCATTTTCTAATTCTACCATTTAGAATCGGATTTTGCAACATGTATTTTAGAATATCGGTTTGACAAGTAACAATACACGTGCTAGGGAGAAGATAGTGACATAATTTGGTACATGCATAATAAAGTGATAAACATAAGCGCTTCACAAACACGTACCTTGTCTCGGCATCCAACAATCGACGTCTCAAGAATCTGATGATGTACTCTTTTCCTTCAACTTCTTGAGCCAACACAGCTCTTATCACGCTCTCCTTTGCGGCGACATATAGCCGAAACAATATCCCGACATTGGGCGCCCTCACCACCGGTGGTGATGTTAAGCATTCTTTAATTTTTTTCTAAGGCGCATTGTTCACTTGCCCCCCAAGTGAACTCGGCCTCGTTATTTAGCCGAAGTATGGGTACAAAAGCATCAATCTTGCTAGATAAGTTGGATATAAAGTGGCGCAAATAATTCATCTTGCCTAGCAACTTTTTCACATCTCTCTTACATGTTGGCGCTTCAAAATTCTTAATTTTCTCAAGCCTCTTAGGATCAATTTCAATATCTATTTCATGAATCATGAATCCTAACAACTTTCCCGCCGACATGCCAAAAGCACACTTGAGTGGATTCATTTTTAAGCCATACTATCGCGTTCTATCAAAAGTAACTCTCAAATCAGCTAAATGGTTTACCATAGCATTCGATTTTAATACAACATCATCATCTATATAGACCTTTAGCATAACTCCTAGCAAGTCATGAAAGATCAAGTTCATAGCACGTTAATATGTAGCCCCAGCATTCTTTAAGGCAAAAGTCATAATAACCCACTCAAACTAGCCAACAAATCTAGGGCATCGAAAGGATGTCTTGTAGATGTCCTCTTCGGCCATAAAAATTTGATTATAACCAGCATTGCCATCAAGAAAACTTAGTTCCTTGTGTCCTGAAGCATCGTTGATCAACATGTTGGCTATCGGCATAGGGTACTCATCTTTCAGAGTGGCCTTGTTCAGATCCTAGAAATCAATATAAACACGTATTTTGCCGCTCCCTTTCTTCTCGACAGGTACAATATTGAGACCCATTCGGCATACCTGTATGGCCTAATAAAACTCGCCGCTAATAATCGTTCTATCTCCTATTTAACCCGGTCATAGATGGCTGAATTGAAGTAATGCAGTGGCTGTTTATAAGGCCTAAACCCAGGTTTGATGGGGAGCCGATGCTCCACAAGCTCACGGCTTAGTCCAGGCATATCGCTGTATTCCCATGCAAAACAATGAACATACAACTGAAGCAACTTTATTACTGTTGATAGCAAAAAATGGCATAGCAACTTGGGCATGACTGGATTCACGCAAATTGTTGCATTCCATCTACTTTGCACCAGTGCTTGATCTAGTGGGACGGCGACGATGTGGAGGTTGTACCAGCTAATACTTTGGCCCAAGTTGCTTTGGCCAATGTGTCTATTGACGTCGTCCATGATAAGGTAGAATGTCTGCCAGATAGAGATCTCTTGGATTATGACTTTGTTAGCATGTCTGAGGGACGTTTTGTTCTCGTATCTATAAAGTCGGCTAGTGTAGCACATCTATCTCTAAATTAGTAGTCATGTCGGGTAAGAGTAATCTTGATTGGCTAAAGTCTCATGTGGAGCAGTATCGGTCTTCTAAAGACGTATTGCTGAAGCCATTGAAGATTTTAGTGAAGTAGAAAAGTTAGGTCAAGGTTTCGCGTCGGCCGATCCTCTAGAAGAGGTCGATATAGGCAATGGTAGTATTCCAAGGCCGACTTTTGTAAACAATAATTTGTAGGCTGATGAAAAGGCCAAAGTAATAAAGTTGCTTCGGTCATATGTTGATTATTTCGCATGGGAATATAGCGAGATGACTGGACTTTGCCGTGAGCTCATGGAGCATCGGCTGCCTATCAAACCTGGGTTTAGGCCTTATAAACAACCCCCTCGTCACTTTAATTTGGTTGTGTATGACCGAGTTAAGGAAGAGATAGAGTGATTACTTAAGGCTGAGTTTATTAGGCCATGCAGGTATGCTGAATGGGTCACTAACATTGTGCCTGTAGAAAAGAAAGGGAGTGTCAAGATTCGTGTGTGTATTGATTTCAGGGACTTGAACAAGGCCACTCCGAAAGATGATTACCCCATGCCAATAGCTGACATACTGATCAACGATGCTTTAGGACACAAGGTACTTAGTTTTCTTGATGGCAACGCGGGTTATAATCAGATCTTTATGACCGAAGAGGACGTTACAAGACAACCTTTCAATGCCCTAGTTTTGTTGGTTTGTTTGAGTGGGTTGTTATGACTTTTGGTTTAAAGAATGCTGGCACTACATATCAACGTGATATGAACTTGATCTTTCATGACTTGCTAGGAGTTATGCTAGAGGTCTACATAGATGACGTTGTGGTCAAATCGGATGCTATGGGAAACCCTTTTACCGATTTGAGAGTTGCTTTTGATAGGATGCGTCAGTATGGCTTAAAAATGAACCCGCTCAAGTGTGCTTCTGACAAGTCAGCAGGCAAGATCTTGGGATTCATGAACCATGAAAGAGGTATTGAGATTGATCCCAAAAGGCTTGATAACATCAAAAACTGCGAAGTGCCGACATGCAAGAGAGATGTGCAAAAGTTGCTAGGCAAGGTTAATTATTTGCGCCGCTTTTATATCTAACTTGTCTAACAAGATTGATGATTTTGTCCCCATACTTTGGCTAAAGAAAGACGCCGAGTTTACTTAGGGGCAAGTCAGCAACACGCTTTTGAGAAGATTAAAGAGTGCTTCTCATCACCGCCTGTGGTTAGAGCACCAAAAGTCGGGATTCCATTTTGGCTATATGTTGCCATAGAAGATAGCGTGATAGGAGCTGCGCTAACTCAAGAAGTGGAGGGGAAAGAGTGCATCATCGCTTTCTTAAGTCGCCGCCTATTGGATGCCAAAATGAGGTACGTGTTTTTAGAACGTTTATGTTTGTCACTTTATTATGCATGCAGCAAGCTTCAACACAATCTTCTATCGGGCACATGTATTGTTACTTGTCAAACTGATGTCATAAAGTACATGTTGCAAAAGCCGATTCTAAGTGGGAGAATCGGAAAGTGGACTTATGCTTTGATTGAGTATGATTTGGCTTATGAACCCCTAAAAGCTATGAAAGGCCAAGTCGTCGCTAATTTTATAGTTGATCACCATGTTGACGTCAATTGGAGTAGTGACACTGCTTTGATTGAGGTAATAGCATGGAAACTTTACTTTGATGGTTCGGCTTGCAAAAATGGCCAAGGTGTTGGAGTCATGCTCATATCACCTAATGGTATGAGTTTCTTAACCTCGGTCCGATAAGAATTTCCTTGTACTAATAATCAAGCTGAATATGAAGCTTTGTTGTTAGGACTTGAATTGCTAAGCTCTATGGATATTAAATATGTTCACACATATGGTGATTCTCTATTAGTAGTCCAACAAGTAGCTAGACTTGCTCAATGTTTTAATGGTTTGCTAAATAGCTACATGGATAAATGTCTAGACATAATTGCTACTCTTGATGATTTTGAGATTTCACATGTGTCTAGAGAAGCCAATTCAATATCAAATGACTTGGCTCAACAATCATCTAGTTACCAAATTAGGAAAGGTAGATTTTCCGCACAAGAAAAAATGATGCTTGACTTTAATTTTCCTTGCAAGAAAGAGCATTTCGGTCTGACCGGCCTAATATGGCTAGTCCAACCGCAGGTGTCTAGATTGTCTAACCGGCCATGCTAGGCCAGTCTGACTACCCTATGTCAGTCATCCGGCTATGGCCAGTCTGACCGGCCCTCTATGGCCGGTCTGACCACCCCGTGTCAGGAGGTTTCAAGACCATGGGGGACAAGCTGAGATTTGTGATTTAAACGCCAATTCAAACGAAGATTTGGCGAGTACTTCAGAAATTTATGGGGATGATTGGAGGACTCCAATTATTGAATATTTGAGAGATCCCAGTAAACGGGTCGATTGGAAAGTTCGGTAGCAAACGTTTAAATTTGTGTTCCTCGATGACGAGTTGTATTACTGAACTGTTGACGGAGTACTTTTGAGATGTTTGAATGTCGATCAGTCTAGACTTGTTGTGGGTGAAGTACATGAAGGTCTTTGTGGTACTCATTAGCCGGCCCAGAAAATGAGTTGGATGCTTAAAAGAGTGGGTTTTTATTGGTCGGCCATGACTGAGAATTGTTTTAAGTATTACAGAGGATGTCAAGCTTGTAAAAGGTTTGGTAATATTCAGTTGGCTCCTGCATCTCTACTTAACCCCATTATCAAACCATGGTCGTTTCGAGTTTGGGCCTTGGACTTCATCGGCCAAATTTATCCTTCCTCTTCAAAAGGGCATCATTTCGTGTTGATGGCTATACATTACTTCACCAAGTGGACCGAGGCCGTGCCTCTCAAGAACATGACGCAAAATGAGGTAATTGATTTCATCTTGAAGAACATTATACACAGATTCGGTATTCCTCAAACTCTTACTACAGATTAGGGTGCTTCATTTGTTTCTAAGGAAGTATGTGATTTTGTCGAATCTTATGGTATAAAGTTGGTAAACTCTTCACCATACGATGCTCAGGCCAATGTTCAGGCCGAGTCTATTAATAAAATTGTGATTAAGCTTATTAAGAAAAAGATTGAATAGTTTCCTAAAAGGTGGCATAAAGTACTTTCTGAAGCATTATAGGCATGTAGAGTTGCAAAGCATGGTGCCACCAAGGTAAGTCCATATGAGATGGTGTATGGACAAGAAGCCGTTTTACCCGTGGAGGTGAATCTTGGATCTTTAAGATTACTTAAGCAAGATGGCTTATCGGTCGATGAGTATGAAACTCTTTTAAAGGATAATTTAGAAGAGGTGACCGATAAGAGGTTAAGAGCTCTAGAAGCAATAGAAAGAGACAAAAGAAGAGTGGCTAGAGCTTATAATAGGAAGATAAGAGAAAAATCGTTTCAAGTTGGCGACTTGGTTTCGAAGACAATTTTTCCTTTAGGCACTAAGAGCCCAAAATTTGGCAAATGGTCGCCTAGTTGGGAAGGTCCTTTTAGAGTTGTTAAAATCGCTCCAGGTAATGCGTATTTTCTAGAGTCACTTCAAGGAGAGCGATTTCGTAGGGCTTTGAATGGTAGGTATTTGAAAAATTACATCCCAAGTGTATGGCAAAACGCTTGAAGTGTCGAAAGGCCAATATAAAGCATATCTCCCTTAGCTCGTTGTGCTTTTGGCCTACTAAAGTTGGCCAAAATGCAGGGGCATGTGTTGATAGCAAAAAATGACATTGATGGTCAAGATTATCAAAATGTCACTTTTTGGTAGTTTTACCGAAAATATGTCGAGACCTGTCACAGGACGGTCCAACCGGCCAAGTAGGCCCGGTCAGACCGGCTGTATGGGCTCGGTTAGACCGGCCCAACCCGTGTCCCACTCCAAATGACTGATTTCATGGTATTTTATCCCTAATTAATTTTGGACGACTTGGAACCCATGTCTAACTCATATTAGTCCCTAGGAATCCATGACCCACCTCTATAAATAGAGGCAAGGCCGATTCAAGGAGCCCCCCAAACCCTAATAGATCTAATCGATCATCTGCCTTAAATCACATTTACTTTCTTTGCCCTAGTTTTAGCATAGCACGTATATCTTTGCTGGATTGCGCTGTAAACCATCCATCCTCCACATCGTAATCATGGTAAGTCCTTGTCGGTTCGCTCGTGAATCGTCCGTTTCATCCACATAATGGATTTCTATCAGTTTTATCGCTTTCTGCTAGTAATTCGGTCTCCTAGTTGAATTACTTTGATCTCTTAGTATTTTTTGCAGTACTTAATTACTCTCATCTTCTCCGAGGAGTTTGGCCATGATTCATCCATGGGAAGATGGTCGTCGAAGCCCGGAGTCCACTTTCCAGGAGCAGTCGGTCCGACCGGCGGTTACTCTTCGGTTCGACCGGCACGTGCCGTGCTGTCACCTAACACGCCGGCATGCTGCGGTCTGACCTGTGGCATGAGGCCGATCCGACCAGACCTCATAGGAGACCTCGAATATCCCTCGTGCCGGAGGTAATTTTACGCCGGAGTTCATTTTCGCGTTGGCTTCGGGACCTCCGAAGACCCTTCGGTCCGACCGAGGTTAAACCCTCGGTCTGACCGGTTGATAGGCCGAAGGCCCCTTCGAGATTCCTTTGGGCCCCTTCGCACCTGTGCGCCGAAGGCACCTTCGGCGAAGGTTTCACACTGCCAGTCAGACCGGCAGTGTGCTTTCGATCCAACCAGACTTCTCTAGCTGATCTGACCGCTTGTCAGGCTTTGGTCCAACCGACCCTGTTCTGTCCAGTTGGGTTTAGTTAGGTTTTTTATCATTTTAATTACTTTCCAACACTTTGGTTAATTCAGTAATTTTAGAATTATTATTATTTGATTGCCTGGTGACTCCGTTATCCCCTTACCATGATTTAAGGATTGTTGGAACATGATGTCAACATTTCGCGATGTTTTTGGATCTTTGAACTGGCCTAAGTGCAGGGGCACATTTTCATGTCAACAATTACTTCGGCCTTTTCATCGGCACTGAAGTTATGATTTACAAAAGTCGGCCTTGGAACACTACCATATCCTATGTCCATTTGTTCCAATGTCTTCGGCAATACTATCTTTAGAATACCGATATTGCTTTACATGACACTTTAGCCAATCAAGATTAGCACTAGACATGACACTAGTTTAATGATAATTGTGCCACACTGCCTGGCTTTACAGAAATTGGGACGAACCTCCCCTCAGACACACTGACAAAATCATACTCTGAGAGGTCACGACCTGATAGACACTCTACTTTATCATGGATGGTGTCAATGGACACATTGGCCAATGCAACTTGGGCCGAAGTATCCGCAGGTACCACTTCTACATCATCTCCATCCCACTGAATGAGGCATTGGTGCAAGGTAGATGGAATGCAATAGTTTGTGTGAATCCAATCACGCCTATGTAAAACATTGTAATTACCTTGCACGTCGATGATGAAGAAGGCTGTGGGAAGTGTCTTGTTCCCCACCGTCAGCTCCAAAGATAGCACGCCTTTCACCTCCAAGCTCTCGCCGTTGAAGTTGTTGAGCATTAAGTTTGTCTTCTTCAAGTCTTAGTCATCTTTGCCGAGCTTCTTCAAGAGAGAGTATGACATTAGGTTGATGGTAGCGCCTCCGTCAACAAGCATCCTGGAGATCGGCTTTCCGTCAATGTGCCCCTTGACATAAAGAGGCTTCAAGTGATGAGCTATATCCTCGGGCTTCTAAAAAACAACATCTCATGGGCCGAGACTCAACTAGGCAACCTCAGCCTCGTCTTGTGGCAGCGTGAACTTGGCAGGAAGCATGACGACGTTTATGTCCATCGCCTGAGGCATGGGCCCCTCGGAGACGGGCGTGTAGTCGTCGTCGAGCATGTCGTCATCATCATCGTCAGTCGGAATGGGAGTCGGGTTGTTCGCCTCAACCGGCTTGGGCTTCTAGACTTGCTTCATGACTGGCCGAGGGCAGACTTCCTCGAATATGGTGTCTCGCTCATCCTTGGCCTTGTTCTCATGCATATCCTATGATCGTAGACATTGCAAGCGCCTCTTCTGTGATTTGGACATGCCCGGAGGTGCCCAGGATGGTTGTGGCTTATTACCTGGCGCCACAAACTTTCTTCTAGGATCTTTGGCTGAACGGAAATTTTCCGGATCAGCCTTGGCATTTTTGCGCTTGGCGGAAACACTCTCATGTATCTTGTCAGTCGGACCGGCCATGGGCGGCCAGTCAGACCGCTCGGTGTTGGTCATCTGGGATAGGCCGGTCGTACCGGGCACCGAAGGTGGCTTCGGCTGGCCCCGGGGACTTTCATCCGTCGTGCTCCGGTGGTAAAAAATGTTCTCCTTTGCAGCGCATATCTATCCCTACCAATCATCGTACTCCAAAGGAACAAAGGGGGCGGCCCCATATTACGAAGGGTACTCCGGTGGTGGAGCATAACTCGGAGCCCATGGAGACATTGTCCAATGGTATCGTGGAGGAATTGAGGGCTCTAGTAGCTTTGTCCATTGTGGGTCGAACCCGTCGCTCGGAAGGAGGTTCAGCCATGTCGAAGGGATGTCGGACCATATCAGCGAAGGGTCCCACCAGGTCGGAGATTTCATCCATTACGAAGGTGATTTCGGCCGATGTGGAGGGCTCAACCTCCTTGGAGGGTTCGGTCGTATTGGCTCCTTCGACCGAGTGTTCGCCTTGTCGGCCCTCTTCTGGTGCTTATTCAATAGCATTTGGTATGTTACCTTTGGCTTCTTGAGAGCCCCAACCAAAGATGACGCATCGATATTCTTTTTCCACACTCCCACTTTAGGATTCTTTGGTATGAGTGTGCGTGTGTGGGTCTCTCCAATAATGACTTCTTTCCCTTTAGATGACTCGGCCTGCTCCGGCCGAATCAACACATTCTTCTCGTCGAGGTCGATGTTGTTCATAGGAAAGGGGTCTTTGTCCAACTTCATCTTTGGACCAGAATCTATTTTCAATCTTCCTTCTTCTATGGACGATTGAACCTGCTAATGGAAAAAATTGCAATCGTTAGTATAATGAGAATGCGAATCATGCCACATATAGTAGGGGCATTTCTTTAGTTCATCGGTGGGTGGGATGACTTGGTGTAACGCCCGGATTTAATAAAATCGGGACTTTATTGAAATTTCATAGAAAATCAATAAATACAAGACGTTCATCGCACGACTGCGTACAATACGCCAATCATTCATGGTTCGTAGACCATATTATTACAAAAGAGTTAAATCAAAGAGAAACTAATAAAATAAATTTCCTAGATGAACGCCTCCAAACTCTTGTGGTCCGTGAAGACTTCTCAACGGTTTCCAACAAGGTAGTGCCTCCATATCTTCAGAGCATGCACCACTACAGCCAATTCTAGGTCATGGGTGGGGTAGTTCAGCTCGTGTGGCCTCAATTGCCGGGAGGCGTATGAGACAACCTTTCCGTCCTGCATAAGAACACAACCCAAACCCTGACGATATGCGTCGCAGTAGACATGAAAGTCTTTCCTTATATCCGGTAGGGTCAATATTGGTGCTGACACCAATCATGACTTGAGGGTCCGAAAGCTTTCCTCGCATTCCGAAGTCCATTCAAACTTCTCTCCTTTCTACAGCAACTTAGTCATGGGCTTTGCTATCTTGGAGAAATTCTCAATAAATCGTCGGTAGTAGCCCACTAATCCTAGAAAACTTCGTATCTCAGATACGTTGGTGGGTGGCAACCAATCCGTAACTGCTTCCACGGTGGCAGGGTCTACCGCGATGCCTAGCACTGAGATAATGTGCCCTAGGAACTTTACTTCCGCCATCCAAAACATGCACTTGCTGTACTTGGCATGTAACTGATGTTCCTTGAGTTTTCCTAGGGTCAACCGGATGTGGGTCTCATGCTCTTCACGGCTCTTGGAATAGATGAGGATATCATCTATGAATACCACGATAAACTTATCCAAGTACTCCATGAATACTTTATTCATCATATTCATGAAGAAGGCCGAGGCGTTGGTTAATCCAAAGGACATGACGGTGCACTCATAAAGTCCATAGCGGGAAGTGAAGGCTGTCTTAGGTATGTCTTCCTCTCGAATCCTCAGCTGATGATATCCAGACCAGAGGTCGATCTTGGAGAACACCGTGGCTCCTTTTAGTTGATCGAATAAATTGTCGATCCTGGGTAGAGGGTACTTATTCTTGATGGTCACCTCATTCAAAGCTCGATAATCCACACACATATGCTTCGCCTTATCTTCCTTCTTCTCGATGAAGATAACGAGGGCTCCCCACGGGGATGTGCTGGGTCTGATGTATCCTTTTCGCTCAAGTTCTTATAACTGCTGCTTCATTTCTGCCAACTTGTTTGCGGCCATCCGGTAGGGTCGCTTGGAGATGGGAGTGGTCCCAAGCACTAGGTCAATCCTGAACTCGATGTCACTCTTGGGTGGCATCCCTGGAAAATCCTCTGGAAAGACATCCGGGTACTCATAGGTTATTGGTACTTCCTCTATGGTAATCTGGTGCAGACAAGGTACTCCGGGCTTCTGGCTTGGCATCTGGAATGTGACGACAGTTCCTTCTTCGCTGGTTACAGTCACTTTCCTTCTTGCACACTCTATCATTCCTTGGTGCTTGTTTAACCAATCCATCACTAGGATCAGGTCCAAGCCTTTACATTCTATCAGAATGGGGTCAGCCCAGAATATTATGCCTTGGATATCTACCCATACCCTTGGACTATAGGAGTGGGCTCGGGTCTGTTTGCCAGGAGTGGCTATCCGTACCGATCTTGCTAACTCATACTCATTCAGATTATATGTTTTCATGAAGCTTGTTGATATAAAGGAATGAGTAGCGCAAGTGTCAAATAAAACCACTACGGGTACTGAATTTATGGAGAACTTACCCATGACTATCTCTGGTGCAGCCTGGGCTTCTTCGGCGGAGACGTGGTTGATGCGGGCGCGAACCGCAGGATTCACCGCGATCCCTTGAGGACGCTTGGGGTGAGGGCACTAGTGGGAATAGTGTCCCTCTTGATGGCAGTTGAAGTAGATTACCGGCTTTCCGTTCTTGTCGCGCAAAACCTCTGCTTTCTTGGCAGGGGCAGGTGGAGCAGCTTGTGCTGCGGGAGCAGGGCGAGGATTTCTGGCTCCTAGGTTGTTGGCTGATGGAGCTAGCCTGTAGAAGGGGCGCAGATGATAGTGGGGTGCCGGTGGGAGAGGTGTGTAGCGGGGCCTCTGCGCCATCCCCTGGTGCTGACGGAAGGCGATCATCCTCTTCTTCTTCAGATACACCTTGTTCTGCTCGGTCTCTTGGATTATAGCCTTGTTTACACACTTTTGAAAGTTGGCATAATCTCCGGAGACCAACTGAAGGGAGAGCTCATCCTTCAGCCCTCGGAGAAACTTGGACTGCCGAGCCGCGTCCGTGCGTACCTCCTCTAACGTATACCGGGCTAGCCGGTTGAACTCATGTAGATATTCCGTCATGGTCCTGCTTCCTTGCTGCAGGTCCCAAAACTCCTATTGCTTCTGGGATATGACTCCATCTGGGACATGGGCGGCACGAAATGCGGTAGTGAACTCCGCCCATGAAAGGACATGACCCTCGGGCTGGGTCTCACGTAGGTTGTCCCACCGTTCTACGGCGGGTCCTTGGAGCTGGTGAGCGGCAAATGCCACTCGCTCCTGCTCAGAACAGGGCAGAAGGTCTAGCTTCTTGCCGATTGTCCTTAACCAATCACCCGCCTCCGTCGGGTTGGTGGTGCTAGAAAACACTAGGGTCTGGACATGCAGAAACTCCAAGAGTTGGGAGGCTGGTGCTGGTGCTGGGGTAGCTGGTCTGAGGGGAGGTTTCGGTTGCTGCTGTTGAAGGCAGAACTATTGGGCATGCTGCTCTTGCATCTGGTTCTGCTTCTAATGCATTTGGTTTAGCAGTGTGGTGATCAGTTGATTTTGGTTTGCCATCATCTCCGCCAAGGTGGGGTGATTGGTGACTAGGGCCTGGCGCTGACCGGTGGCTCCCCACTGGGGCAAGTTCCCGGAGTTGCTCCCGTTGCATGGGGCATCCGATCCTTGATCGTTGGCCATCCTGAGGTTGAGGGGTTTCCAAAAGAGATACACATTTTAAGGGGGAACACACCTAACTTTATTTCCAAATTAAAAGTTTAAACTTAGATGGTTACATCCTTATTCTTATTAAATCTTCACTCATGCCTTATATCTGACATGAGCGGCACTACAATCATAACAAAAATGAAAACAATCAATTGTAAACTAGCGTCTAAAATAGCTCGGGGAAGGGCTCAATCATCGGCTCGACGGGGACGGTCGGTGCAGGAGTGGTGGAACTAGTGGGCCCGACGGAAGAGGCGCTGCGTGAGATCCTCTTGGGCCTGGCTGAGGGGGTCCTAAGTGCCTTCCGCTTGCGCGGTGGAAGGGGAGCGACCTCCTCGAGATCCTTCTGCAGCTCCTTGATCTAACGACACAATTGTGCGTTGTCGGCGATGCCCTGGCACAGAATCTCGTTTTGACGCTGCAACTCCGGTACCTCAGCGGCCAAGTGGCGCCCCTGCTGGACCTAGCAATGAAGCTCTCCATTCTCGCGGTTCATATTTTTCGACGTGTGGCGGTAGTAGTTGATGGTGTCGTGCTGGCTATCGGCGTCAAGTATGGCCTCCGTGTGACGATTGTCCATTGCCTAGAGTAGACGGGTGGTGCGGGCGATGACGGAGTTGCGCTGGGAGTAGGTGCTGACGTAGACACTGCGATGACTCCCTGGGGTGCGCATGGGCATGAAGCAATAGGCGCTGTCGTGGAGCTGTCCGTCGTAGACCATACGAAGCTCGGAGTGGGCCTGAAGTGTGGCGCGCTGGCTGGCCACCACGAAAGTAGGTCCTTTGACCCCATGAGTGAAGAAAGGCGGGTGTGTGCTGGAGGAGCGGATGATGATGGTGACCTCATAGTATCCCTCATTCACATCGGGAAAGATCCCATGAAACACGGGATCTTGCTCGAACTCGAGGAAATCCACGAGCATGCGGAGCTCGCGAACGAAGCCGCCCTCATCGCGAAGAAAACCTCCCATGGTGTGAATTGGCATCTACAAAAGAGAGAATTTTTGGTAAAAATTTTGGAATACGAGATAGTAAGTAGTTTGTAAAAATACGCTTAATATAAATCTTAGGGTTAGGTCTATTTGGCTTCCTACAGTCAAGTCAGCTCTGATACCATCTTGTAACGCCCGAATTTAATAAAATCAGGACTTTATTAAAATTCCATAGAAAATCAATAAATACAAGATGTTCATCGCACAACTGCATACAATACGCCAATCATTCATGGTTCGTAGACCATATTATTACAAAAGAGTTAAATCAAAGAGAAACTAATAAAATAAATTTCCTAGATGAATGCCTCCTTCCAGTCTCGCATTGACTGGGACGCTACTCCAGATCTTCATCCTCCTGGTAGTAGATGGCCTCTGGTGGTGTAAGTCAACGGGGGTGAGTACAATAGTACTCAGCAAGCCACCGAATGCAAGTATAATGCAGAGTAATAACAAGGAAGGTAGTGGCTAATTTTGCGGAAAAACATGTTTGTAAAGCATTTAATGTGAGCAAATTATTAGTACTAAAAAGTAAACATGTATAATACATCATCATCTAACTCGAGGAGTACAGTCAGCCCGCCCTCGCTCAAGAGTCCTTACATGCCATGAAGCACACGATCATTCAAACAATAGTAAACTAACTATGGTGAACATTGCCCAAGCCGCCCTTGACCGTGGGCATGACTTTTCAAAAAGATTATACTCTGAACATAGGTGTACTTCTATACCCACAAGGCAGACACTCATCCACGCACACCAAAGTGTACGAGATGACCCATATCATGGGAACTCGTGCCAAAACCTTTAGCATGGAACGCACCAATTCGATAACACCCTCTTATAGGTTTCATATGGTGCCCCGACGCGTCGGGCCAACACCATACCCCCCTTGAGTCTCATCGGTACAAGTCACCCGCAGGTTGCCCCTTGCCCCCTCCACTATGGTGCTTCAAGTTGGTACGATCCATACCTCTAGTTAGGACTTACCCATTAGACTTGTGGTTAGTACGGAAGTTCTTTGCAACAGATCCCACAGACCGGTCCTTATAGTGCCCCGGGTGCGACCAACCAATGCCCTAGCTTGCACCCGGAACCCACCATACTTATAACATAGCCAACTCCAACAGAATCCAGAGACAAGAATAATGGGGAAATCATATAGTAGAATCCAACTATCTACGACTCATTCTTTTATCCTATAGCAATGTGTCGATACATTGGACACTAGCTAATATAATATTTAAAAGGATACATGGAGTCTAGGCTCAATAAGCATGGCTTGGGTTTACACACAAGGACAGGGATCTAATAAATATAATTTAGGGCTTGTGATCAAACTAATGCAATATTTAATTCCTATGAGTTATAGCGGTAATTATGAAAAACTGGGCTCAAATATGATCAACTTGGGGTTTGTGACTTGCCTTGATCCACGAATGGTGAAGGTGGAACCTCAGGGTAAAACTCTGAATCCTCGACGGCGTCGTAATCTTCCGATACGAAAAATAAACACAACATTCAATAAACAATCAAAAATCATCAATACAAACGTATAGGGTTTTTATTGGAGTAAAACAGTGAAGTGAAGTTATTATATCCTCTGAAACTATTATATGAATTTTTAAGGTAATTTTCAGAGAGTTTTGTGTTTTTATTATATGAAATAATCATTTATCCTAAAAGAGTTCTTGAATTATTATTTAATAAGAATAGAATGTGCAAAATAAACATACTGTTTTTATTGCATAAATGCGAAGAGAATAAAAAGGCAAATTTTCCAGAATTTGAATGGTCAAATTTTGAGTTAAATTGAGCAAGTTATGATTTTTTGAAGTTTAAACAATTTTCTGAATTTTTATTTAAACTAAAAACAGCCCCTGGTCCACGGTGAACCAGGTTCATCGTGAACCCATGACTGCGCGCGAGGACCCAGCTAGTCTGGACTGTTGGATTCAGATCCAGTGGCCAGGCGCGAGGCGGGAGCGTTTAAGTGGCAACAGACGACCTAGTTGGCCCCGTACCAATTCAACGCAGATCAACGGCCTTGATTAAATCCCGAAGGGATTTAATTGGTGCCATTCGATCGCAAACGTGTGGCCAGGATCGCATCTGGCATGGCATGCGGTGAAGTGGTAAATACCCCCTTCTTCTCTGACTCCGGCAACGCGATGACGAGTGATTTCTGGTGACGGCGTGGCCTATCGGCGCGGCTACTAGCAGAAATAGAACTAGGGGAGTGAGGGGGATGTGAGGGTACCGGCGGTAGTGGTGGAGGTGGGCTGGCGGTGACCGGCAATGAAGAGGGGCGACGAAGTGCTTCGGGTTAGCGGTAGCGACGGTGTTCCGGCGGCGATCCGGCCTAACGGAGGCGAGGCCACGGAAGGGTGAGCGACGGCGGTCCCAAAGGGGGCATCAGCGAGGGTGGCAGCAGCTCGAGGCACCTACCAGGGCCTGCTGGAGTGGAAACAGAGGGAAAAACCAAAAATCAAGCGGAGGCATTCTGGTTCGCAAGGGCTTGGGCTAAGGGCGTGTGAGCAGAGTGCGACGAGGGTGAGGGTTTAAATAGGGGGTCATCGTCGACGAGTACGGAAGGGTGCCGGTGGGAATCCGAGAGGATTCCATTTTTACACCGGCGAGCTTCCATGTGCTCGGTTTGGCTTTCATACACGCGAATCTGCATCGGCTAAGGGGGGAAAGGGATCGCCGGAGATCAGGGGGTTCGAATCCGGGATCCAATTGGCGTAACGCGGTGGCCGCCGACGGATTTATGGGAAGGGGTCACCGGAAATGGAACGGGGGGATCCCCTTCCATCGGAGATGAAGGTTCCGATAGGTGGCCCCCACCTGTCTACGGGCGAACGAGGAAATAAAGGGGCCGACAGATGGGCCCGGGCAGTCAGAGGCTGAGGGCGAGGGAGAGCGGCAGACGAGTGGAGCCAAGGCGGGCGTGGGCTGGAGAGAGCACACGGGGGCAGCGTCGACAATCGGGTCCCAACTAGCGGTGAGAGCGGGACAGGTTTGGGCCAGGCTGAGCGGGAATTCAGGGTTGCGGCCCAACTCCAATTTAAAATGTATTTTCGATTTAAAATAATTCTAGAAATTCATATATTCCTTTAGAGCTTGAAGCATTGTTGCTAAAATTTTGTAAAACTTCCTAAAAAATTGTCTTGGCTCATAGATTCCATCATAAATTTATCAGCATTAGATTTGAATTATTTTTCTCTGTTTTGCTCTATTTGGGTTCTTTTTATCCTTTTCTCCATTTAAATAATCCCTTTTTATTTCAGAAAATTCATTTCCCTTATTTTATTTTATTTTTAATTCCTGGTATGTTACACTTGGCCCTTGGGCAACCTGAGAAGCTGGCTCTTCAAGAGGAAATAAAATATTTTATCGCATTTAGTCACATCAAAAGAGTATTTAACTTCGTTGGGCTGACTCTTAGTGGGAGACGGCCGAAGCTCGGAGCAAGTGACGAGTTTAGACTTAGTGTTCTAGGTCCATTCAATCATATACATGTCGGCCGAATCGTCTTCCTCTTCTGACTCTTCCTCGTCAGAATACTCCATGATGTGAACCTCGGCTTTAGGTTTGTTAAATGTTTAAATGAACTTTTTATCTTTGGCTCGACCTTCTTGCACCAGAGCCTGCTGTAGGACTTGGCTAACCTCTGAAAAGTTTTAATTATCTAGCCTTTCTTTAATTTCTGCACGCAATCCATTAAAATATAGGTCCGCTAAATCTCTCTCTGAGATATTAAGACTAAAATACCGGTTTCTAGTATCTCTAAAGCACTTGGTGTACTTAGAGACACTCTCATTAGATTTTTTGCTAGACCGATGTTAGGTGTGATAGCCTAAGTTCTATTTCGCCAATATAGAAATAGTCATGGAATTTTTGTTCTAACTGGGCCCACGTTTGGACGGAGTTTAGAGGTAATGCCAAAAACCAAGTGAAAGTGGTGCCGGAAAGCGAGAGAGAGAATAATCTAAGCTTGAGCACATCCGACCCGCTAGCTTTGCCACACTGTGATAGGAATTGGCTAACATGCTCTAGTGTGGTTTTATTACCCTCGCCATCGAATTTGGTGAATTCTAGGACTCTATAGCCACGAGGGTAGAGTATGGTGTCAAAGTGATTGGGGTACTACCTTTGGTAGACCCTAGCCCGATCCCGAGGTGTGAAACCGGTACACTCTCTAAGCAGCGCACGGATCTGCTCCTCAATGTCATACTGGCCTCCTGCACATGCGCGTCTCTTGTGCGGGGGCACGAGATGCATTGGTAGGTCGATGTGTCGGCAACATGGTTCCTTATCTCGTGCTGTCTCAGGGTATATGGTGTGCTCGGGCCTATGCGGGTGTGTAGGAGCATGCGGCGCGGGAGCGTGGGAAAAGATGGCGCAGGCGTAGGTGGAGGCGGCGCATAATAAGTAGGGCAGCTTGGTTGTAAGTGTAGTGGTTGGTCTCGGCCATAGATATTGAGGTCGGAGACACGATAGCTTTGCCAGTACTCCCGTCAGTTCTGCCATGAATGCGATTTACCAGGGGTATACTGGTAATCGGCGTTGGAGGAGCGGCTTCGGTAAAGCTGAACATTCTAAATGTTGCCTCTACCTAGGAGTTAACTGCCGACTCTAGACAGTTGGCTAGCGAAGCGCTAATAGCTTGGTCTACAAACGCGGCTATTTTCTGTTCAATTTCTAAAGAAGATAAATGAGGTGACAATGGTGTTACCTGAGTTCAGGAGTGGTCGGGGATGTCGAAGTCATGTTTGATGAAGCCTATGCGTGTCTTGACGTAGCTCTCGAGCATTAGCTCTTGGAGTTCTTTCATTTTCTCATCGATCTCCGCCCAACCTTCCTCGGGGATATCTGCAAGGGTGGGCGCCATGATGTTGCGGTTGTCGATTTCTGCGCCCCCGTTGTACTATCGGCGTTGTAGACGTAGTCATGGTAGTATATGTACTTGCAGCTGATGTGGACGTACTTGTCATGTTGGCATTGTCCCCAACGGAGTCTCAACAAAGTGTGTTGACACGAAAATGTGCCCTCGCACTTGGGCCGGTTCGACGATCCAAAAGCGTGTGACGTGTAAGGGATAAACCCTAAAACGTCGCGAGACGCTGACATCGCATTCCGACAACCCTAAATAGTGGTAAGGGTAATAATGGAGTCACTAGCAAATTCAATTATATCACTGAAATATAACCTAATTAACTGAAAATAAATAGTGTTAAACTTAATCGACCAGCTACAGCCGATTATACGAAAAAACAAAGAAGTCGGTCAGACCAGCCAAGTCGAACCGGTCGGACCGTGCGAAGTAGGTAATTTTACCAAAAAAGACAACGGAATCTGAAGGGTCCCAGAAGGGGCTTCGGCCTGTTGTCCAGTCAGACCGAGGCGCAAGCCTCGGTCAGACTGATGCCTGTGTGGAGGGGAATCACCGAAGGACTCTTCAGCGTTCTGGTGCGAAGCGTGCTCCGGGCGATCGGACCGGCGGAGGGTGCCCGGTCGGACCAATGGCAAGGCCTCGGTCAGACCGAGGGCAAGGTCTCAGTCAGACAGAGGGCTTCGGCGTCATGGGGTCTAGTGCGAAGTATACTCCGGCACGGAGTGGATCGATGCGGAGGGGTCTGGTCGGACCGGTGAAGGGATGTTGGTTGGACCGAGGGGGCGCCGACGATTGGATGACGAAGTGTGCTAGCATGAACCTGATGGATCTAGCATGACAATGGCCATTCAGACCGGAGGCAAGCCATCGGTCGGACCGACTCGTTCCGGCCTAGAAACCCCTTGCTCTGGTGACTTCGTAGATTGGATCAAACCGTCCCTAAACTCCTTGGCGAGGAATATAGAGATGAAAACTCTGCAAAACAAAGGTAGAACAAATATAATTCGGCCTAGAGACTGAATTTCCAAGGGTATCAATAAAAATCGATAAAAATGATAAAAATCCATTATGTGGATTAAACGGGTGATTCACAGGCGAATCAACAAGGCTTACCACAGTTATGACATGATGAACAGAGGGCTTTCAATGCAAACCCACGAAGATGTACTGAACTAGGGCACAAAATTATATGAAAAGTAGAAGTACGATTCAGAGCTAGGGTTTTGAAGTATTGATCCGTGGAGATAGAGCCATGAATCTACCTTCCCCCTATATTTATAGGGGTTGTACTTAGACTCCTTAGCATCTACATCAAGTAGGATTCGACCAAAAGTGTTAAAAATTTAATTAAAGATCAAAATAGCCCAAAACCAACTCGTATTTCTAATTTTCATACTAGGCCGGTTGGACCGGCCTGTGCCAGGACAGAGCATATTTTTGGCCCAAATTACCAAAATTGACTTTTCGACAATTTCGACCATTAATGCCATTTTTTGCAATCAACAGAGTGGTCAAGTGATGTTTACCTCAACGGTGACGTAGGAAGCCAGCAAACTTCTAAACATCGGGTGAAAAATCTTTTGTCCTCATTTGTCATTTGCATATTGTACTCATTTACATACTTGCAATCTCCCTTTCATAGAATTATTTTGATTGCTTGTTACCCTAGGATTGAAAACCTCAATATTGGCCTATCTTTTGTACACTCAGTGCATACTAATTGTTTTAGGCCTTAATTGTGTAAAACCGATTTGTTTTAGCTTCCGCATATAGTAATCGGTTTAGCCGAAAGATTTTTTAAGCTGCCTATTCACCCCCTGTAATCAGTATCGTTGATCTGACAAGTGGTATCAAAGCTTGGTTTCTCATTTTATGGATTTACTGTGCCGAGAGAATATGATGGCTTCTAGAGATGTAGTGTACCCTGGTGGTGACCCTCCTATATTTGATGGCACAACTTATGCACATTGGAAATATCATATGATTTCTTATTTTAGAGCCATGAGCCCAAAAAATTGGTGGATTGTAGATGTGGGCTTTTCTCATGCTGTGGATGACCATCCCCTAATAAAAGGGCAAGAGAAATGCATACATCCCAATGTTCAAGCAACTAACACTCTATTTTGTGCTTTGAGTAATGATATGTTTAATTGAAGACCTATACCAGGGGCCTTCGCCCCTGGTATTTTCACATATATTTGTATAATAGTTTATTGTTTTATCCCTACAAAATCCTATAAACAGAGTCTTCTATGACGGTTGTAAGTAGAGGATAAAATGGACTTTTCCTGATATATTTTTCATATAAATGTTGGGCATCTCTATTGTAACGGGGGAGGATACAAGATATAAAAATCGCTATGAACTAGACATAAGGTTATTATCCCTCCCGGAGGTCTGAACCAGTATAAAAACACTCTCTCCATACGAGCCCTTCGAGTTTCATAGTCCTTTCATAGTAAAACCCTTTGAGGTTATCATAATTATACAAACCTGCTTGTAGCTAAAGAAACTGTTACAACACCTACAATTATAACATGGACAACACATTGCAATCTTTCCACTAGCTTCCATGCCATCTCTAGCACGACTAATGAAAAACTTCACCCAACTTAAGTACTCATTGAAAGTACGTTAATCAAGATAAATCCATCTCTGTGTTGTTGCAATCTATAAATAATAAAACAATCAAGATACGACCCTAATTATTTCATGTATTGTGTCGTAAAAAATACGATATAATTTCAAATTTAAAATGTATTGGATAATTAAAAATATATAGCTTGTGTTGGACGACGTTCATGCTACCTACGGTGTGGGCCGGTCTACCGGAGCACGTAACGGTGTGGGTCGTCATCGGTGCATCCAGTAACTGCACTGTTGGTCGATAGTTATAGCGAAGACGATGCCAGTTGGGACTTGGGAGCAATAAGTGCGGAGCTCGATCTGTGCATGATATACTTATATACTTATCATCAGTGACGGTTATCCATATAAGGACATCACTAAAGGTGGCCGTAGGGTTTTGGACAACGCAATATAATAACACTCTTTCGTGACGAGTGGTACTACCAACCATCACTAATGTAGTGACCCATATTTAGTGATGTCATCTCAACATAGACCGTCGCTATAGGAGTAGCCTTTAGTGATGGGTCAATGTATGATCCGTCACTAACTTAGGCGCCCCTGCTAGCCTTGTCTTTAATGATGGATCCTATTACGACCTGTCACTAATAAGGTAGCATTACTGGCGCGCGTGAAACAACCTGCCACTAAAAGGTTTATTACTGGTGTGAGTCTTTTACTCATCACTAAAGCTACGTCACTGAAAACCATTTTTATGGTAATGTTTTGAAATATTCATATGGGTCTATTCCAAAATTTCAGCAAGTTCACTCTAGCGGTTTTGCTGATGTGGTTGTCCACGTGTCCCAACGCTAGAATCTGAATGGTGGAACCCGCTTGTTAGTGACACATAATTTTTTTCTTTTCTTTTCTTTCTTTCCTTATCTTCTTTTCTTCTTTTCTTTTTCTATTCTTTTTATTTTTATTTTTCTTTGTGTATGTTCACCACATTGTCAGTTTAGCACAAGCTCTCTAGTTCCAAAACCATGAGGGGCAACGCCTCAAACAAGTGTAGAGGCAAAACACACAGATGCTACACAACAACGAAGGCCGCCGAGGGACCACTAGCCATTGGGAGGAGAGGAAAGGAGCCTAGATCACTCACAGGCAAGTGATTTGGTCGTCCTGATCACACGTAGAGCTAGGACTTGATGTCGTGCAAGGCCAGCACAACAAGGTCCATTGGGCTTTTGTGCCTAGTTGTATTGTACCAGTTACTATGGTCAACTTATTGAGCTCAGTCAAATTGATACGAAGTAGTGAAACGTAGGTCCAAGCATGGCTCATAAGCACAGTGGGCTTATTCAGACCGGGCCGAGTCAAGCATGTCCCAACATATTAGTATGTGAAAAAAGAGTAAAAAAGAAAGTATTTTTTCTAGAAAAAATTGATTCCTATAATTAGTTTACACATGATTAGTATGACTTCCATTGTATAGTTAGTTAATATGTATGTGATTTGTATGATTCTATTGAATATGATTAGTTTGATTCAATTCCTAAGGACATAGGCCACGACTGACAATATTAATAATAAATTAAAACAAATAAATTAGGGGAAGTAAATTTATTAATAATAATTTTACAAGCATTCATGCTTTCATTCTTGTGGTATATGCACTTCTTGTTTAATTATTGTTTTTGTTTTGTTATGGGTATCATTGGTATGACTGAAATCTCACCAAACAGATGGACCATTTTCGTGCTGGCCTAGCCCTAGCATGGCCCATTAGCTCGGTCGAACCGTGCCAGCCCATGTGCCGACCAACCTAGCATAGGAACGACACATAGATGGGTCGAGCTGAAACGACCCTTATATGGATCGTGCCAGGTCGTGCCACGAGCCATGTTGAATTGTTGTGCCATGGGCTAACCCAAAAAGCCCAGCCAAGTCTAGTCACATATGATGTTGAACTAGCTGCAGGGGTTGACGAGGGTAGGATCCCACCTCTATAGCATGCCTTGGGGGTTTTCTGGCGCATGCTACGCGTACAACACGTCATGCTATAATTTTGATGCGACAAGAAGGGGGTCACGATGGCACAACGTGGTGCATGATTGTTGTAGGGATATGGAGAGGCTATGCTAACCGGTAATTTAAAATTTCAACCCCAATAACCTAGGAACCATGCGTGTAAGGGATCATAGGTTATTACCTTCTAACGTGAGATGCGCTAGTGCAGCAGAAGTAGAGATTGGCGACATGCAATCTCGCTTAACTCCGCCTCATTATGCTTCGTTCACTAGTGACCCTGTCGATGAAACCCAGTGAAGTGTGCATGAATAAGATGATTAGCATCACTATTTGAGCACCGTCTCCACGGAGTCCACACGTATAGAGATGATTCCACTCTCAATGGTATGCTAGCCCTGCTCAAGAGATCTAGGGAGAGATCGATCTCAACGTCTGAGATCCGGAGGAGAGGGTTGCGACTCCTTGCAATCTAGAGGGTGGAGGTGGTGGCTAGGGCTCTCAACCATGGAAAAAACATCTATCCACGACCTCCCTCCGCCTCCCTTTAAATATAGCGAAGACATCGGCCTTAATCTGTATTAAGGACTAACATATCTAATTTGTTTTTGGGTGGACCAGAACTTTCAGTTTGAGTTCTCTATTTTGAATTAAATTGACCCAAAACTTCCGGTAGCTCCGAAACATGGAATTTCTAGTTCGCAACCAGAACTTCCTGTTCTCCCATAATTTTCTTCAGCACAATTCTTTCTGTCACGGAAGTGAGGCTTACGGTCACAATAGGGCAGCACGGTGCGGCACAAGGTCGTGGTGGGGTAGCGCGGCGCGGCGAGACGTGGGGTTTCGGTGGCATGGCACGAGAATAGCACAACGGTGCAGTGATGAGCTGACAAAGGATTTGGCCGACAAGAAACGGGAGGAGGAAGGAGGAAGAAAGAAAAGGAAAGAAGGTGAAAGAAAATAAAAGAAATTTTTATTCACGGGTGCTACTATCCAGATTCTAGGGTTGGCTCACATGGGTAGCCACATTAGTCAAAACCACGGTAGAAAACCATCTCAGGGATTATTTGTCCGGTATAAATTATTTCGGGGGATTAACTATCTGATTTTTTTGTTATGGGCAATATTCATCTATAAAATAATACTTTAGGGAGTAAAGTAGACTTTTTCATGTTAGAATGTGTTTACATGTGCATTTATAAATATGTTATACTTCTATGTTTGATAAAGACATGTAGATAAAAGTAACACTATAGTAGTAATGGACTTAGTATGTTTAAACATTGTAGATAAAAAACACTGGAACATTCAGACCAATCCTTTTGTATAAAAAGTAAAACTACAGATAAATAAATAAACACTGCAGATAAAAAATAAAAATTTAAATACAAAAGTAATATAGATCCTTCAAATATTTTTGACAATAAATCAAACAATAATCACATAGATTTTATCACATCTTACTTATCAACAAAATAACTTATATTTGTTATGGGCTTTGTAAGCCATAAGAGTGACAACTAAGTTGAGACGCCATAAATTATGGCTAAGAAACCAGCCCGCAGCAGCCAAATGTCCGGCGGCAGGCATGTGTTGAGCCCCGTGTTGATAAGCAAGATGTTGAGCGTGCTGGTCAAATGGTGCACTGTCACACTGTCATGTTGCACATAAAGATGGCAATGGATACTCGAAATTCAATGGTTTTTTATTTTATTAGGATAGATATACGGGTAAAATTGTTCACCCACGGGTCTACTAATAGGAAAAAAAATAGTATCCAAGGGGTAGACGGGTATGAGTATGGTTTCCTAATATCCATACTCGTTACCCGATGAGTACCCATCACACAATAAGCTATATTTTTGGGAGTTTAAATCATTATTGCTATTGTTGTAGGTTAAATTATTGATGTATTATGTTTGAGAGTTTAGTTATATATGTAATTTTGATCTTATGACTAAATGAGTGATTGATCTATTTAGGTGAAACATTGTTTTTGTGGGGATAAATATATCGTTGTTATTTGTTAGCCGATTTTATGTGCAGTGCTTATTGATGGATATGGGTACCTGATAAGTATATTTTACCCGCATGAGTATAAGTTTGGGGGAGAAATGGTACCCGCATGTATATATTAGTTATCCGACGAGGAGATTTTTTTAACGGGTATAAGTTTAAAATAGTCAAACCTAATGGGTATAGACAACCCCAAATTTATTATGCGCGAGGACGATGACTGAAACCAGTTACTTTCTTCTCATCTTCCTCGTGCAATGGCGAGATCGATCTCCCCCCTGGAACTTTGTCTCTTAGACTGGCTAGGAGAGTCACGAGGAGAATTATCCATGGATTTAGCCATAATTTGGTTAGATATATATAACTCACATAAAATAAGTCTAAATTTAATGGGCCCCATTCATCATATATGTTAATAAAAATATAATTAAATAAGATATTATTTTATAGACTAACTATAATAATTATAACAATATAATCATATCCTAACATATTTAAATGATTTGGAAAGGAAAAATGATTTAAATATTTGTAAAATCAGAAATGGCACGTCAAGTCATCTAATATTAAATGTACCTATCAATATTTTTTCTGTATCATTTATTTAACATATTAACATAATATTTTCTTTAGGTAACCATTCTATGCACCTTTTCTCACAAACTAAAAAAGCAACTACTTTATCCAATGATGAATATTTTGGCAAAAAACACTATGATATATTACAAGTTGGAATTTTGGGATAGATCCATATAAATATTTTTAAAAATCTTAAATAAATCTCAAAGGCCCGAACCATATAAAAGAATACCACGAAGTCGGGAGTCGGGTATCAGACTTAGCACTGTTGAGTGCCGGACTCGAGCCAAAGACTCGGTGGTCGGAGATCAGCACTTCTGTTAACGCTAGAAATTGGACAAGGCCAAGCCCAGTTAGGACCCAATATGGTCAGCATAAGTCAAAAGGTGTAATCAAAGTTGGTCAAAAAAAGTCCATATATTGTACGTGATCGGATATGGAGGAGCCGAAAGAGATGAACATTGAGATGAAAATAGAAACAGTTACAATCGTAGGGGACGGCAAGTCTCCGGATTATAAATATGTATCCAGTAGGTAGATTAAAATACATACAACTTCTATAACCACAAAACTACTCTCGGCGCACCACCACACTTGTTAATTCAAGGTTAACTCCGACGGGACTTGGCACTCAGAGCTAGGATACATCGTCTTGATCTCCGGCAAAGAGTGAGTCCTGCCACCCTAGTGATCATATCGACTAAGCTAGCATCGTCCAAGGCTACGTCGCTTCGATCTCTTGTGACACCGGTTCAGTCGGTGTAATCACTAGTTTATCTTGGTGCATCGGCTAGGTTTAAGGCTGCATCATTACGATCTCTTAAATTAAAGTAGATATGTTATATTAGTTCAATGCTTCATCGGTTAAGTTTGACATCTTAGTCTATTGTATCTAGTTTATGTTGTACATCATTCATTAGAATAAAGTATGCCCGATATGTTGAAAGATTGATAAGTTATTCGTGATTTAGCAACTATCTTGGTTACATTCAATCTTGATGTCATGGTGGTTTAATAGTATGGACACGTTATCTAGTGTACTGAGCTTAGATTCTATCGGAGTACAAGCCAATAGATTACCTTTTAATTCTATGTTACATCTCTTTGGCATCGGGGATTACCGATCGGCTCGATCTTATAGCGCACTGCTTTCCCCGCAATCAGTCCGATGGTGCGGGCGTTGCTTATCGGCTGATTGCCTAATCGTTCCCGATGGCCCTTCGCCGATGCTCGCATATCGGCGTGTATCGTGTCCATCGGCTTAATGGCCGATCGACATTGCTACTAACTATTTTTTTGTACCTTATCAGTTGCATTGTCAAACTGATTGTCACGCTAAGAATCCCGAGAATTTAGGACCTACACTGGAGTTAAGCATATCTTCCAGGCCAAGCGTGTGACCAAAAACGACACCAATAGGATTTTTGGCATGCCTAGTGGGACAGCCTTCAGACGACCCAACCATGGCGGGCGAACTCAACAATAGTAACATCATCCCGGTTACCTTGGAAGCATTGACCGATGAGTAGAGGGCAGAGGTACAGGAGCACGTAGATAACTAACAGAAATTGTGCCTTGAGTCCTTCAGCATGACTCGATCAGGTCCTATCCATAGAAATCAATTGTCAAAGTCAACCCTGATCGGAGAGATTGTCCAATGGATTGAGAGCCCTCGAATCAGTTTTCAAGAAGTCATTGACAACGCTCTCCACCATGCCCTTATCAATTAGTCTGAGGTATTGGTCAATACCTTGTATGGGATGATTGTTACGCCCAGATTTAATAAATCAGGACCTTTATTGAAATTCCAAAGAAAATCAATAAATCAAGACGTTCATCACACGACCGCGCAAATTACGACAAGCATTCATGGTTCGTAGACCATATTAGTACAAAAGTGTTAGAATAAAAAGAGAAACTAATAAAATAAGGGTCCTAGATGAACACCTCCTTCCAGTCTCGCCTTGACTGGGTCGCTACTCCAGACCTTCATCCTCCTCGTAGTAGACGGGCTCTAGTGGTGTAAGTCAACGGGGGTGAGTACAATCGTACTCAGCAAGCCACCGAATGCAAATATAATGCAGAGTAATAACAAGGAAGGTAGTGGCTAATTTTGTGGGAAAGAAGATTTGTAAAGCAATTAAATGTGATCAAGTTATTAATACAGAACTGTAAACATATGTATGCATCATCTTCTAACTCGAGGGGTACAGTCAGCCCACCCTCGCTCAACAGTCCTTACATGCCATGAATAACTCAATTATTCAAACAATAGTAAACTAACTGCGAGAAGTCACATAACCCGCCCTTGACCGTGGGCTCGGCTTTTTGACAAGATTTAAAACTCTGATCAGAGGTGTACCACTGTACCCACAAGGCACGCACTCATCCCATACACCAAAGTGTAACGAGATGACCCATACCATAGGAACTCGTGCCAAAACCTTCCATATGGACAACCTCGACCCGACAACACCCTCTTATGGGTTTCATATGGTGCCCCGACGCGTCAATCCAACACCATACCCCCCTTGAGCCACGTCGGTACAAGTCACCTATAGATTGTCCCTTGCCCCCTCCACTATGGTGCATCGAGTCGGTTTGTTCCATACTTCCAGTTAGGACTTACCCAATAGACTTGTGGCTAGTATGGAAGTGCTTTGCAACAGATCCCGCAGAGCTTGCACCCGGAACCCACCATACTTATAACATAGCCAACTCCAACAGAGTCCAGAGACGAGAATAACGGGGAAATACATATAACAGAATCCATCTATCTACGACTCATTCTTTTTATTCTATAACAGTTGTGTCGGTACATTGGACACTAGCTAATATAATATTGTAGATTGACAAGGAGTGTAGGCTCAATAAGCATGGCTTGGGTTTACACACAAGGACGGAGATCTAATAAATATAATGTAGGGCTTGATATTGGACTAATGCAATATTATCCTATGAGTTGTAGCGATAATTTATTAAAACATGGGCCCAATTATGATCAAAGGGGGGGTTGTGACTTGCCTTGCTCAGCGAAGGGTGACGGTGGAACCTCGGGGTAAAACTCCGGCTCCTCAACGATCTTGTAGTCTTCTCGATACGGAAATATTAAACACAGCATTTAATAAACAATCAAAATAGCACAAAGTATAAACATACAAATTTATGGTTTTACATAAGGGGAATTAGTCCTTTTTATTCTGATGTTACGCTGAAAAATATTAAGGATTAAATTTTAGGGATTCTCCTGATTTATTTATTGAGTTATGAATTTTATTCCTAAAGGGATTTTATTCATTTATTAAATAAGAACATTTTGTTCCAAAGTAACATACTGTTTTTATGGCATAAGTTATGAATGGTGAAATTTGGAGTTAAAATGGGCAAGTTATGAATTTTCAAAGTTTAAACTGAAAAACAGTCTCTAGTCCACGGTGATCCAGGTTCACCGTGAACCGTTGATTGAGCACGTGAGCCGGATGCGTGGCAGCGGTCGGATCCAGATCCAACGGACGACGTGCGCGCGGGATCGTTAAGTGAAAACTGACGGCCTACAATGCTCCATACCGTTTCAGCATGGATCAAGGGTCCAGATTAAATCCCCTCAGGATCTAATCTGCGCCGCTCGCTCGAGATCATTTGGCTCGGATGGAATCCAGCACGGCATGCACTAAGGGGTTTTTACCCCCTTCGTCCCCGACCCCGGCGGAGCAACGACGACGAATTCCGGTGACGACGACGGTTAATTGGCCAAGCTAAGGCCTAAAATGGGACCAGTGGGCTAGGGGGACTCGGGAGTACCAGCGGTGGTGGCGGCGGCGAGCTGACGGGGACCGGCGATGAAGAGGGGCGACGAAGCTTCTCGGGCTCGACGGTGGAGGCGGTCTCCGGTGGTGAGCCGGCCCAACGGACGAGAGGCCGAGGATGGGTGGGGGATGGCGGTCACGGAGGTGTCCACGGCGAGGGCGGTGGATGCTCGAGTCGTCGGTGAGCGGCGGCTGGAGGCAAAATAGAGCTATCGGCCGAAAAACAGGCGGCGCGCTCTGGAGTGCGTTGGCTAGGGCTAAGGGGGTGTGAGCGGAAGGCGGCGATCAGAGGGGTTTAAATAGGGGCTCGCCGGCGCCCAAATGGAAGTGAACCGATGGGTTTCCTTTTCCCCTCTGGCGAGCTTCCATGCACACGGATAGGCTTCCATAACGGCGATTCCGCGTCGGCTATAGTCAGTAAGTGATCGCCGGAGTTGGGGGATCACAATCCCGGGCTTGGACTGGTGCTACACGGCAAGGGGCGATGACTAAATGGAAGGAGATCACCAGGAAAGGAAAGGGGAGGGAGAATTCCATCGAAGACGATGGATCTAACAGGTGGGTCCCACCTGTTAGCGGGCGAGCGAAGAAGGAAAGGGGCCGACAGACGGGCACGGGTGGTTAGTGGCGGAGGGAGGCGCTAACAAGACCGACGGGTGGGGCAAGGCTGACGCGGGCACGGGGAGGAGAGAGGGGGGGTGCACCGATAGGCGGACCCCACCTAGCAGTGGCTCGAGGCTGGACTAGGCCGGGCTCGAGGAGGATTCAGGGTTGCGGCCCAATAGGATTTAAAATGCTTTTCTGAATTAAAATAATTCCAGTAATTCATTTATTTGATTAAAGGTTGAATCACTATTGATAAAAATTTGTAAAAATTCCTAAAATTAAATCTTGGCTTCTAGATTCCACCATAAATTTTCCAAGTTAAAATTTGAAGTATTCCCTCTTGTTTGGTTTAAATAGGGTTCTTTTAGTATTTTCTTTAATTAAATAAATCCTTTAAATTCCTAAAAATTCATGTTCCTTGTTTTATTTATTTTTAATTCTTGGGGTGTTATAATGATCAAGAAGACCGTTGACGGCACAATAGCTCGTGAACCGGTGCAAGGTCCGCTATACTTCATCATCAATAATCTCCGTATACTGTAGAATCCGCAGCACACTCGACCGGCTCCACTGCCACAAGGGGCAACGAATTAGGAATCGTCGAACATTTCATTCGGTCCCAACAGGAACAACACTGTCCAACCACCTACTCCTCCACTTCAAGCGGTGGGAAGACATGAACCTCTACATGGTGTGTATGGCCTCAAGAGGGGCATATTGGCACCTCAACCCACAGGCGCTCCATAGGGGCCAACGGGGCAAGAATCTCTCCGAGTTGCATATGGCGTTGCAAGGAATGTGTTGCCCGATCACATACAACCAAGGAGGGAACTTGATGGTATCACTCTAGGGTACCACCAGACCGCGTATTACGGGATGCAGCCGTATGTTAACGAAGAGGAATACAAGTATAATGTTGCTCATTTGGACTAGTACCTACAGATCCTAGCGTCTGACCGCTATCTGTGCTAGTCCAGCAAGAAGAAGATTGGGTAAATCGGGTCACTGAAGTCATTCAAGATCATTTTGGGCTTAAACCCAAGGACCAGACATATATGTATCGGCGACCCTACCCAGAGTTGTCCGATAGGGTGCCACTGTTGAGCCGATACAAAGTGTCTGATTTCACCAAATTTTCAGGGCAAGACTCGGTCTCCATGATCAAGCACATAAGTCATTTCCTCGCTAGTGTGGAGAGGCATCGGCGAATGAAGCACTAAAGGTCCGGTTTTTCATGCTCTCATTGTCGAGATCAACGTTTGTATGGTTCTCGTCATTTGCATTGAATTCTGTTAGAGGATGGGCAGATTTAGAGAAGAAGTTCCATAAATATTTATTCACCGGAATGCATGAGAAGAAACTCACCAATCTGACAGCAGTGTGATAGAAGATGGACGAGTCGGTACAAGATTACGTTTAGAGATTCTAGGACGTGCGTAGTCACTGCTACAGTTTGATCCTTAGTGACACTCAACTAGCAGAATTAGTATTCCAAGGACTTCTGAACCCCATAAAAGAGAGATTTTCGTTGCAAGAGTTTGAGAGCCCCTCACACCTGGTACATAGGGTATCGGCACATGATATCCGATTCCAAGAAGCAAGGAGGGAGAAATATCAAAAGAAGGTCGCATATGCCCAGACATACCCTTTGGATTCTGATGAAGACAAGTAGACCGATGAAGAAGTCGGGTTAGCCGAATGGTCCTAGAACAAGAAGCCGGTCATGTGCCCCTAGGTGAAGGCATCCGACGAGGAGGAGAAATGTGATTTCGACATCAATAAAGCCGATAGGATATTCAACCTACTTCTCAAGGAGAAACAGATCCAGTTGCCGCCCAACCACATGATATTGTCTATTGATGAGCTGAAGAAGAAGAAATATTGTAAGTGGCACAACTCTCTGTCGCACCACACCAACGAATGCAAAGTATTCAAGCACCGGATAAAATCAGCTGTAGAGCAAGGCCGGATTAAGTTTGATGGTGTAAAAAAGATGATGAACATCGACAGACATCCTTTCCTGGTCAATATGGTACATGCGCGCCATCCCGATGACCAGCGTTAACAATACGGGAACTCCGACAAGGACCAACTCACTTCATCGAGCCTAATCAATAGGCACAAAAGGAGAACAAGGGATGAAGAGGATCATGGAGATGACTGGAACTACCCCTAATTTAACCCTCACTAGAACTGTGAATTTTTCAGGTTACGCTGGAATGAAGAAATGCGCCTGCCATCAATGGACACTTGCCTAGAATGCAATGATGGAATAAGAAAGTAGGCTGATCAAGGCAACACGAAAAATGCAGGGGTAACACATGGTGTTTTTCTTCCCTATAGAATATCGAGTTGTCCCCGATAGCGACAGCGAGCAGGCCAAGGCGATGGCACAGTTGGTGCTGGTGCCCCAGCTGGCAGTATTCGACAAGCCAAAAGACACCGGACATTAGCACATGAGACCTTTTATATCAAGGGGCTGGTCAACGGAAAGTCGATGTCCAAAATGATGATATATGAAGGAGCAACCATTAATATAATGCCATATGCTACCTTCTGGAAGTTGGGAAAAGGGTCGGAGGACCTGATCAAGACCAACATGGTACTAAAGGACTTCAGTGGGAACTCATCAGAGACAATGGGGATATTGAACGCAGAACTAACGATTGGTAGCAAGACAACGTTGGCCACATCTTTCGTCATCAAAGGAAAAGGCTCCTACAACTTGCTGTTGGGATGTTATTGGATCCATGCCAATTGTTGCATCCCATCCACAATGCACCAGAGCCTGGCACAATGGGTCGATGACCATGTAGAGATCATTCCCACCGATAAATCGATCAACATAGCAGTAGCTGATTTGTCGGTGTGGGAGATGGAAGGAGTCGAATGCCTATTAGGCACAGTATGGGATGGTGATTTTCTCGAAGTATAAAGCAATGGAGTTAAACCGATTAGCAATGAACATCCTAGACTCAAACTTTGAAGGCACCATTGATGAGATAGAAGGTAAACTCGGTCAAGGTTTCATCGCAACCGATGAACTACAAGAGGTAGATATCGGACCCGGCAACCAACCGAGGCCAACCTTTGTAAGTGCTCATCTCCGTGAGGAAATAAAAAAACAAGCTAATTCTATTGTTACAAGAATATCGGGATTGTTTTGCATGGGCATATCATGAGATGCCAGGTTTGAACCAATCGATTGGAGAACATCGACTCATGATAAAACATGGATATCAGCCCTTCAAGCATCCACCTTAGCAATTCAAGGCAGAGATACATCCACACATCAAGGTCGAGGTAACCAGGTTATATGATGCATAGTTCATAAGACCATGCCGATATGCAGAATGGGTATCAAACATCGTAGCTGTATGGAAGAAGAGTGGGAAGCTGAGGATATGCGTCCATTTCAGAGATCTGAACAAGGCAACCCCTAAAGATGAATATTCGATGCCAGTTGCAGGCCTATTTGTGGATGCTGCATCGAGTCACAAGATCATCAGCTTCATGGACAAGAATGTAGGGTATAATCAGATCTTTATGGCCAACGAAGACATCCACAAGATAACTTTCCTGTGCTTGGGTGCCATCAGACTCTACGAGTGGGTGGTAATGACCTTCAGTTTGAAAAACGTCGGAGCAACGTACTAGAGAACCATGAACTACATCTTCCATGACTTGATCGGCCTATTAGTGGATATATATATAAACGATATTGTGGTGAAATCGAGCGATACTCAAGACCACGTGGCCGATTTACGTCGAGTTCTAGAGAGGGCCAGGAAATATGGATTGACGATGAACCCGGAGAAGTGTGCTTTTGGAGTATCGGTAGGCATGTTTTTTGGGCTTTATCGTACACGAAAGAGGGATCGAGATAAGCTAGTGAAACATTGAGATGATCAAGAATACTCAACCCCCTACCGATATGACCAAGTTGCGGTCATTAGTCTATAATATAATTTTTCTGAGAATATTCATATCGGCCATGTTAAGGAGAATAGACACATTCACTCCACTATTGAAGATGAAGCCAAATCAGGAATTTTCATGGGGGAGGCAGCAAAAAGCATTTGATGAGATTGTGTGATCGGAATGGCGACTAGAGAGGGTGAATAGGCACCTCGGCAAATTCTCGTGAATAAGATGGCCTTTTATAAACACCCAACGCACCTCTCAACGAACACAAGGACTTAGAATGGCAAAAGAGCTTGAACAACTTGTTGAAAGAATTTTACCAAAACAGTTCAGTCTTAATCAGAGTTTGATTCACTGACAACTACTGTTGATCGGTATATGAAACAAACAGGTAGCTATCGGACTCTGATACTCCGACTTCAAGTTCCTGTCGGTTTCTGAAATACCAAGGATCACATAAAATTTTCTACAAAATGGATTCATGTGAACAGAAGATTGAAAATAAACTCACAGAAATCAAATCACGTGCAATGAACTGAAATCAGAGTAATGTATCAACACAATGACTAATCCAACAATGCAGTTCTGTTAGCGTCCTAGGCTTTAGCTCCACCCACCCTCACCCCACGTTCAGGCGTTCATGCGCATCCGACGCACCCTTATAAGCGGAGAGCCCTCTCCATCCCAAAAGACCGGCCTGAGGGAGGATGGCTACTCTCCCTTATAAGGAGCTCGTAGCCCCCTTGCGTGGGCGAGGTGGGACTAAAGTTGGCTGGCAACACCCTAGTCCAGACGCCCTAACATCCCACCCCCCTAGGAAGCCCCCCAGGTAGGCATGGCGATGCTGGCTCTGATACCAGTTGTTAGCGTCCCAGGCTTTAGCTCCACCCACCCTCGCCCCCCGTTCAGGCGTTCATGCGCATCCGACGCACCCTTATAAGCGGAGAGCCCTCTCCATCCCAAAAGACCGGCCTGAGGGAGGATGGCTACTCTCCCTTATAAGGAGCTCGTAGCCCCCTTGCGTGGGCGAGGTGGGACTAAAGTTGGCTGGCAACACCCTAGTCCAGACGCCCTAACATCTTTGTGACTATTCACTATAGTATTTCAAGAAAACATTCACAACCAGTCACTTTGCATTAAATCAGTACATGAACTCTGCATGGGCACAATGATCATACAAAGACAATTGAACAATTCAAAGCTGCTGTAATTACAACCGCAGTTCAATGAACTTGCACGTATATTCAGGATATCAAACAAACTGCAAGTAAATTCAGAGCTTCAATGGCCAACAACAATAAGATTCTATGCGATTCATGCAGATTTACAAGGCAAAAAAAACTAGATCACACACAATCAGAGGAAAAAAACCTGGACCAGAATGCAAATATGGACACACAAAAGAACAGTGCCTTGATTCAGAGATCCCAGGCAACAAAGTTTCTATTGATGAACAAGTGCAGTGACACAATAAAATTCCGGTGATTTAATATCAACCACAGCTGCTTGGTAATTAGATGGAGATGGAAGAACACAGAAACAAATTTCACATCAGATTGCAGCAAGAACACAAGCTAGGCAAACTCATGTATAGCATCAAGGAACTTTCTCATGGCAAGGAGATGATGAACAGTGAAACCGTGAAGAACTCATAGAGGTATATTTGAAGAACAGATATTGGCTAATCAAGAACTCAAACAAGCAAAAACAAATCTGATTTGGCTGCAAAACATACCAGGAAATTTTCCTTGAAGAATATTTTGTAGTGTCACAAAGTATCGAAAACTCACACAATGATGAACAGAGCATGGCACCTCTGTAGCGTATAAGGAAAAATTTGCAACGCTGAAACACGGGTGATTGAGCTGGGAATGTCTGCCATCAGCGGAGAAAAGAGTGATGGCAGCGCTCATTATATCCGGCAGTAATCAAACCCAGAACCAAACCAGAATTAACACCAGAAAGGAATCCCAAAAGTAAAACCGATCAACAGTGCCTCCCTCAAAAAAACAGAACCAGTAATTACCTCTAGCTCCTGGTGTTCCCGGTGGCTCTGATTGTGGTGAATGGAGGCACACAGTGTTGCTCTGGTGGGGGAATAAGAGAGGAACAAGAACAAAACAATTACGGAAGTGATTTGTTTCTCCTGACACAAATATTCAGCCTAAAAAATTCCCCCTAATCCCCTAGGCATGGGGTCATTTATATAGGCAAGCCTATTAAGGTATTCCCCAAAATGTCATTAGGGTTTAATGACCAATTATTTACCTAATTTCCCTTATGTATTTTCGGAATTATTAATTCTGAAAAATACAAAAGTATACTCCTAATTTATTACATCATTAAACCTATTATTTTAGTATTTTTCAGAATTAAAAATTTAGAAAAAATACTAAAAGATTACACTTAATCTAGACGACTAAATAGAAAAAAAACTCCTATTTCTTGAAATTTAAAAACATTCTCTGATACGACGGTTTTCAGCTGAAACCGACAAAGCCTTCCAAATCTTCGACATGTGTCACCCGTCTGCGAACTTGACTGCCAGCAAGTCCCTCCCGCTCTCAATCCCTCGAGCTGCCTTGTCACTTGCACTAGCCTCCCTTTCGCTGACTTGGCCAACATATTGTCTTGATCATGATCAAGTTGCATGTTTGCATCCATGTGTAAAGGACCTAGCTACCGGGTATGTAAAAGATAGCAAAAGCACTCAACCTATTCATGCTAGTTTCTAGACTAAGCAGTGATCATTTTTAAATTTTCACAAATAAAAATCATGCTCATAACAAATATCAGATGTATTCAAGCAAAGTATAATCAACAATATTAAAAACAATACTTCAAAAACATAATAAAGCATATACTCGTAAAAGCAATTAATCATATGACAGAAGCTTTTGCAGTGGTACACAACTCCCCCTCACAAGATGCCATAAGGATGACAAATACCAAGCTCTCCTCTCAAAAATGCAAAGCGTGAAGCATCAAGAGGCTTGGTAAAAATATCAACAAGTAGGTTCTGGGTATCAACAAAACGCAATTCAATATCTCCCTTCTCATCGTGATCTCTTAAGAAATAATAACACACATCAATGTGTTTGGTCCTAGAATGTTGCACTGGGTTATTTGCTAAGCTAATTGCGCTAGTTTTATCATAAAACAGTGGACCACCCTTAAAATCCAACCCAAAGTCCCGCAAAGTAGAAACCATCCACAAAATCTGTGCGCAACAACTAGCCATAACTACATATTCAGCCTCAGCTGTAGACTGTGCAACACTAGACTGTTTGCGAGAAGACCAACACACAAGAGAAGAACCCAGAAAATGACAAGTATTAGAGGTAATTTTTTGATCAATTCGACAACCAGCAAAATCAATATCTAAAAAACCTCTCAAGCATAATAAAGATGATACAGAATACCAAATTCCAAATTCAAGAGTGTGCTTAAGGTACCTCACTATGCGCTTAACAGCTTGACGATTTGAAGCCCTTGGAGAAGCCTGAAAACGAGCGCACAGACATACTGCAAAGTGTATGTCCGGCCTTGTAGCCGTCAAGTAGAGGAGGGAGCTGATCATGCTCCGGAACTCCTTCTGGTCTACTTCTTCTACATCTTCATCCAGATCTAGCGCAACTGAAGTAGCCATTGGGGTGGCAAGTGGCTTTGCATCAGCCATGTCAAAGCGTTTTAGCAAGTCTTTAGTGTACTTTGTCTGATGCACAAAAGGTACTTGTTATCTTTGCTTGATTTTCAAACCAAGGAAGAAAGTCAGCTCACCCATCATCGACATCTCAAATTCCCTACTCATAGAATCAGCAAACTCGGCCACAAGAGTATGAGAAGAACCACCAAAAATTATGTCATCAACATAAATTATGTCATCAACATATATCTGAACAAGTAAGAAATATTTGCCATACATTAGAGTGAACAATGTTTTATCAAAAGATCCCATTTTGTACCTGTGCTCAATCAAGAAGTTCCTAAGACAGTCGTACCATGCCCTTGGAGCTTGCTTGAGCCCATATATAGCTTTGTGATGTTTAAAGACTCTATGAGGGTACTTGGGATGTTCAAAGCCTGGGGGTTGTTTGACATACACATCTTCTCCTATGAAACCATTAAGGAAAGCACTTTTTACATCCATTTGAAAAAGCTTGAACCCTCGAGATGATGCAAAAGCAAGAAAAATCCTAATGGCCTCAAGTCGAGCTACCAGAGCAAAGGTTTCTCCAAAATCACCCCCCTCGACTTGAGTATAACCCTGAGCCACAAGTCTAGCCTTGTTTCTCACTATAGACCCATCCTCCCCCTATTTGTTTTTGAAAATCCATTTTGTGCCAATGATATGAATGTTAGGGGGTGGATCAACAAGAATCCAGACTCAATTTCTATCAAAATTTTCCAACTCTTCATGCATGGCGTTGATCCAACTCACATCAGATAGATCATGACTGACATCTAAAGGCTCAAAAGAAGCAACAAACGCAGAATCAACAAAGTGAGCATGAGATTGTGTTACCCTTTCATTTAGCTCACCGATGATCTGCTCAAGGGGATGAATTCTCTGAATTCGAAGTGGTGCTTCTCTTTGCGATAGAATCTCCCCCTAAAATCTTATCGGAGTTTGATCCAAACTTGCTGAAGTTGATGCTTCAGGCCCTCTTACTGAAGTGGACGATGCTAGGTCTGCTTCTGGAAATTCCGTAGTAGGAGGTTGTGGTACATTTTCATTATCTTCAACATCTCATGGATCTTCTTCCTCAAAGCTTATTTCACTCATATAATGCTTACTTGCAAGTTCAAAAGAGGGACTAAACCATGGATATGTCTCATCAAAGGTTGTAATGCATGATTCAATAATAGTGTTAGTATCAAGATTGAATACACGATATGAATGGCTATGCAAAGAATTGTCGCGCCCGTATTTTTTTTCTTGGCCGCTGGCCATGCCTAGGCGTGCGACCGAGCCGCCGCTCGTGGACAGGTGCCTGCGCCACACTCTCGCGCTGGCCACACGCCAGGCGCTGGCTGTGCAGGCCACGCGCCCGCGCTCCTCATCAGCCACATGCCAAGGGCTGGCTACGCCTGAGCCGCGCCCGCGCCTGTGCGCCATGCCCGGACGTCGAGTTGCCCCTGCGCCGCACGCGCCACCGCACGCCTGTACCCGCCATTGACCCCGCGTCCACGCCCGTATGCCGCCACGATAGCCACGTTGCCGCACGCTGACCTTGAGCTCGCGTCCGCTTCGCGCCCGTACGCCGTACAACGAGCACCTCTCGGACCAACAGGCAATTCCTCTCCACCGCCGGTCCGACGCCAAGATCAAGTACCACCCCATGCCATTGACATTGCTTCCTGTGCTGTCGCCTCCAACAACTCCCACCCATGCCCGACGTGCTCCGTTCGGTCACCGTCAAGCCTCACGTCGCCGCCCATACCGATTCACAAATAAAAAAGCCCCCGAAGCTCCCAAATGTTGCGCACACATCACCTCTGTTCATCCTCACCCATCCACCCGAGCTTCACCGGAGTCCCAAGCTGCATATCGCTGGATTCCCACTGGAGCCCTCATCATCGCCCCTCTCGGTACGCCTCGATTCTCCCTCTCCTTTGCTCCAACTCGCAATCAAAGTATGAGAGCATGTGAAGAACATATCGGCTCTTCCATTTATGCAGACAATTTTTCTAGAATGCAACTCTTCGCGAAACCCCCAAATCACCACTGTTTCAAGACCTCTCTGCCTCATCAACCCAAGGTAGCATCATTCTATGATTACTCTTTATAGTAGCACCATCATAGCCCTGTGATCATGTTCCCATAGTTTTCTAGCCGTAGGTGAGGCCTAGAATCGCCGGCAACATGCTCTCGTAGCCACCCTTCGGTTCACCATCGCTAGGTCGTTGTAGAGCTTCCTAATTAGATCATACCATAGGTATGGCTTCCTGCTAGTGTATCTCCTGTGAAAAAGTCTGCAGTTGGTCGTCGAAGTGCCCCCGTCATCCCCTGCGCCACTACTCTATAGAATTGACCCCTTCTTGATTATGGAGAGACCGTAGATCTAATTGGAAATCCAACCGTAGAGTATGTTAATGATAGTTTATATAATCTACAGTTAAAATTTGGGGTCAATCAGAGTTAAAACGGATGAGTTATGCCCTGGAGAATTTTCAGCCGTCCGCATCGTCTTCAACCTCCAGCCGGAGTGCAGTTTTTGTTCCTGTCTCGCTGACAGCAGGGCCCCACAAGCCAGAATTTTTGTTTTTCTCACAGACCACGTGCACGCCGACTGCCACTGGGCCCCGCACGCATTGCTGCGGTAGCCGTCGCCTGCCACTGCCACGCGGGCCCTCGAGCCAACGGCGCCGCACCGCCAGCGTCCCACGTGCGCAACACGCCAAACGGCCAAACGGGCTGGTTTGGCTGGCCCATATGCACAGTGACATTTTCTATTTTCTGAAAATAAAAATCTGACTGGCACATTTAAACAGTGCAATTTCATCTTTTCATGAGACAGAAAATATTCCAAAAATCTTAGAAAATTCATCTTAACTACGATCAACTCCGTTCAAGTTCCTAAAAATTTATATAATTCCAAACTTTATTTTGGCACCACAAAAAATAATAATATTAGAATATTTCTTGTATGTTTATTTATTTATATTGTTTCTTATTAAGTCCCTGCTTCGGAAGACGAGTGAAGACGTTAACTTGAAGACCTTCGTTTTGACCATGAGTACTTAATGAACTAAGGAAAGTCTTCCTTTGATCATGCGTGATCCCAATCTATTAAATTTAACTTTATATAAATGCATGTTTAGGACACACATATACATGGGAGATTAACGATGATCGCCTGAGCGATTAAGTCGGCTAAAACCTAACATTGTCGCACTTAGCCTTCCCTTGATTATTGATTACCTGAAATCCTTGTTAAGCCTTTGAGACTGCTATAACCCCATCCTAGTATATCGATGGGAGTTAGAGTAGTCAACACTTGTTTTATTTCTCACACAAATATTACATATACAAAATGAATGATGCGTGTGGGTGAAAAATGGGAGATTGGAAATGATTTCATTTTTGTCTAAATGTTAAATTGGGATGGGATGAAAAAGGGAAAGTGGAGAATGTTTGTAAATTGTTAGGCATCGTCGTTGCCGTAGAGGCCCGACTTTGTTTAGCGCATAAGGACCGATTCCTTGGGAAAAACATCAGGCACACAAGTCGTGCGACCTTACGGGCATTATGGGGTGTCCCTGGTTGAGTACTTAGTGGGTTTAGGATCGCCCGATTGCCAGTAGATGTGAAATGCCCGGGGTGACTCCGTGGTTAGTTAATGGGCTCAAGGAGCTGTATGAGATTGTGATGGTTATGAAGAAAGGTGGTAGGGAGAGGTGGAAGGGGATTTGAGTACCCTTGGTATTTCAGAGGAGAAGGGGGCCGAGGGCCAATGGATCCTTGGTTGGACCCGTCTATGTGGCAATGAGTTATCCTAGGTCGGCTAGAGAAATGCCTTGTAGCGAACCTCCTTTTCTTGGTCGAATAAGGAGTAAGATCGCGACGTAAGGGTAAAGTGTACACCTTCTGCAGAAGTATGAACTGTTCGAACAGCCGTGCCCACGGTCATGGGCGCGTGCCCTGATAGTTGCCCTAGCGTAGTCTTGGGATGATTTGGTTCAATAAAATTAATTTATGAGAAGGGACGTTACCAGAGTGCACCCTCGGGGTGTACGACCAACCTTTGTGGTCGGCAATGAGCTTGTGTAGCTCGGGAAGTGAATGGCTTCATAGAGAGAGGGTGAGGTTCAACCCTAGGGTGAGAGATAAAATGTGATGAGGATAAATGGGGAAAAACCTTCCCGAGAGAAGGGCAGGCTAGTACCAAAGTAAAGTAATTGGAAGGATCGTAATTGAGGAATGATTGGTTAATTGAGAAAGTTTGAAGGATTGTTATAAAAAAATGAGGAATGATGGTGGAAAGGTTGAAAGAGGTTGAGAAGTCTCAAGAATTTGTAAAAAGAAATACTTATCACTTTGGGGAAACCGATAGAGGTTGGGACTTCTATCGAAGACTATGGGACACTTAGTCTATTTAACTTGCATGGGTTCTTATTAAGCCTCAGCCGCCCTTGACTTTCCCTTTCATCTATAATACTTTCCAAGACTTGCTGAGTACGTATGTACTCACCCTTCTTTTTCCCCCTCAACACCCAGAAGCGACAGGATGAAGATATAGCTTTCCGCAAGGTCCCAAGAAGATGAAGATTGTCGTTGAAGATGAGTTTCCAGAAGAGTAGGGTTTCGGGCCTAGTTCCCAAGTAGATCTAGAAGGATGTTGATTGTGCTTGATGTATGTTTCCTTCCGCTGTTCTTTGTAATGATTGTTTGCTGCGAGGTATGCCTCATACGGCTTTTGTATACACTATTCTGTAATCATTGAGGTATAAATGTGATGGTCTACCGCTGAATTGGATAAATATCAGGTATGATGTTTGTTTCGATTCAGTTAAGTAGCCCTTGTCTCGGTACGGCAAAGTCCGTACGGGACGGGGCGTTACAGGGTGGTATCAGAGCAGAACTTGGCCCTAGGAACGAAACCCTTAAAGGACCCTAGGATTAATATATGCTTATAAAGAAAATATTATGTTCTTTAAACACCTTATTTTACTCTCATCTATTCTAAGTGTTTTTTAAAAAAAAGAAAAAAACTTGTCTCTTACTCCTTATCTATTCAAAGATTTACTAAAGGAAATTGAGTAACTTCATCGCTTCTACGAGGAAGAATGTCACCATGGAACAACGCCACCAGAAGGAAGTCTTCACCTGCCCAAGCTTGAAGATGTTTACTTGACCGTAGTAACGCCAACTCCTTATGAGTTGTAATATATTCTAGTATACGGTATTGTATTGTACTATTAATTTGGATCTTCTCAGATGTGCAATCAGACTGCTCTACGAAGCAAGTGACTTGGCCACATCGCCTAATTTAATTGGATCTTTTGTTTGACAAAACTATGTACACTTTGTTTTCTACCAATTTATTTCTTATCCCTCAATTGTTTACCCTTCTATAGTACATGGGTAGAAGTAATTATCATTAGATCCATAACTTACCCCAAAACCACAAGGAATGATTCTCTAGAAGCCCTTAATCTTACCTAGGTATCTAATTGTATCACATGAATAAAACATATAAGGCCTAAGAAAATCAAACAAGGCAAAATTATAATAAGAGCATTAGTCATTTCAACAAACTCCCAATGGATAGACATAACATAATTTACTAAAATCCTTATAATGATTTAGCTTAACCCTCCACTTTACTACACAAGAGAACTTAACATTAATATACATTTGTCAACTAACAATTTTGGTCAAAATAGTAATCAAGAAAGCCCTAATAATACAAGCCATCAACATTAAAGATAAACCAATAGTTAAAGGACATATATCAAGGTTTGCGAGATAAAGTAAATAAATATCCGCCTGATAAATGTGTTAGAGGTCCTTATAGAAATTATATGTAAACATAATCAGAAACATAATTAACTCAAAAAGGTAATTACTACTAATACGTTAAATACTACTTATCACTCAAAGTAATTAGCTCTTTTTAAAAATCCCGTTGAACTGACAGGCATAATTCCTAATTGTGAAATCATCTCTTATCAAAATTGAACATATTTATTTTTATCTTCAAACAAATTCACCATTTATTTTATGCCGCCATAACACAGACATTAAGGGAGACCCTCCTAATTAAATTACAAGTTGTAGCTATTACTCATAAAATAAAAATCATATTTATGAACCCTAATTACAATACAAATTTCAAATTCACTATGGTTAACTCAAAAACACCCTTCATAATTCATAAATATTAATCACCATCCGTATGTATATGAAATTCAGAATTTAAAATTGATCATAAAAAAACTAACCCTAAATCTACAAAACTATTTATGTTCCATCAAACTTCAAATAAATCTTCTTGTACTATTTACACTTGTTATCATGTTATATCCTCAATCATGTGAATCACTCAAATTCCATAAGGTTGAACCTTACTAATCAAATTATAATCTATACTTATTATTCAAAGTATGAACACCCTGTCTTGAATGAAAACAAAACACATCTTTCCCCGCTCTAAACCACTATTCAATTGCTAAAAATACTAAATTATCATGTTCATAACACCATTTCCTAATCTAGAGGGATAACTCTTTTGTTATTCAAAGTATGTGCCTTTAATCCCATTAGTTACATATTGATCAAAACAAACCCTTCTTAAAAACCTAGTATTCCTTTGAATTTAAAATAAAGCTCACCCTAAGTAGTAATTACTATTGTAAAAAAAATCCTAACACTACCGTACTAATCATATTCAAACTACTAGTCCCAGAAATTTATTGAAGATTTCTAAATAACCTAACAAACAATCCAGCTCTTAAGGTGATGGAGTTCACTAGGGTAATTATACATAAACATAACAATCTCAATCAAAAAGATAAGTATCCTTACTATTCGAAAACGATAATTATCATCCAAATAAATAATTCTTAATTTTAAGATAATTCCTTATCAACTGAGCATCTTGATTTTACACATTTAATTTTTGAAACCCATAGCCCAGATATTCAGCAAGATCCTCCTACCAAATTTATGAACAATAGTTAATGCTCATAAAGCAAAAATCATATGTACAAATCATCACTGTCATTTCCAATTCAAAAATTCACTACACTTAATTCAAAAAAAATATACCATTCATTATTCATAAGCTTGAAAATACTATACAAAGAAAATCAATTCGAAGATTATATCTTCTCTTTTCAAACGTTCTATTGTACCATCTTGGATTAATATCGAACTAGTACACTCTCGAGTGTATGCGACAGCAAAGAAAAACAGATTAAATCCTCCTAATCAAAAAAAAACATATTTACTAATCATGAGCTCCTAGTATTAGAATTTATCTTTTCTCATTTAAATTTCCTACTTTAGTCTTAAAATTCAAAATGCAGAGCATACATCTTTTATCCCTCATAGTATCCCCTCTGATTAAAATTTTGAGGTCCAAATGTTTTCAACTTGAAATGCCTCTAGTCCTAAACTTATAACACTAATTACCTTCCATCCAATTTAAAAATCTTTCGATAAGAAATCTTATTTTACCACTCAAAATCCACTTGTTCTAACACCACACAGATCCACCATTCAATTTATATAAAGGCAGCATAAGTCTAGTTGAACCTTTCAAAAGAAGTATATTTTGTAAATATCATTCACATTATGAAACCTCTACTTCAACATAAAGACCAAAAACACTATTCCCACCTTAAAAAAAGAGTAATAAAAAAATCAAATATATATATATATAGTTATGCATTCTAATCAAAATTGAAAACGATTTATTATTCATAAAAAAAATCTTAAATTTACTTCTCTCATTTAAACTTCCTGTTTTAGTCCTAAAAATTTCAAATACAAAACATGAATCTGTAAAATTTCTGTTGATCCAAAAAAAAATTGTATTCAGAAAATATTCAACTCAAAATATCTCATGATGATGCTCTCCCTGAAGTTACACCACTAATAATCATCCAGCAAGTTTCAAATTATTTGTTAAGAAATTTACCATTTAAAACATCAAAATTCTATCCCCAATTGGATCCACAGTTCAATCTCTATAAGAGTAACCTGAGATCAGGTTTAACTTTACCAACCAAATTATAACTAATAACTACTATTCACAATATAAAAACTCTGTTTCTAAATCCAAAACCAAAAATATTATCCCCATCTAAAAACATGTATATTCAGGATTCAAAAATATTGACACTCATATTTAGAAACACAATTTCCTAATCCGAAGGAACAACTTTACAACTAATCCAACTTGGTGCATTTAATATCATTATCAAGTCATCTTAATCTTAGAAAATACAATAATGAAAGATATATATATATATTTCCATTCAAATTAAAATAAATCTTGCTCTAAGTAGCAATTATTATTTCCAAACCTCAATTGTTTTTTTAACGCTACCTATCATCTTGAAACACCACTAATGAATTAGAAGGACATCAAATTTTCATTCACTCCCGATCTACTCATAATATAAACTACAAATACTTTTCTACAATACTAATCATTTTCAGATTAGAAATTGGTATGAGGATTTTAATAATTATGAGGGATGTAAATATAATTATATAAACACTCAAACTAATAGGAACCTAAGCTACGATGGCTCATAATTGGAGTACAATCTACTACTCACGCGTATATATATATATATATATAATGTGGTGCTAGATGTTAGGAGCCCAAAAAAAACTACAAATATATATACACATGTATATGTTTATATATAGCAAACAACTTGAATTAAACATAGACAACTTCTCTAACATTGGATAAAACACAAAAGAAAACTTCCTAATGGCCTTAGTATAATATTGATACAAATATTGATACGAGGACATTGATAGAATATCCCAAAGTTAAAATAATATTAAATAATAAAGGTAAATAACTAATAATATACGTATATATATACCCAAACCAAATTCGTAGATAAAAATCCAAAATAAACAAGAAACACTCCAAAGCTAACTAAGAAATGCCAAAGTAAAAGCATTCTAGATCTCACCAAACAATAAACACCACAATATATATCCATATATATCCTGCAAACAATTGAGCTCGACCAAAGAGATCAAGATAAACAAAAAAAAGAGGAAGGGAGAGATTATATCCGAGATGGCAACCATTCCAAGATAAGAAAGCGTTCGAAACTAAGGAGTTTGTCGTTGCGCCCAAGGAAAGGGGATCAAGTTTCATATGGAATACAATGAGGACCTACAGAGTTCAATGAAAGCATCTATTCTGCAGTCAAGCTACGAGCCAAGAACTTTTTCAGCAAACCATCTTCCCGATACCAATAGCTTAGCTTAGAAATCTCGGGACGAGATTTTCTTTAAGGGGGGTAGGATTGTCGCGCCCGTATTTTTTTCTTGGCCGCTGGCCATGCCTAGGCGTGCGACCGAGCCACCGCTCGTGGACAGGCGCCTGCGCCACGCTCTCGCGCTGGCCACATGCCAGGCACTGGCTGTGCAGGCCACGCGCCCGCGCTCCTCGTCAGTCGCATGCCAAGGGCTGGCTACGCCTGAGCCGCGCCCGCGCCCGTGCGCCGTGCCCGGACGTCGAGTTGCCCCAGCGCCGCACGCGCCACCTCACGCCTGTACCCGCCATTGGCCCCGCTTCCACGCCCATACGCCGCCACGACAGCCATGTCGCCGCGCGCTGACCTTGAGCTCGCGTCCGCTTCGTGCTCGTACGCCGTACAATGAGCACCTCTCGGACCAACAGGCAATTCCTCTCCACCGGCGGTCCGACGCCAAGATCAAGTACCACCCCATGCCATTGACATTGCTTCCTGTGCTGTCGCCTCCAACAACTCCCACCCATGCCCGACGTGCTCCGTTCGGTCACCGTCGAGCCTCACGTCTCCGCCCATACCGATGCGCAAATAAAAAAGCCCCCGAAGCTCCCAAATGTTACGCACACATCACCTCTGTTCATCCTCACCCATCCACCCGAGCTTCACCGGAGTCCCAACCTGCATATCGCTGGATTCCCACTGGAGCCCTCATCGTCGCCCCTCTCGGTATGCCTCGATTCTCCCTCTCCTTTGCTCCAACTCGCAATCAAAGTATGAGAGCATGTGAAGAACATATCGGCTCCTCCATTTATGCAGACAATTTTTCTAGAATGCAACTCCTCGCGAAACCCCCAAATCGCCACTGTTTCAAGACCTCTCTGCCTCATCAACCCAAGGTAGCATCATTCTATGATTACTCTTTATAGTAGCACCATCATAGCCCTGGGATCATGTTCCCATAGTTTTCTAGCCGTAGGTGAGACCTAGGATCGCTGGCAACATGCTCTCGTAGCCACCCTTCGGTTCACGATCGCTAGGTCGTTGTAGAGCTTCCTAATTAGATCATACCATAGGGATGGCTTCCTGCTAGTGTATCTCCTATGAAAAAGTCTGTCGTTGGTCGCCGAAGTGCCCCCGTCGTCCCCTGCGCCACTACTCTACAGAATTGACCCCTTCTTGATTATGGAGAGACCGTAGGTCTAATTGGAAATCCAACCGTAGAGTATGTTAATGATAGTTTATATAATCTACAGTTAAATTTTGGGGTCAATCAGAGTTAAAACGGATGAGTTATGCCCTAGAGAATTTTCAGCCGTCCGCATCGTCTTCAACCTCCAGCCGGAGTGCAGTTTTTGTTCCTGTCTCGCTGACAGCAGGGCCCCACAAGCCTGAATTTTTGTTTTTCTCACAGACCACACGCACGCCGACTGCCACTGGGCCCCGCATGCATTGCTGTGGTAGCCGTCGCCTGCCACTGCCACGCGGGCCCTCGAGCCAACGGCGCCGCACCGCCAGCGTCCCGCGTGCGCAGCACGCCAAACGGCCAAACGGGCTGGTTTGGCTGGCCCATATGCACAGTGACATTTTCTATTTTCTGAAAATAAAAATCTGACTGGCCCATTTAAACAGTGCAATTTCATCTTTTCATGAGACAGAAAATATTCCAAAAATCTTAGAAAATTCATCTTAACTACGATCAACTCCGTTAAAGTTCCTAAAAATTTATATAATTCCAAACTTTATTTTGGCACCACAAAAAATAATAATATTAGAATATTTCTTGTATGTTTATTTATTTTTATTGTTTCTTATGAAGTCCCTGCTTCAGAAGACGAGTCAAGACGTTAACTTGAAGACCTTCGTTTTGACCGTGAGTACTTAATGAACTAAGGCAAGTCTTCCTTCGATCATGCTTGATCCCAATCTATTAAATTTAACTTTATATAAATGCATGTTTAGGACACACATATACATGGGAGATTAACGACGATCGCCTGAGCGATTAAGTCGGCTAAAACCTAACATTGTCGCACTTAGCCTTCCCTTGATTATTGATTACCTGAAATCCTTGTTAAGCCTTTGAGACTGCTATAACCCCATCCTAGTATATCGATGGGCGTTAGAGGCATCGTCGTTGCCGTAGAGGCCCGACTTTGTTTAGCGCATAAGGACCGATTCCTTGGGAAAAACATCAGGCACACAAGTCGTGCGACCTTACGGGCATTATGGGGTGTCCCTGGTTGAGTACTTAGTGGGTTTAGGATCGCCCGATTGCCAGTAGATGTGAAATGCCCGGGGTGACTCCGTTGTTAGTTAATGGGCTCAAGGAGCCGTATGAGATTGTGATGGTTATGAAGAAAGGTGGTAGGGAGAGGTGGAAGGGGATTTGAGCACCCTAGGTATTTCAGAGGAGAAGGGGGCCGAGGGCCAATGGATCCTTGGTTGGACCCGTCTATTTGGCAATGAGTTATCCTAGGTCGGCTAGAGAAATGCCTTGTAGTGAACCTCCTTTTCTTGGCCGGATAAGGAGTAAGATCGTGACGTAAGGGTAAAGTGTACACCTTCTACAGAAGTATGAACTGTTCGAACAGCCGTGCCCACGGTCATGGGCGCGTGCCCTGATAGTTGCCCTAGCGTAGTCTTGGGATGATTTGGTTCAATCAAATTAATTTGTGAGAAGGGACGTTACCAGAGTGCACCCTCGGGGTGTACGGCCAACCTTTGTGGTCGGCAACGAGCTTGTGTAGCTCGGGAAGTCGAATGGCTTCATAGAGAGAGGGTGAGGTTCAACCCTAGGGTGAGAGATAAAATGTGATGAGGATAAATGGGGAAAAACCTTCCCGAGAGAAGGGCAGGCTAGTACCAAAGTAAAGTAATTGGAAGGATCGTAATTGAGGAATGATTGGTTAATTGAGAAAGTTTGAAGGATTGTTATAAAAAAATGAGGAATGATGGTGGAAAGGTTGAAAGAGGTTGAGAAGTCTCAATAATTTGAAAAAGAAATACTTATCACTTTGGAGAAACCGATAGAGGTTGGGACTTCTATCGAAGACTATAGGACACTTAGTCTATTTAACTTGCATGGGTTCTTATTAAGCCTCAACCGCCCTTGACTTTCCCTTTCATCTATAATACTTTCCAAGACTTGCTGAGTACGTATGTACTCACCCTTCTTTTTCCCCCTCAACACCCAGAAGTGACAGGATGAAGATATAGCTTTCCGCAAGGTCCCAAGAAGATGAAGATTGTCGTTGAAGATGAGTTTCCAGAAGAGTAGGGTTTCGGGCCTAGTTCCCAAGTAGATCTAGAAGGATGTTGATTGTGCTTGATGTATGTTTGCTTCCGCTGTTCTTTGTAATGATTGTTTGCTGCGAGGTATGCCTCATACGGCTTTTGTATACACTATTCTGTAATCATTGAGGTATAAATGTGATGGTCTACCACTGAATTGGATAAATATCAGGTATGATGTTTGTTTCGATTCAGTTAAGTAGCCCTCGTCTCGGTACGGCAAAGTCCGTACGGGACGGGGCGTTACAAGAATATACCAAAAAGATACCATCAAACGCACGCGACTCAAATTTGTCAAGATTACCACGTTTTAGAATGAAGCACCGACATCCAAATACTCTTAAATGTGTAACCTTGGGCATCCTTCCAAAACATAGTTCATATGATGTCAAATTCAAAAATGAGCACAAAAAGATCTGTTGGAGATGTAACAAGCAGTGCTCATGGCTTCAGCCCAAAATTTGCTTGGAGTCCTATGCTCATTGAGCATCGTCCTAACCATCTCCACAAGTGTGCGATTTTTTCTCTCAACAACTCTATTTTCTTGAGGAACCCGCGGAGCCGAAAATTGATGTTCAATGCCATGCTCAAGACAAAAATGAACAAAGAAACAATTCTTCAACTTGGTGCTGTTATCACTTCTAATTGCTTTCAATGCACCGGGCAGTTCATTGAATAGTCTCAAGGCTAAGCTCCGAAAGTGTGAAAACACTTCATCCTTGCTTACAAGAAAAAAGATGCAAGAGTAACGGGAGTAGTCATCCACCACGACAAAGATATACCATTTACCACCTAATGAACTAACTCGGGAAGGACCTACAGTGTCCATATGAAGAAGCTCTCTGGGTTGTTCTGTCATCACCATATTGATGGGTGAATGAGAGACGGCAACCATCTTTCCAAGTAGACAAAGAGAACAAACAAGGTTCTTCTCAAATTTTAGCTTTGGCAATCCTCGGATCAGACCTAGGACACTCAATCGATCAAGCAAATCAAAACTCATATGCCCTAGTCTCCTATGCCACATACAGAGCTCAAAAGATGGTTCAGCTATAAGGCAATGAGAAGAACCAAATGACTAAGAAAAATTAGCTCCAAAAACTCTCTCAACTCTTGAAATCTTGCAAATAAAAGCGCCAAAAGAATCAAGTACGTGAGAAGTATCACGTCCAAAGTGTACCTCCAAACCCTCATCAAGTAACTGAGATACAGAAAGCAAGTTGTTGGTGTAAAAGATTACGCTAACAGGTTCTCTAAGATTAAGAACTAACAAACAAAGAGTTTATGAAGTAGTTTGAAGTTGTGTATTGAATATCTGAATATTCGATGCCTATTACAAGGTGAGAAGGGGGGTATTTATAGGTAAAAACTCTAAGAAAAAGACCTTTTTACCCCTCGATTACAACCGACATAGTGGAAACTATTCGGTACCCCGAATAGGGGTAAAATGGTAAAGTATGTCCGAAGAAGATAGATAAGGCAGACGTCCCATCAGTCTTGCTGTTTCCCACTATGGAGATGGAGCCTTTGGAGGGTATCTTCGAACTGGGATTCGGACGGACCTTTCGGCTTTAAACCTTCATCAATTCGGAGACAAGTCTTTGGCTTAGAACTTTATGAGTTGTCTTTGTCTCTTAATCTTGAAGGTTCTCGGGATGAAGTATTTCCCCCCAACACAAGTTGTATCCCAAATCCTCAACCAAAGCAACATTTGTGAGAGTGAAATTTTCATTGATTTTAATCGTACCTTAGCCTTTCACTCTACTCCTTCGATTATTTCCGAAGGTGCTGTATTCTCCTTGCTTGGTCAAGGTGAAGCTGGAGAACCATGTTGATTTCCTGGTCATGTGGTAGGAACAACTGGAATCCATGATCCACTTGTTCTCTAGGCATCCATTAGTTCCCTACACATAACAAGAAGATCTCAAGTGCTCAGTACTGGGGTTAGTAACAAATTGTTTAGGAATCCAGCACTGAACAACTCGAGAGTTAGGAAAAACAGAAGACTGTATAGAATATGATTCATAATGATAAAAGCGAGGTCTATTTTTAAAGTAGGAGCCTACAAAGCGATGAGGTCTCCCAAAATGACGTGGACTACTACCACTAACACGTGGTCTAACATCATATGAAGCATGATGTAAACCACGATGGGCAAATCTCTCATGTAATCCTGGGGAGCCTCAAAATCAGAATGAAAGTGATAATCAAACTCATGCAAACCTAAAGATGGGTAATACATGTCCTGAAAGTTCATCGCCTTAGCACGTCGTTCATCCTTGATACGGTGAAAACAAAACCCAACCAAATGACCTACTCACTGACAATAAGAGCAATGATACACTTTCTTGGGAGTAGATGCATAGGTTCCAGGTGCAAATCTCACAGTTTTTCTGGGTTTCTGCTAAGAATCTATCTTTGATGGTGGTATAGTTTTCTTTGTAGGTTGGGTAGAATTATTGGCTTTTTGAGTGTTGTCTAATTGGGCTCTCTCGTTCTCAAGGGTAGTAGGTGGAGTGAACACTGTTCTGCTTGGAGTGTTTGGTGTAGTTCTCTCATAACCCAATCCAAGAGTTAACCCTGCCCTGTCAGCACACATTTTTATTTTAGCCAAAAGCAAATCCATTTTACCCTTCCCTTCGGTACATTTATCTACCATGGAAAGAAGATAATCATTCTTACACTTGAGTTTTTTTGACGTGCTCTCTAGCAAAGTTGAGTTAGTCCTTAAGGGTGATGCAGGTGGAACAAATTGGCCGCACATCCTTAGAACACTCAATACTCTCCAATCTAGCCTTAAGTTCATCAACATGCTTATCCCTCAAATTAATGCTTTCAATGAGTAAAGGAAAATTCATGCATTCATTGATGACAACAGGACTATACTCCACCTCCAAAAATTGCTTCTGAGAAATTTCAAGTTTTTCAATAGTTTGAGTATGAATCAGATGCAGCTAAGCAAGTTCATTCATTACAACAAGACAAGACTCACATTCAGCATTTTCAGACTTAGATTTCAGCATGACAAGTTCAGTGGAAATAGATTCTAGCCTGAATTTTAGTTCCTTTCGTTCTTTAGCAGCAAGTTTAAGTAATATATCCTAAGAGATGACAACATCATGTAATTCATCATTTTGAACAAGGAGCTGGTCATGGGATAGACATACCTCAGACGAGTCTAGCTCATCGCTTCTATGAATGTCGTCGGCCATGAAGAAAATGCCAGTGAAGTCTTTTGTCTTCTTCTCCTTCTTTTCTTCATTCTTGGATGACTCCTCATCCGAGCTTGGCTCCTCACTTGATGTATTATCGATGTCGCTGAGGGCAGCCACAAAAGCTCTGGCTACCTTTTTAGCCACTTTTCTGCGCTTCCCTTTGACGAAAGGTTTCTTGTCCCTTTTCTAGTGTTTGTGTTCATTTTAAATATTCATTTTTAGTTTTGGGCAATTAGCTTTGATGTGATTAAGATCTTCACACTCAAAACATCCTCGAGAGCCTCTTCTCCTTTGATCCCATCTACCATTATAGAATCGGGTGAACTTTTTAACTATGAGAGCAAGCTCATCGTCCAATGTGTCCACCTATTCTTTAGTGATAGAGAGCAAAGAAGACAAGGCAAAACCTCCAGAAAAAGCACAAACTCTAGAACCACCAGAAAAATTATCTCTAGATGAGTGCCACTTCTAGAACCGGAAACTAGTGCCATGGATTGTGGCAAAGAGTTCCCAATTCCAGAACGAGATGCCTTGGCAATCTCGGTGGACTTAAGCTTACTGAAGAGCTCATCGCAAGTCAATGTGTCGTAGCTTGCCGACTCTTCAATACTAGGGATCTTCACCTCCCATATGCTACGATTAAGAGCATAGAAAAGTTTGATAGCTCTATCATGATCCGAATAAGCTAAAGTCCTAGTGGAGCTGCTAATAGCAAAAAACGAAATTAATGGTCAAAATATGTGAGAAACCAAGTGGGGTTTGCACTGTGGTTTTATCTTTATGATGAGTGATTGACAAATTTACCTATTTCATGGTCAGGACGTGTGTTTACTGTTTGGGGTTCACTGATGGGATCAGTGGGTGTTTTGCATGGAGATTCGTGTTTTGCATGTCTCATGCGTGTAGGGTTGAGATGCGAGACAACTGTCAACGGTGGGTGATCGGGGTCAAGCAGGGAGCTTGATGCCAGACGGTCAAGGATGTCGGGTGAAGTTGAGGACGATCTCCGGTGTACACATGGAGATAGAGCAAGACATGGACGGACGGATGATCGGGACAGTGTGTTGACCAAGTCAGTGAAAGGGAGTCCAGTGCAAGTAACAAGGTGGCTCGAGGGATCGAGAGCGGGAGAGACTTGATAGCGGTCGAGTTTGTGGATTGGTGACACGTGTCGATGATCTGGTGCACTTTGTCAGTTTTGGCTCAAAACCGTCAGATCGAGATCCAAGCGTCCTAAAGCGGAGCCGTAGTCTCTACGAAAGCTTCGAATCGGGACAAACTACCTTTAGATAGGATTTTATATTTTTAGCCCTGTGGGCCTTCGCATCTGTAAAAAACCCTAGGGGTATTTTTGTCTTTTCCTATTTTTGAATTTCCTATGAAAGGCCCCTTAGTCCTAGGGTTTCCACCAACTCGTTCAGTTTTGAAATCAAAGTTCACTTTACTATTCTCCCAGAAATTTCCTTCTGTTTTACCCTATTCTTCATTGTTCATCGTTGGTGTTTCCTTCCTATTCGATTTAGCACCAAGCGGTTTTTTTGGGAGTTTTTGTTCGGGTGAGGACTGCTTAGATTAACCGCGCCCGTTTTTTTGGAGAAGCTCTTGTTCCTGGTTTTCTCGAGGGGAACATATCTACAAAGAGGCGGCGCTGGGCAGTACTTTTCTCTGAATGGAGTCTCCAGCACTACCTAGGTGCTGCTAGCTATGGCTGAGTACTTGAGTTCGTGTGATGCTACTGCCCAAGAGCTGTGCACGTGGATCTAAGGACTCCAGAAGATTCTTCATACGCAAAATCAACATTTTATTCTGCCATTAATGGTAAGTACATGTAATCTCTGTCCTTAATCTGAATGCACTTTAATTAATTAAATGTGTGGTAAAACAAAAATATATCTATTTGATAAATATCTGTGAAATCCTTGTGCTTTCATGTGCTTGATAAAATACCTGTGATCTGTTGTTGGTCCTTGTATGTTCAATGAAATGCCTGTGATTTTATTTGATCTCTGAGTTGTATTAATCTCCCTTGCATGTTGTGAATGGATGTCTTTTCAATTAGAACATCGGTTAATCTTTGAAGGCTAGATTATTTTAGTGCTTATGATCTCTCAGATTATCACATCATTTCATATATGACAAGAGAGTGATAGCACTAGTTTTCTCTGAGATTTTGCTGTAAAGACTCTTTGCTTCCACTTGTTCTTTTAGAGGTGCATTGGGTATTTAGAAAAGACCATCGATTTGAAAGAATCTGTTGAAGTGCCTATTCACCCCCCTCTAGTTGCCCGTTTCGATCCTACAATAGGCAAAATACTGAAGTTGGTATTTTTTTGACCGAAAATATGTCAAATCTAGCACAGGCCGATCTGACCAGCCATAGTAGGTCGGTTCAACTGGCCATGTAGGCCTGATCAGACCGGCCCAATGGGTCCAGTCAGACCGGCCTAAAACTGAAAATTAGAAATAAAGGGGGATTCAGGCTGTTTTTATCCAAATTATATCCAAACTGATTTTTGGCTGACTCCTACTCAAATTTTGTGCTAGGATACACCAGACCAACCCCTATAAATATAGGGGCAAGGCCGATTCATGGGACATCTCCATAGATCAACTCAAAACCCTAGTTTTGAATCACATTACTTTTTATCTACTTTTCGCATTAGCTCGTCCATCTTCGTGGGTTTGCATTGGAAGCCCTCCATCCACTGCGTCTGTAATCACAGTATTACTTGCTTTTTCGCTTGTGAATCTCCCGTTAATCCACGTAACGGATTGCTATCTATTTTTATTGGTTTTTATTACCATACTTGGTGATTCGGCCTCTTGGCCGAATTAGTGCTTGATCCCTTGCTGTTTTGCAGAGGAATTGCCCTCATAGTCTCCGCCAAGAAATTTGGGGGTGATCGAACGTCATTTACAAGGGTTGCCGAAGCCTAGCATATCGGATCTGCTACTTCCGGTCCGACCGATGTGCCTTGGCCAGTCCGACTGGGCCCCTCTGCCGTGCCGAAGCCCCCTCGTTATCCCGAAGACCTCTGCACGCCGAAGTACCCCTCCGCTCACCGTCCACTTCACGTATAGCTTCGCTCGGCTAGAGACCTCGGTCTGACTAAGGAATTATTGTCAGTCTGACTAGGGAGCCTTCACCGGTCCGACCACCGGGAGCCCGTCGCATCAGGCTTCAGAACCTCGCATCGAAGTACCCTTCGCACACCCCGGTCCGACCAAAGGTGTACCTCCGGTCCGACCGGGTATACAGGCCGAAGGTTCCCTAGGGACCCTTTAGGCCAATTTTCTTCCTTAGTCAGGAATCGGCCCTAGACTGGACCATTTCAAGTATTTGTAATATTTTTTCCTATTTTACTTTATTACTAACACTTTCGCCAATTGGATTTAAATTGCTAATTATTTATCTAATTGCCTGGCGACTCCACCATGCCTTATCACTATTAAGGGTAGTCGAAACGTGACGTCGGTACCCTCGTGGTACTTTTGGATGTCGAACTGACCCAAGTGCGAGGGCGCATTTTAGCGTCAACACACTTTTTGGCGACCCCGCTCGGGAGAACGTCTACCATGATGGGAATGTCTATGTCGATGACTGTTGGGGGAAATTACTCCATTTCCAGGACTTAAAGATTAATCCTTCAAGGGCGGGTGAGGACTCCGAAGCTGGTGAGCTGTGGTTCGAAGCATGCGTCGCCACGCCGAAGGGTGCAACGGTGCGAAGCTCTGGAGAACCCTCCGAATGGGAGATGGAGGCCTCGAAGCCTAAGGACATGACTGATTGGATGTCTAGCTTATCCATCTACCTTGCAGTACTTTACCGTATGTAACTTTGTTTATAGTACCGAATAGTTTCCACTATGTCGGTTGTAGGTTAGGGGTAAAAGGGTCTTTTCCTTATGTTTTTTCCTCTATAAATACCCCCCATTGTACCTTGTAAAAAGGGACCGGAGAAGAAATTATTCAGCTACACATATTCGGACCACTTGAGCTATTATCCATTTCGGAGGCTCGAAGTAGTCCTAAAATGCAAACTTCCTGTTTGTCCGTTCTTGATTTCAGAGAACCTGTTGGCGTAACATTTGCGCCAACAGTTGGCGCCGTCCGTGGGGATCCAAGTTCTAAAAGCTTGTTCTCTACTGCTGACTGCACTCTGAAGAGCACTTACGGAGGGAGCCTCGGAGTCTCAAGATTCCGTGCACCCTTCAGTTAAGGGCTTCTTAGTGCAGCCCGAAGGCCTTCTCTCGACCCCTCGAGTCGTTCGAAGTCCTCCATCTCCAAGACCTCTTCGCGGCTAGCTATGCCTCCGAAGTGAAGCCAGGCTTCGGGTCCTCTCCGAAGGTCCCCTCGGACCAATGGAGCCGGACCCTCGGCTAATCCGGCGATTCCCACCGAGACCGTTGGGCGTCGTGCGCCCCAGGGCCCTCTGGCTCCTCCTACGATGCTTCAGACCGACTACGCAGCTAGCCGAGATCCAGAAGTGCCCTCCGACGAAGACGAAGGCCCTTCCGAAACCGAGGCTACGCAGCTAGCCAGGCTTTACGAGGAGGTATCCAGGTGGAGGCAAGAGGCCGCCGATCGCCTCCACACTCAAGCTTCCACCGAAACTCCAGGAGGGCCTCAAGACGGTGGTACCCACAATCCCCCAGAAGTTATCCAAGTCCCGGAGGAAGCCGAGAATGCATCCTTCGATAACGAGTCTCCATTACATTCAGATTTGCAGAGAGTGCCTTTCGACCCCAGATTCAAGGCCTCGAAGCTGCGCAAGTACTCCGGGGGGTCGGACCCCGGAGAATTCGCCCGCTCTTACGCCCTGGCAATAGAAGCGAGCGGAGGGGTGCGAAGCACCATGGAAAAATGCTTCACCCTCACTCTCGAAGGCGTGGCACTCCGCTGGTTCTGGTCCCTAAAGCCAGGATGGATCAGTTCCTGGGAGCAGCTAAAAAATAAATTTGTGAGCAACTTCCAAGGCACCTTCGTGGCCCCGATGTCCACAGGAAGTTTGTTCCAGGTAAAGCAGCGGGTGGGAGAAACCCTCCGGGAGTACTTCACGCGCTTCGCCCACACCAAGTCACAGATCAAGGGCCTGTCTAACTCGTCGGTAGTTGATGCTGCCCGTGAGGGGGTGTTGAACCCAGACCTCCTCAGCAAACTCCATCAAAAGCCGGTGATGTCTGTGGCGCAGCTCATGGCATACTTCGAACAGTATGCCAAGGTGGAGGAAGGATGTCTTCGGCGAGCTGAAGCACCATTGCCCACCCTCCGAGAAGTCAAAAGGGAGCCCGAAGCCTCCGCTACTCTGCAACGTCCACAAGACAACCGCTTCAACGAATACAAGCGGGGGAAGAAGCATTTCCGTTCGGAGGTGCTAAACATTGCACCTTCTGCTCCAAAGGCACCTGCCAATTTCCAGCAGGCGAAGAATTTCAAGGCCGGGCCATCGAAGCCTCAAGAAAGGATGCCTGGCTGGCGCCAGAGTTTTTTCTGTTGCGTGCATGGCGACAATAGAAGCCATGACACGAAGGACTGCAAGGCAGTGTTAGCCCTTCGGGGCGACTACCTTTAACGAAGTACCGGGCGGGGCGCTTCGGATCGAGCCCCACCATCGGCACGACCGGAGCCTGTACAAGCAGTGGCTCGGGCCAGTGCCCTCGAAGCCCCTATGCGGCTGCCGGTGGCCAGTATTATGCCACCACCAAAGCAAGAAGACCCGCAAGACCGCGGCAAGAGAGTGGTCCTACCCATCTCCGGAGGTGGGACCCTCGGAACCATGTCCAAGAGGCAGCGGCGCGAGTATGTCCGCGAGGTTGGACACATTGGGACCTCGAGTTCCACTGAAGGAATGCCAGAATGGTACCGTGTGCCCATCTCGTTCACAGCCAGTGATGCTACGGGGGTGAAGTTCCCCCATGCTGACCCATTGGTCATCTCTGCTGATATAGCAGGAGTAGAAGTACGAAGGATCCTGGTAGATGGCGGGAGCTCCGCAGACATACTCTTTGTCCAGGCCTTCGATCAGATGTGCATACCTCGGAAGCATCTACTTCCAGCAGCCCGACCGCTTCAAGGGTTCTCAGGACCGCCTCTCGATGCCCTCGGCCAAATAGGCCTCGAGGTTGCCTTCGGAGAGGGGCCTTTGGCCCGAGTAGAAGAGGTGATCTTCGATGTGGTTGATGCCCCATACGCTTACAATGCTATCTTCGGCCGAGGCATGTTGAACCAGTTCGGGGCTATAGCACACCATAATTACCTTTGTCTCAAAATGCCCACGCAAGGTGGAGTGCTTACTATTTCAGGAGACCAAGCTGTAGCCAGGAGGACGGAGTATGGCCATGGGCAGCCATTAGACCCCCGACAAGTGCATAATGTGGCGGAAAGCGTCGAAGAAGTACCAAAGGCCTCGAACCCTCCGAAGGGGTCTTCGCTCAAGCCAAGCCCGGAGGGCGATGTTGAGGCAAGAATAATCTCGGAAGATGGCAAAGAGTACCCAGTGCAATTCGGCAAGGGGCTGTCTCCGGAAATAACTGCCTCGTTAGAAGAAGTCGTCAGGAAAAATCTGGACATATTTGCTTGGGCTGACGAAGACATCACCGGGGTCGATCGAAGCATCATCGAGCATAGTCTGCTCATCAACCCGAAGGCCAAGCCAGTGCGCCAGGGGCTCCGCAAGCTGTCAGCAGAAAGAGCAAACCTAGCCAAGGCCGAAGTAGAAAAATTGTTAAGGGTTGGCATCATCAGGGAGGTAGCCCATACCGAGTGGTTGGCTAACCCTATTTTTGTAAGGAAGAAGGACTCGAGCAAGTGGCGCATGTGTATTGATTTCACTTCATTAAATAAAGCATGCCCGCGAGACCCCTACCCGATGCCCCGAATAGATCAGTTGGTAGATTCCACAGCTGGGTCCGAATTGCTAAGTTTCCTCGACGCATACTCCGGATATCATCAAGTATGGCTAAAACACGAAGACGAAGCCAAGACAAGCTTTATAACTCCTTCCGGAGTATTTTGTTATGTAAGAATGCCTTTTGGGCTGCGGAATGCCGGAGCAACCTTTTCTCGTTTAATAGCTAAAGCTCTAGGTCATCAGATAGGCCGAAATGTCGAGGCCTATATGGATGATATTGTAATAAAAAGTGCTCAAAAGCACCAGCATAGCCTAGATCTAGCTGAAACATTCGAGAGCCTCCGAGCATGTGGAGTACGCCTCAATCCGGAAAAATGTATATTCGGAGCACAAGCAGAAAAACTGCTAGGGTACTTAGTTTCGAGCAGGGGAATCGAAGCTAGACCAACACAGATAAGTGCACTGCAAAGGATGGCACCACCAGAGAATTTGAAGCAGGTTCAAAAGTTAGCAGGGAGACTTGCAGCTCTTAGCAGGTTCCTGGCCAGGTGAGCAGAGCGGAGCCTCCCAATTTTCAAAGCACTAAAGGGGTCCGAAAGCTTTCAATGGACATCGGAGTGCCAAAAGAGCTTCGATGATATAAAAGAATACCTCGGAAGATTATCAATTTTGACCGTTCCTCTCCCAGAAGAAACATTGCTCCTTTATCTTGCAGCAACAAATTCAGCAGTGAGCGCAGTACTAGTCCAAGAAGTTGAGCTTAAAGGAAAACTAGTCCAGAACCCAGTATATTTTGTGTCGGAGGCATTATCCGGAGCTAAAGTCAGATACTCCGAGCTCGAGAAGTTTGCTTATGCCCTAGTAATGGCCTCGCGGAAGCTGAGGCATTATTTCTTGGCGCATAACCTGATCGTCCCTACGTCGTATCCTCTTGGGGATATGCTCCGAAACAAAGATTCCACCAGCAGGATTGGAAAATGGGCGGTCGAGCTGGCACCCTTCGAAATCTCCTTCACGGCGAGAACAGCTGTTAAATCTCAAATTATAGCAGATTTCGTAGTAGAATGGACTCCATCTGCAATTTGGACCCCGGAAGAACCCTCCGAAGGTTTTTGGACAATATTCTCTGACGGAGCTTATCAAGCATCAGGTGCCGGAGCATGGGCCGTCATCATATCACCATCAGGGCAGAGGGCCATGTATTCGGCAAGGCTCAACTTTAGAACCACTAACAACATTGCCGAGTATGAAGGAATCTTGCTAGGCCTCCGAAAGGCTAAAGCGCTCGGAGCTGCAAGAATAGTGATCAAGACAGATTCCCAAGTCGTCATGGGGCATATTGACAAAAGTTTTCAAGCAAAAAATCCACATCTCGCGCAATACCTTGAAGAAATCCGCAAGGCCGAAGCAGCATTCAAAGGGTTTACAGTTTGAAGTATCCCTCGGGCAGAGAATCAACTTGCAGATATTCTTGCGAAGGCTACAACAGGGGTGGTGGACCTCCCGGAGGGTGCTTTCTACGAAGAACTACAGCAACCAGCGGCTGATCAAATACCCTCTTCAGAAGTAATGTGCATTCGAACTACAGATTGGCGGGCTCCGATAATAAGCATGTTGCAAAGTAGCATGGACCCTCCTGAAGGCCTAGAAGCTCGAAGGTTGCAAGCAAGAGCTCGAAATTACAAGCTTGTTGATGAAGTGCTATACAAGGCCGGAGTGTGTTCACCCCTACTTTGATGCATCTCACACCCGAAGGTCAAGACATACTTCGAGGCATCCACGAAGGACTATGCGGAGGTCATTTAGCCCCTCGAGCGCTAGCAGGCAAGACGATTCGGCAAGGGTTTTATTGGCTAACAATAGAAAGAGATGCGGAAGAACTAGTTCGAACATGCCAAGGCTGCCAGTGGATGGGCAGACGGAGCCATCGCCCGCCAGCTCAGCTTCAAGTTATTGCCCCAGTATGGCCAATGGCTAGATGGGGCATGGACCTCATAGGCCCTTTCCCAGTGGCAAAAGGCGGCTTGAAATTTGCAGTGGTGGCAATCGAATATTTCTCAAAATGGGTTGAGGTGGAGCCACTAACAGCTATCACCTCGAAGAATGTGCAAAGATTTTTCTGGCAGAATATCATATGCAGGTTCGGAGTTCCAAGAGAGTTGACGGTGGATAATGGAACCCAGTTCGAAGCTGACACCTTCCAAACATTTTGTGAAGAACTAGGCATTAAGTTGTGCTTCACAGCAGTACGGCATCCACAGTCCAACGGAGCCGTTGAGCGAGCCAACGGGAACATCCTTTCCGGGCTGAATCGCCGAATTATTGGATTGGCCAAGGAGGTGTGGGTCGAAGAGCTCCCCAAAATCTTGTGGTCCATTCGAACAACTCAAACCAGGTCAACGGGGTTCACACCGTTTAGATTACTATTCGGAGATGAGGCCATGACTCCTACGGAGCTCAGAGGTGGATCGCTTTGCGTAGTACAACCTGGGGACGAAAGTGACAGGAGCACTTCGCTGGATTTATTAGAAGAAACAAGGCTTCGAGCTGTGGCGAACCTAGCTAAGTACCACAAGCACACCAAGACATGGTATGACCCAAAGGTAAAGCTAAATGAGTTAAAACCAGGTCATCTGGTATTGCGAAGTGTAATAGCTCCGAGGAAGCTAGGAAACAAATGGGAAGGACCATATGTTATCTTACGCTCAGGACGCCCGGGGTCGTTTAAATTAGCAAGTTTAGAAGGAGAAGAGTTGAAGCATGCATGGCATGTGGAGCACCTTAAGCGTTATTTTGCTTAGGGGCCCCTTGTAATCATTTGTAAAAACTTTCCTTTCTATGAATAAAAGATAAGGGTCGAATTTTGTTTGCTCTCCGAATATCCCTTACTCCTGATGGACGCATTAGGAGGACAGAGATGCTTGTAGAGCCAAGAATTTTTCTCAAGACCTAGGCAGCTGCCTTCGAACCATTGGTTCAAGGGCTCCATGGCCAACCTACGGATTCCAAGCTCCGGCTTGTTAGGGTCCGTAGAAGAGTCTAAGGACTTTAAAGAAAAACAGATTTTCACCCTCCGGGTGCGAAGTATCTGTAAAAGAGCCGAAGGTGGCCAACCTATGGATTCCAAGCTCCGACTTGTTAGGATCCGTAGAAGAGTCTAAGGACTTTAAAGAAAAACAGATTTTCAGCCTCCAGGTTCGAAGTATCTGTAAAAGAGCCGAAGGTGGCCAACCTACGGATTCCAAGATCCGGCTTGTTAGGATCCGTAGAAGAGTCTAAGGACTTTAAAGAAAAACAGATTTTTCGGCCTCCGGGTGCGAAGTATCTGTAAAAGAGCCGAAGGTGGCCAACCTATGGATTCCAGGCTCCAGCTTGTTAAGATCCGTACAAGAGTCTAAAGACTTAAAAAAAAGCGAGCAAATTTTTAGTCTTCGAAAGCAAACTAAAAATGCAAACGATAAGTACAAGTTCGAAGCATGCGGGTGTTCGCACATTCATTGTGCCTAGCGAACCCTTTTCTATGGTAAAGGCTACGCCACCCACAAGGGGGTCGGAGGGTAGGAGTCACACAGCATGCTTTCGAAGCATTCCACATTAAATCAGTATACTTGTACATCAAGAGAAATTTGTGTCTAAGCCTAAGTAAAATCGGAGACCTTTTCGGCCCCTAGAGCTACCCATACGGTTACTTTGCCCTTCGGAGCTCGGGGCCGCCGAAGTTGTACTTTTAGTCCGGGTGCTTCTCTTCTTCTTCGAGGCTCGCAGTTTCTTCTGCTCCTCTTGAAGCTCAGCCCATGTCAGGAGCCTTTCGGAGTCAGCCCCCGCAGGGTCTTCGGCTCGGTACTCCGAGTCGGACCAGTTAATAGGTTCGGAAGACGAGGACCCCTCCGTCTTCTCTTCCTCCTTAATATAAGCTAAGACGTCCCTTCGAACTTCAAGGGTGATCCCCCTCCGTCTCCGCGAGGAACAGAAAAGCGGGAGCGGCGGTAAGGCCTCAAACCCTCGAGGTTTGCCCACTCCTTTCGGAGCTCGTCGGTAATTTCCAGGAGTTCGAAGTCAGGGCTCGAAGGGCATGACAAAACCTAAAAAAGAGCAGAACACCCAAGACAAGTTCTCGTTTATAACTTTTTCATTAATAAAAATAGGGTTTACAAGGCTTCATATACATAGCAATCCTAAGCGACTAGACCTGCGGGTCGGTCGGCGGAGCAGGAACCGAAGGGGCTGGCGAAGCAGAAAGTAGTGGCTTTGTTTGCGCTTGCTTCTGCCGGCGGGCCTCATCAATCCAGGCCTTAGCTGCGACCTTATGGTCCGTCTTCCAGGTCGACCGGAAGACTTCCCAGGCCGAAGCCACCTCCGAAGATGGTCGCAGCAAGTCGTCGTCCGCGAAGCCTCCAGGAGATGAACCCCCGACTGAGCCAAGGGGGATCCGAAGGGATTCAAGATGACGAAGAACCCCGATACCAGCACACTGTCCAGAGATCTCCCCGTACCGAATACCGGAGTTCTTCATCAACGACGAAGCAACCTGGATCCTCATCAGCTTCCGGTCAAGGGGCTCATGGGTCGCAGCAGAAGACGAAGGGCACATGGTGTCGAAGTACTCTAGCGTACCCTGAAGGGCTTCCAAGGTACGATCCGCAGTACTAGAGTTCTTCTTCTCCGCTGCTTCTAGGCCTGCAGCAGTCGCACCCACTTCGGCCACCCGGAGCATTAAAGAACTCTTGAGGGCCATCGCCTGGCTAAGAGCCCCCTGAAGCTCCACCAACTGCGCACTTGAGGTAGCAGCCTCCTGGCGGAGTCTTTCAACCTCCGCTCGAAGGACAACGCGCTCGGCCTCGACCTCTTGGGCAGATGAACGGAGGGCTCCGAGGGCTTCGTCAGATGCCGCCCTAGCCCTCCGTTCCTCCAAGACTTCTTCCTCTAGCCCGAGGGATCTCCCGGTGGAGTCGTTAAGGGCCGTCTGGAGGGTAGTGACCTTCCGTTTAAGTCGATTAACTTCGACCTCGTTGGAAGTCGCTGCCGCTCTAGCAAGGACAAATTGCTGCAAAAAGAACTAAGTAAGTACTGAAGTATTTATGACCACTAATGCGAAGTAGCTATGGTGTCTTTTTCATACCTGAAGGGCAGCCCTTTCGAGGGCCGTGTTGAGTGTCGAAGCCTTGGCCTCGCTCAAGACGGAGATCAACTCCGAATTAGCGATGTCCTGGCTTCTCTCAGCCAGGGGCTCCATGAGTCTTCGGAGGCCACTCCGGTGCTCCAGGAACAGAGCCAGCAGAGGAAGCCAAGACAGAGCTTGAGCATCATCCGCTGTGGCCTCATCCTCCGAATTGCCAACGGAGGTCGCGGCCTGGCCAGGAAGAAGACCGAGGCTAGAAATACTCTTGCCCCTACCCGGTACAAAGGAGGGTGAAGCAGGAGTACTCCGACCATCGGCAGCCACCCCTTCGACCAGAACCGCAGCGGCGGAGGCAACCTCGGTGGTCGAGGCGGCCACTGCAGGAGTGACCTCAGTCGCCAACCCCGTCCCGGCAAGCACGTCGTCCGCCCCGAAAGACACATTCTCCGCCGCCAAATTCGGAGCCTCCAGAGGCGCGGGAGGGTCCGCTTGAATAGCAGCCTCCGAAGACGCAGGGACTTCGGACGCCACCAAAGCATCAACACTCGAAGAGGTACCTATTTCAATAACAAAATTAATAAGCATGTTTTCACAGATAGCAGGCAAGTATTAGTTAAAAAAGGAGGAACTTCGGAAAGAACCTCCGGGAGCTTCATGGGGAAGGATTGCTAGATCCTCCAAGACCTCGTACATCTGAAGGATGTCGGCGAAGTCATCCCCCGAGGTCCTGCCCTCAACATTTCCAGTCGGAGCCACGGTCTCCGCCGGGACCGCCTCGGGTGCAGGCAAGTTGGGAGTAGGGGAGTCTGACTCCACTTGCATGACGACGGGCGCAGGGAGAACAGTCGGAGTTGCACGTACTACCTCCCTGACGGAGGTACTAGGGGGGACCTCCCCTATGTCTTCATCCTCTAGAAGGTAGGCTTCGAAGGCCGCCGCTGTCTGGCCGTCGGAGTCCTCTGCCTCTTCGGAGGCTGAGCTTTGCGCGCTTGGCGACGAAGCAGACAAGGCAGGCGCCAACTGTGAAGGGTGCTTCGCTACCTTCTTCTTCCGAAGCGGCTGCTTGCTGGCCTTCTTGGAGGGCTCGGCAGCGTCTTTCCTTTTGCGGCCAACCGCTCCGGTCGGGGCGAAGTCAGGAAGATTCGGGGGCTCCATGCCGAGAGCTCTCCACACTCTGTTGGATCGCTCCCAGCTCCCCACCAGCTCTAACCTTCTTTGCCTCTCGGCTACAGAAGGGGCTCTGAGAATCCATTCGGTGGCCTGAACTATGTCTTCCGGAGCCAATGCCAGAGGCGCCGCTGAGAGAAAAAGGTATAAAAATATGAGTATAATTGTTTTATTCATTTAATATGATGCTGCAAGGAGAAGGTGTACCTAAGTTTCGGAGGTCCCCCTCCGAGGCCTGTGGGAACACGATCGGCCAGTTGGCCCCGAGGGGAGGGATCCGAAGACCAACGAACTCCTCGGCCAGGTCGCGCATGCTCATGCGACGAGCCACCGAAGTGAGCAACCCTAGCCTCGTCGAGAGCAGGCTAGGGTTCGGAGAGATGTCCGCCTCCTTCCGGAACCAGATCTCCTGGAGAGGACCAGCGAGGGGGGAGTCCTCTCCGACTTCGGCATAAAACCACCGAAGAATCCAGTTTGTGTACCACCTGTCGTTTATAGCTTTTGCAGGGAAGTGGAGGGCATGCTCCCTCCGCAGCTGGAAATTGACGCTGCCGAAGGCTATCGTCACTTTAGAGTCCCCTGGGCCGTCTTGTGGCTTCAGTTGACATATGGCTTCGTGGGTCGGGGCGAAGATTTCGGAGCGTCCTTCGCATCCCTCTGCCCGGAGCGCCCATTCGAAGATGGCCAAGCGGGCGATGGCATTGGGGGACAGCTGAGGCAGAGTTATGTGGAACAAGTCCAATACCTCTGCCAAGAAGTCCACGGCTGGCAATCCCAGGCCTGCTTCGAAGAATGCTTCGAAGACCACCACCTCTCTGCTCCGCGGCCTTGGAGTCGACTCTGTCCCAGGGACTCGAGTCCTCAGTCCAGCCCCCAACTTTCCGTCCACTGCTTCTTCAATGGACTCGGCGGTGCTCACGGATTGGCCGATGATGAAGCTTTGGGCAATCTTCTTCTTGGAGGGCGGACGGAGCACCCGAGGATTCTTGGGCCAGGCACCGCTCGGAGCCCCCGCCATTGCCGCTGCTACCGATGCGGCCCATGCCTGCCGCTGCGCCAGGGTGTTGGCCGCTGCTGGGGTGGTGTGGCTAGTTCTCGCCATCGCGCTCGAGTGTTCAAGAGTTGGGAAGATTGGGGGAGAGGTGAATCGCAGGTGATGAATGCGGTAAAAAATCTCGGTTAATCTTCATCTCCCCCTTTTATAGTCGCACGACCAGTACTACTCTTCGATTGGTTTCACATTGCAGGTTCGGCTTCTGCTACCGACAAGTGGGCCCGGTAATTGGAACGGCGTACAACCACTGTAAAAATCGACTGTTACCTTTTTTGCAGAGGGTAACGGCTACTTGCGCTGTAACGGCTACCTCTAACGGCGCTCCACGATGTTCGCACTCCGAAACCGTTCCCTTCCCAACGTGCGTTCCCACTGTATCAAGAACTCGAAGGGGAAGGTTCAAACGCGTCGAGCTCAAAGTCCTCGGCTAAGTCTCAGCATCCCCAAATCCTTTTTAAGCCTCAGAAAATAGAAATGTTCCTTTCATATACTGCCTTCTTTCTAAAAAGGTTAACTACAGAAAGGCGTATTCGAGGGGCTACTGTTGGGGGAAATTACTCCATTTCCAAGACTTAAAGATTAATCCTTCAAGGGCGGGTGAGGACTCCGAAGCTGGTGAGCTGTGGTTCGAAGCATGCGTCGCCACGCCGAAGGGTGCAACGGTGCGAAGCTCTGGAGAACCCTCCGAATGGGAAATGGAGGCCTCGAAGCCTAAGGACATGACTGATTGGATGTCCAGCTTATCCATCTACCTTGCAGTACTTTACCGTATGTAACTTTGTTTATCGTACCGAATAGTTTCCACTATGTCGGTTGTAGGTTAGGGGTAAAAGGGTCTTTTCCTTATGCTTTTTCCTCTATAAATACCCCCCATTGTACCTTGTAAAAAGGGACCGGAGAAGAAATTATTCATCTACACATATTCGGACCACTTGAGCTATTATCCATTTCGGAGGCTCGAAGTAGTCCTAAAACGCAAACTTCCTGTTTGTCCATTCTTGATTTCAGAGAACCTGTTGGCGTAACATTTGCGCCAACAATGACAAATACCTCTACTATGTCTACTTCAACTACATCGCCGATGGCTACTATGGGGGGCACGGACATCGATAGCCGCAACATCATGGCACCCACCCTTTATGAAATTCCTAAAGAAGGACGGGCAGAGATCGAGGCGAAGATGAACGAGCTCCGAGAGATCATGCTTGGAAGCTACATCAAGACGCGTTCGGGCTTCGTCAAGCGTAACATCAATACCCCCAATCTCGGCCAGGTACGACCATCATCGCCGCCTCTATCTTCTTTCGAAATTGATCATAGAATATCTGTGTTGGTAGATCAAGCGGTTAGCGCTTCGCTAGCCAACAGGTTGAGCTCCGTAGTTACATCTGAAGTAGTGGCAGCTTTTAAAAGGTTCGGCTTTACTGAAGTCGATTCCCCAACACCGATAGCTTGTATTCCGCCGGCACCACATATTTATAGCAGAACATACGGGAATACTGGAAAATCCATCACGTTTCTGGCCTCATCATCCACAGCCGAGACACATCACAACGCCTACAGCCTGGCAAGCCCTACTTACCATGCACCGCCACAACCTGCGCCTACGCCAGCTCTGCCGCCATTGCCCGTGTCATACGTTCCTGCACCACCGCATAGGCCTGAGCCCGTCGATATACCACCGTGCGTCCCACCATTGCACGAGAGGCGCGCCCAGGCAGGGGGCAGGACGACATCGAAGAGCGAATACGCGCGCTGTTTAGGGAGTGCACTAGCTTTGCACCTCAGGATCGGGCTAGGATTTACCGGAAGTCGTACCCTGACCACTTTGACACCGTCCCATACCTTCGCGGTTATAGAGTCCTGGATTTCACTAAGTTTGATGGTGAGGGTAGTAAGACCTCACTAGAGCATGTTAGCCATTTTTTAGCGCAATGTGGGGAAGCTAGTGGGTCGGACGCGCTAAAATTTAGACTATTTTCTCTTTCGCTGTCCGGCACCACATTCACTTGGTTTTCGGCACTGCCACCGAACTCCGTGCAGACATGGGCCCAGCTAGAGCCAAAATTCCACAATTATTTCTACGCGGGTGATCTGAACTGAGGCTAGTATGTCAAGCAATCGGTCAAGCAAAAATCTAGCGAAACCGTCTCTAAGTATGTCAAGCGCTTTAGGGACACCCGGAATTGATGCTTTAGTTTAAATATTTCAGAGATGGACTTGTCATACTTAGTATTTAATGGCTCGTGCTTCGAGATAAAAGAAAGATTAGACAACCATAATTTCTTAGATGTCAGCCAAGTCCTGTAGCAGGCTATGGTCCAAGAAAGCCGAGCCAAAGATAAAAGATTCGTCAAGACTTTCAGCAAACTTAAAGCTGAAGTCCATATTATGGAGCACTCTGACGAAGAGTTCGAAGATGAAGAGGATTTGGCCGACATGTACGTGGCCGAATGGACTTGGAACACTAAGTCCAAGCCCATCACCTGCTCCAAATTACGGTCGACTCCCTCCAAGAGTCGGCCCAATGAAGTCAAATATTCATTCGATGTAACTAAATGTGATAAGATATTTGACTTCCGATTGAAAAGCCAACTTCTGAGACTGCCTAAAGGTCAAGTCATGCCATCTACAGATGAATTGAAGAAGCACCCCTATTGTAAGTGGCATGATTCACATTCCCATTATACTAATGATTGTAATGTTTTTCGTCGGCAGGTTCAAATGGCCATAGAGGAAGGACAATTGAAAAATGAGGCTAGTCCAAAGATGAAGTTGGATAGGGACCCCTTTCCCGTGAACACCATCGATCTCGAGGAAAAGAAGGTATTGATTCGGCCAGAATAGGCCGAGTCAGCCAAAGGGAAAGCGGACGTCATAGGAGAACCACGCGCACGGACACTCGTACCGAAGAACCCAGAGGGAGGGGTGTGGAAAGAAAATGTCAAAGCACCACCTTTGGCTAGGGTCCGCAGAAAGCCAAAGGTAACATACAAGATGCTTCTAGACAAACACCACAGGAGGTCCAAGAAGATGAGCGTTCGGCCGAGGGCTCCAAGACGGCCGAACCCCACCAGAAGATCTAGCCCTAAGAAAGGCGAGTTTGACCCCCAATGGTCAAACCCACCTCCGTCCTAGAATCAACCTCCAAGTGGGTCCAGCCCCCAATGGCCAAACCCTTTTACGTTCTAGGCCCAACCTCCGGTTGAGTTCGGTCCCCAGTGGGCGAACCCGCCTCCGTAGTGGGCCAACTTACCTCCGACCTGACAGGACCCCTCGTTGATATGGCCCCATGGCCCCTGGTCTGGGTCCCACCACCAGACGACTCCACGCAGCACCCCGCCACTAACCTCGCTGCTCCTTCTGGTATTTATGATTGGCAGGGACAAATTCTAGCACAAAAGGAGAACATCTTCCATCGTTTGTCTGTAGTACCCCAAAATCGAGACGCGCAAGGCGACACCGGAGGAGGTGACCGTGGAGCCACCCTGGAGACCATCATCATCAAAGTGGGATCCAAGGAGGTCCCAGTCCCGAAGGGAACCCCAACAAAACGCTGCGAAGGTACGTCGCTAGGGTTAACCGAAACCCTACCCGAGGGGCAGTCTGACCGGCCTACTGTGGCTAGTCTGACTAACCTTATGACAGTTATTGGCACAGGCCAGTCTGACCGACCAACCATGGCTGGTCCAACCGGCGCACCTCGGTCCGACACGCCCGGTAAGCCCGTTTTGACCAGCAAGACACAGGAAGACAGCTCCGGTAAGTGAAAATTGTTCGAGGCTAACCCGGGCGAGTCCCATTTGGCCAGAAACATTAAAAGCAAAGTCGTGGCACCCGACACTTAGCCGCAACCATCATGGGCACCCCCAGGGATGTCCAAATCACAAAAAGAAGGTTGCAACGCCTGCAGGCGCAGGAGATGCGAGAGAAGAAGGCCGAGGAGGAACGAGATGCAGTTTTCGAGGAGATCTGCCCTCGGCCCACTACGAAGAAGGTTTGGAAGCCCAAGCCAGTTGTGATGAACAAATCATCTCCCGTTCCGAGTGACAACAATGACGACATGCTCGACGACGACTAACATGCCCGTATTTGAGGGATCCACTCCTTAGGCGATGGATATAAATGTTGTCATTCTGCCTTTTGAGTTCGCTCCAATACAGGAGGAGATCGGGATCACTCAGCTAGATCTCGGTCCACGGGACACTGTCTTCGAGAAGCCCGAAGATACGGATCGGTAGGGCGATCGGTAGGGTTTAAATAGGGGTTCATCGGAGTTTAAACGGAAAGGAACCGAGGGGTTTCCTTCCCTCTCCGACGAGGGTTTCCAAACTCTCGGATATGCTTCCATAATCACGAAACCACGTTGGCCTTCAACGGAAAGTGGTCGTCGGCGTTTGGGGAAAGGAGTCCGGGGCGAATCCGGGCGAATCGAGGCGGTCGGTGGTGAGAAATGGAAGGTGGTCGCCGGTATGGAAGGGGGGATCCCCTTCCAACGAAGAAGACGGACCCGACAGGTGGCCCCCACCTGTCGGTGTATGAGCGCAAGGAGAAGGGTGCTGACAGGTGGGCCCGAGGTGTCAGCGATCGAACGAGGGGGAGGGAGAGGCAGCCGCGTGGGGCTAAGGCGGGGCGCGGACGCGGAGAGGGCGGGAGGTTGGCATCGATAGGCGGACCCCACATGTCAGCGTCACATGGCTTGGACTGGGCTGGGCCGGGGTAGATTGGGGGTTTGCAGCCCAACGGGATTTAAAATACTTTTCCTAATTAAAATAATTCCAGTAATTCATTTATTCGATTAAAGGTTGAATCATTGTTGATAAAATTTTTTAAAAATTCCTTAAATTATGTCTTGGCCTCTAGATTCCACCATAAATTTCTCAAGTTAAAATTTGAAGTATTCTCCCCAGTTTGGCTTTAATAGGGTTCCTTTAGTATTTTCTCTAATTAAATAAATCCTTTATATTCCAGAAAATCCATTTTCTTTATTTTATTTATTTTTAATTCTTTGGGATGTTACAATCATATCCCCCTTATAGAGAATCTCGTCCTCGAGATTTGGATCAATCCTCGAATAACTCTGGATGTTGCGCTTTTAGTTCCTCCTCTTTTTCCCAGTTAGCTTCCTCTACGGGATGATTGCTCCACTGGACCTTGCACAAGCAGATGACTCGAATCCTCGTGGTCCTTTCCTTGACTTCCAAGATTCTGACGGGCTTCTCAACAAGGGTAGATCTTCTTGTATATTCAACTACTGAAGGTTAACTTGCTCTGTTTGGACTCGAAGACACTTCTTTAGCTGCGACACGTGAAACACATCATGTACCCCAGCCAATGAAGGTGGTAGCTCTAACTGATAAGCGACCTCGCCTTGACGTCGGACTATGGGAAAAGGTCCAATGTATCGAGGTGCTAATTTCCCTCTCATGTTAAACCGTTGAGTGCCACGGAGAGGAGTAACTCGGAGGTAAACATGATATCCCTCTTCAAAGGCTAGATCTCAACGACGATTGTCCGCATAGCTCTTCTGTCGAGATTGGGTTGTCTTGAGTCTGTCCCTAATGATCCGTACTTTCTCTTCAGCTTCCCGAAGGATGTCCGTTCCAAAAACTTGGGATTCACTGGTCTGATCCCAAAGTAGAGGCGTTCTGCACTTGCGTCCATATAAAGCTTCGAATGGAGACATCAGAAGGCTGGCTTGATAGCTGTTATTATATGAAAACTCAGTGTACGGTAAACTCTTGTCCCAAGTTCCTCCAAAGTCCAAGGCACATGCCCGGAGCATATCCTCCAATATCTGATTTACCCTCTCAGTTTGTCCATCTATCTGAGGGTGGTATGATGTGCTGAAGTTCAGTCTTGTTCCCATTTCCTCTTGAAGGTTTTTCCAGAACCGAGATGTGAATTGACTTCCTCTATCGGAGACTATCTTCTTAGTTACACCATGAAGGCATACTATGCGGGCCATATACAACTCTGCTAGTTTAGGGCCACTAAAGGTCATCTTGACGGCTATGAACTGAGCTACCTTTCTTAGCCGGTCGATGATTACCCATATGGAATCATAACCAACTTGGGTCTTTGGTAGTCCGGTGATGAAGTCCATACCGATATCTTCCCATTTCCATTCAGGCACTTTAAGTGGCTGTAACAGCCCTGCTAGTCTCTGGTGCCCTCCCTTTACTCGTCGACAGGTGTCACACTCTGCGATGAACTGAGTAATCTCTTTCTTCATGCTAACCCACCAATACCGTTCCTTCAGGTCCTGGTACATCTTTGTACTCCCAGGGTAGATGGAATACAGAGTGTCATGGGCTTCCCTTAGAATAAGGGTCTTTATCTCCGGTTTATCGGGCACATAGATCCTGGTTTCGAACCATACGGTGCCATTCTCATCTTCTGGAAATCCTGGGGCCTTGCCCTGCCTCATGTTCTTCTTAATGGCTGCTATGTCCGGGTCTTCCAACTGAGCTTCATGGATCTGCTCGAACAGGACTGGTCGGGCCTCAAGGGTGGCTAGATAGGCTCCCGTGGTTATCCCGAGGTTTAATCTTTCCATCTCCTTATACAACAAAGGCACATGATCCTGAATCACGATGGTGGTACAATATCCTTTATGACTTAATGCATCAGCTACCACGTTTGATTTGCTGGGATGGTAGTGAATGCCTAGGTCATAGTCCTTTATCAATTCTAACCATCGCCTTTGCCTAAGGTTGAGATCCGGCTGCGTGAAGATATACTTCAAACTCTTGTGGTCCGTGAAAACTTCGCACTGGTTTCCATCCAGATAGTGCCTCCATATCTTCAGAGCGTGCACTACAGCGGCCAATTCTAGGTCGTGAGTAGGGTAGTTTAGCTCATGGGGTCTTAACTGTCGAGAGGCGTATGAGACAACTTTCCCGTCCTGCATGAGAACACATCCCAAACCCTGGTGAGATGCATCGCAATAGACATGGAAGTCCTTCCTTATATCCAGTAGGGTCAGTATGGGTGGTGACATCAGCCGTGTCTTGAGGGTCCGAAAACTTTCCTCACATTCGGGAGTCCATTCAAACTTCTCTCCCTTTTGCAACAACTTGGTCATAGGCTTAGCTATCTTGGAGAAATTCTCGATAAATCGTCGGTAGTATCTTGCTAAGCCAAGAAAGCTCCGTATCTCAGATATGTGTAACATCCCAAGATTTAAAAATAAATAAAATAAAGGAAATATATTTTTCAGGGAATTAAATGAATTATTTAATTAAAGAAAACCCTAAAAGAGCCCTAATAAAGCCAAATAAGGGGGAAAACTTAAAATTTCAACTTGGAAAATTTATGATAGAATCTAGAGGTCAAGATATAATTTTAGGAATTTTTACAAATTTTTATCAACAATGATTCAATCCTTAAATAAATAAATGAATTACTGGAATTATTTTAATTAAGAAAAGCATTTTAAATCTTGTTGGCCGCAAACCGCCAATCTGCCCTCGGTCCAGCCCAGTCCATCGCCACGTCACTAACATGAGGGACCCATGTGTCGGCGCCGCCCCCTCCTCTCTCTCCCACCCACGCCCGCCTTGGCCCCACTCGTCGGCCTCACCAGCGCGCCCCTCAGCCTCTGACAGCCCGGGCCCATCTGTCCGACCCTTTCCTTTCCCGCTCGCTCGCTGACAGGTGGGACCCATCTGTCAGATCCTTCATCCCTAATGGAAGGGGATCTCTCCCCTTTCCTTTCCGGCGACCACCCTTCCATTTCTCGCCGCCGGCCGCCCTGATCCAACCGGATTAACCCCGGACTCCCTTCCTTGGACCACCGCGACCCCCTTCCATCTATACCCCACGCGTTTTAACGAGTATGGAAGCTAGCCCACGCAAATGGAACCCTCGCCGGAGAAGGAAGGAAACCTTCGGTTTCCTTCCGTTTGGCCACCGCCGATGACCCTATAAGAACCCCTCGGTTCGCCGCCCACTACAAACACCTCCTAAGCCCTAGCCAAAGCACTCCAGAGCGCCGTCGCTTGTTTTTCGGCCTCTAGCCCTGCTTCACCTCCGGCCACCGCTCACCGCTGCCTCGGGCCTCCTCCGTCCATGCCGCCGCCACCATCGAGACCGCCGGAGCCCGCCCGCCCTCGGCCATGTCTCCGTTGGCCGAGAGGACCACCGGATCGTCATCGCCGTCGAGCACCCGAGGAGCCCTCACTGTCTACCCTCACCGCCGGTCGCCTTCGGACGTCCTTCTCCACCGTCGAAGGCACGGTCGTGACAACCGACCTCTCCTCTTCCATTTTCACCAAGACCTAGGCTCCTAGGCCCTCGCCATCACCGTCACCGCCGCGCCCGAGCCCCGCCATCGGCGCAGATTAGATCCTGAGGGGATCTAATCTAGGCCCTCGGATCCCATCGAACCGGTATCTTTTAATCTGAGCCGTTGATTAAAACTTAAACCCCCAGATGAATCCCGTGCATCCACGTAATACCCTTTCGTGTGTTTTAATCTCAGCCGTCCAGATTCATTTAACCCTCCTGCCTCACATCTGGCCGCTGGATCCAGATCCATCGGTCCAGATCGATCGGGTCCACGTGCACAGTCACAGGTTCATGGTGAACCTGGTTCACCGTGGACCAGGGACTGTTTTCTGTTTAAATAAAAATCCAAAAAGTTGTTTAAACTTTAAAAATTCATAACTTGCTCATTTTAACTCCAAATTTCACCATTCAAATTTTGTTAAACTCAGCATTATATTCTCTACATGTTTATGCCATAAAAACAGTATGCTATTTTGGAACAAAATATTCTTATTAAATAAATGAATAAAAACCCCTTAGGGATAAATTATTAATTCATAAAATAAGTTAAGAAAAACCTTAAAATATAATCTTTAATGTTTTTCAACATCACTTCAGAATAATAGAGCTTAAGTCCACATATTTAAACTCATAAAACTTGTATGCTTATTGTTTTGTGATATTTTGTTTGTTTATTAAATGTATGTTTATTTTTTCCGTATCGAGAAGACTACGAGTTTGTCGAGGAGCTGGAGTTTTACCCCGAGGTTCCACCTTCACCATTTGCTGAGTAAGGCAAGTCACAACCCCCATTTTGATCATCATTGAGCCCATATTTTAATAAATTATCGCTATAACTCATAGAATAATATTGCATTAGTCTAATCTCAAGCCCTACACTATATTTATTAGATCCCCGTGCTTATGTGCAAACACAAGCCATGCTTATCGAGCCTTAACTCCTTGTCAATCTACTATAATATATTAGCTAGTGTCTAATGTACCGACACAACTGCTATAGGATAAGAGAATGAGTCGTAGATAGATGGATTCTACTATATGTATTTCCCCGTTATTCTTGTCTCTGGACTCTGTTGGAGTTGGCTATGTTATAAGTATGGTGGGTTCTGGGTGCAAGCTAGGGCATTGGTTGGTCGCACCCGGGGCACTATAAGGACCGGTCTGCGGGATCTGTTGCAAAACACTTCCGTACTAACCAAAGTCTAATGGGTAAGTCCTAACTGAAAGTATGGAACAATCCGACTCGATGCACCATAGTGGAGGGGTCAAGGGGCAACCTATGGGTGACTTGTACCGACGTGGCTCAAGGGGGGTATGGTGTTGGCTCGACGTGTCGGGGCACCATATGAAACCCATAAGAGGGTGATGTCGGGTCGAGGAGGACCATATGGAAGGTTTTGCACGAGTTCCCATGGTATGGGTCATCTCGTTACACTTTGGTGTATGGGATGAGTGTGTGCCTTGTGGGTACAGTGGTACACCTCTGATCAGAGTTTTAAATCTTTTCAAAAAGCCGAGCCCACGGTCAAGGGCGGGTTGTGTGACTTCTCGCAGTTAGTCTACAATTGTTTGAATGGTTGAGTTATTCATGGCATGTAAGGACTGTTGAGCGAGGGTGGGCTGATTGTACCCCTCGATTTAGAAGACAATGATGCATAGACATGTTTACATTTCTGTATTAATAACTTGATCACATTTAATTGCTTTACAAATTATGCTTTTCCACAAAATTAGCCACTACCTTCCTTGTTATTACTCTTCATTATATTTGCATCCGGTGGCTTGCTGAGTACGATTGTACTCACCCCTGTTGACTTACACCACCAGAGCCTGTCTACTATGAGGAGGATGAAGGTATGGAGTAGCGACCCAGTCAAGGCGAGACTAGAAGGAGGCGTTCATCTAGGACCCTTGTTTTATTAGTTTCTCTTCACTTTATTAACTTTTGTACTAATGTGGTCTACGAACCGTGAATGCTTGATCGTATTGTACGTGGTTGTGTGATGAACGTCTTGTTTCATTGATTTTCTATGGAATTTCAATAAAGGTCTGGATTTATTAAATCTGGGCGTGACAAGATGGTATCAGAGCCGACTTTACTGTAGGAAGCCAAACAGACCTGACCCTAGGACTTATATTAACCATATTTTCTTACAAAATTATTTACCCTCTCATCTTCTGGAGTTTCACAAAAAAAAATTCTCTTTTGTAGATGCCGGTCCATACCATGAGTGGGACTCTTCGCGACGAGGACGGATTCATCCGCGAGCTTCGCATACTCGTCAGTTTCCTCGGGTTCAAGCACGAGCCAATGTTTCATGGAGTCTTCCCCGACGAGGATGAGAGCTACTGCGAGGTCACCATCATCATCCAGCCATCCACGCAGACAGCCCACACTTACCGAGCCAGAGGACCCACCTTTTTGGTTGCTAGTCAGCGCACCGCCCTTCAGGCCCTCACCGAGCTCCGGGTGATCTACGACAGCCAGCTCTACGACATGGACTATCGCCTCATGCCCCTACACACTCCAGGGAGTCCACACAGCGTCTACGTCAGCACACTCTCCCAGCGCCACTCCGTCATTGGGCACACTGTACGCCTGTTGGAGGCGATGGACGAGCTCCACTATGAGGCCCTGTAGCATGCCAACGGACAGCGTGACACGATTGACTTCTATCGTCACTCTTCAGAAGATCTGAACCACGAGAACGGAGAACTTCGCTGTCGTGTCCAGCAGGGGCACCGGTTGGCTTCCAAGGCTGAGGAGTTGAGGCGCCAGAATGAGCTCCTACGTCAGGGCGCCACCGTCACTGCACAGCTTCGCGAGCAGATCAAGGAGTTGTAGAAGGACCTAGAAGAGGTCGCCCCCTTCCGCCATGCAAGGGGAAATAACTCCGGATCCCCACGGTTAGGCCCAAGAGGATCTCCCGCAGTGCACCTCCCGCCGGACCCTCCAGCTCCACCACCCCGACCATCTCTGCCGAGCCCATGATCGAGTCATCCCCCGAGCTGCCTTAGACATAGATTTTACGGTTGCTTGTTTCCTTTTCATTGTTTTTGATTGTAATGCCACTCATGTCAAATATAAGGCATGAGTGAAGACTAAATAAAAGACTTATATGTAATAGTAAGGATAACACATTTTGAAATAAAACTTAGTCTCATTTCCCCTAAGAGTGTATTATCTGTTTTGGAAACACCAGGATGACCAACACACAAGGATCCGATGCTCCCCAAAACGGAGGGGACAACAGCAACTTGCCCCAATGGGGAGCAACTGGGCAGAGGCAAGCCCCAATCGCCAACCACCCCACATTGGCCGAGATGATGGCCAACCAGAATCAGTTGATATCCACGCTGTTGAACCAGATGCAACAACAACAAAACCAGATGCAGGAGCAGCAGGCTCAATTCTTCCGTCTTCACCAACAGCAGCCCGAGATTTCTCGCCCCGCCACTCCCGCTCCGGCACCTGCCTCACAGCTGTCGGAATTTCTCCGAGTCCGCCCTCCCACGTTCTCTAGCACCACCAACCCTATGGAGGCTGGTGACTGGCTGAGAACGATAGGGAAGAAGTTGGATCTCCTGACTTCCACTGAGCAGAAGAGGGTAGCCTTCGCTACCCACCAACTCCAGGGACTCGCCGCAGAATGGTGGGATAACCTGCGTGAGACTCTCACAGAAGGACACGTCCATACTTGGGCGGAGTTCTCCGCCGCTTTCCGCGTGGCCCACGTCCCCGATGGCATTATTGCCCAGAAGCAGCAGGAGTTCAGGGATCTGCAACAAGGAAGCAGGTCCATGAAAGAGTACCTGCACGAGTTTAACCGGCTAGCCTGGTATGCGCCGGAGGAAGTCCGCATTGATACGGCCCGGCAGTCCAAGTTTCTCCGGGGGCTGAAGGATGAGCTTTCCCTTCAGTTGGTCTCCGGAGACTACACCAACTTCCAAAAGTTGGTCAACAAGGCCATCATTCAGGAGACCGAGCAGAACAAGGTCGACCTGAAGAAGAAGAGAATGATCGCCTTCCGCCAGTATCAAGGAATGGCACAGAGGCCATAATTTGCACCTCCCCCACCGGGGCCCCAATATCATCCGCGCCCAAAGTACCGTCCCGCGCCACCCGCCACCAACACCGGAGCAGGACATCCTCACTCCGCTCCCACCACACCGGCCGCTCCAACTGCCCCTGATAAGAAAGCAGAGGTTCTGCGCGACAAGCACGGCAAGCCCATGATTTGCTTCAACTGCCACCAGGAAGGGCATTATTCCCACCAGTGCCACCACCCCAAGCATCTGCAAGGAGTTGCGGCCAACCCTGCTGTCCGCGCCCACGTCAACCACGTCTCCGCCGAGGAAGCCCGGACTGCACCAGAAATTGTCATGGGTAAGTTTACAGTACATTTGGCCCCTGCAGTGGTACTATTTGATACTGGAGCTACACACTCCTTTATTTAAACAACTTTTGTGGAGAAGTATAATCTAAACAAATGTGAATTAGCAAGACCAGTATTAATAGCCACCCCTGGCAAACAAACCCAAGCCCACTCTTATAGTCCCAAGGTATGGGTAGATATCCAAGGTACAATATTCTAGGCCGACCCCATCCTAATAGAATGTCAAGGTTTGGATCTGATTCTAGGAATGGATTGGCTCAACAAACACCAAGGTGTGATAAGATGTGCCCAGAGGCAAGTAACTGTGACCAGTGAAGAAGGGAATGTTGTCACTTTCCAGATGCCAAGTCAGATGTCCGGAAGACCTCGTCTACACCAGATTACCTTGGAGGAGATACCAGTGGTCTGCGAGTACCCAGACGTATTTCTAGAGGATTTACCAGGGATGCCACCCAAAAGGGACATCGAGTTCCGGATTGATCTAGTACCCGGAACCACTCCCATCTACAAGCGACCATATCGGATGGCCGCCAATGAGCTAGCTGAGATGAAGCAGCAACTTGAGGATCTTGAGAAGAAAGGATACATCAGACCTAGCACATCCTCGTGGGGAGCCCCCATCATCTTCGTTGAGAAGAAGGAGGACAAGGCTAAGCGTATGTGCGTAGATTATCGAGCCTTGAATGAGGTAACCATCAAAAAAAAGTACCCATTACCCAGGATCAATGATCTATTTGATCAGCTGAAAGGAGCCACGGTGTTCTCCAAGATTGACCTACGGTCTGGTTATCATCAGCTAAGGATACGAGAGGAAGACATACCCAAGACGACTTTTACCTCTCGCTATGGACTTTACGAGTGTACCGTCATGTCCTTTGGATTGACCAACGCCCCAGCTTTCTTCATGAATATGATGAATAAGGTGTTCATGGAATACTTGGACAAGTTCATCGTGGTATTTATAGATGACATCCTCATCTATTCCAAGGACAAAGAAGAACACGAAACCCACATCCGATTGACCTTAGGAAAACTAAGGGAACATCAGTTGTATGCCAAGTACAGTAAGTATAAATTTTGGACGGCAGAAGAAAAGTTCCTTGGACATATCATCTCCGCACAAGGTATCGCAGTAGATCCTGCCACCGTGGAAGCAATTACTGATTGGCTGCCACCTATCAACGTATCAGAAATACGGAGTTTTCTTGGTTTGGCAGGATACTACCGCCATTTTATCGAGAATTTTTCCAAGATAGCCAAGCCTATGACCAAGTTGTTTCAGAAGGGAGAGAAGTTTGAATGGACTCCCGAATGTGAGGAAAGATTTCACACCCTCAAGACCCGGCTGGTGTCAGCACCCATACTGACCCTACCAGATATAAGGAAGGACTTCCATGTCTATTGCAACGCATCTTGCCAGCGATTGGGATGTGTTCTTATGCAATACGGAAAGGTTGTCTCGTATGCCTCTCGGCAATTGAGACCCCATGAGCTAAACTACCCTACACACGACCTGGAATTGGCCGCTGTTGTGCATGCCCTAAAAATATGGAGGCATTATTTGGTCAGAAACCGCTACGAAATCTTTATGGATCACAAGAGTCTGAAGTATATCTCCACGCAGCCCGATCTCAACCTTAGGCAAAGGCGATTGTTAGAATTGATAAAGAACTACGACTTAGGTATTCACTACCATCCCAGCAAAGCAAACGTGGTAGCTGATGCATTAAGTCATAAAGGATATTGCACCGCCATCATGATTCAGGATCACGCGCCTTTGTTATATAAGGAGATGGAAAAGTTAAATCTCGGATTAACCACAGGAGCCTATCTAGCCACCCTAGAGACCCAACCAGTCCTATTCGAACAGATCCGTAAGGCTCAGTTGGAAGACCCGGACATAGCCGCCATTAAGAAGAACATGAGACAGGGCAAGGCCCTAGGATTTTCAGAGGATGAGAATGGCACCATATGGTTCGGAACTAGGATCTGTATGCCAGATAAACTAGAGATAAAGACCCTTATTCTAAGGGAGGCCCATGATACTCTGTACTCCATCCATCCTAGAAGTACAAAAATGTACCAGGATTTGAAGGAATGATATTGGTGGGTTAGCATGAAGAAGGAAATTGCTCAGTTTGTCGCGGAATGTGACACCTGCCGACGAGTGAAGGCAGAACATCAGAGACCCGCAGGGCTATTACAGCCACTTAAAGTGCCTGAATGGAAATGGGAAGAAATTGGTATGGACTTCATCACCGGACTTCCAAAGACCCAACTTGGATATGATTCTATATGGGTAATCATTGCCTGGCTAACAAAAGTTGCTCACTTCATAGCCGTCAATACGACCTTCAGTGGCCCTAAACTAGCAGAATTGTATATGGCCCGCATAGTGTGTCTTCATGGAGTACCCAAGAAGATAGTCTCTGATAGAGGGAGTCAGTTTACGTCTCGATTCTGGAAAAACCTTCAAGAGGAAATGGGAACGAGACTAAACTTCAGCACAGCGTACCACCCTCAGACAGATGGACAAACTGAAAGGGTGAATCAGATATTAGAGGATATGCTTCGGGCATGCGTCTTGGATTTTGGGGGAACTTGGGACAAGAGTTTACCGTACGCCAAGTTTTCGTACAACAACAGTTATCAAGCCAGCCTTCAGATGTCCCCGTTCAAAGCTTTATATGGACGTAAGTGCAGGACGCCTCTACTTTGGGATCAAACCGGTGAATCCCAAGTGTTTGGAACAGACATCCTTCGGGAAGCCGAAGAGAAGGTACGGATTATCAGAGACCGACTCAAGACAGTCCAATCTCGACAAAAGAGCTATGCGGACAATCTTCGTCGAGATTTAGCCTTTGAAGAGGGAGACCATGTCTACCTCCAAGTTACCCCTCTCCGTGGCACTCAACGGTTTAACATGAGAGGAAAGTTGGCACCTCGATACGTTGGACCTTTTCCCATTGTTCGACGCCAAGGCAATGTTGCTTATCAGTTAGAGCTACCACCCTCATTGGCTAGGGTACATGACGTGTTTCATGTATCGCAACTAAAGAAGTGTCTTCGAGTCCCTGCAGAACAAGTAGACATTCAACAGTTGAACATTCAAGAAGATCTGACCTATGTCGAAAAGCCCGTCAGGATCTTGGAAGTCAAAGAAAGGACCACCAGGAGTCGCGTCATCCGCTTCTGTAAAGTTCAGTGGAGCAATCATCCCGTAGAGGAAGCTACATGGGAAAAAGAGGAAGAACTCAAAGCACAACATCCAGAGCTATTCGAGGATTGATCCGAATCTCGAGGATGAGATTCTCTGTAAGGGGGATAGGATTGTAACATCCCAAGATTTAAAAATAAATAAAATAAAGGAAATATATTTTTCAGGGAAAACTTAAAGCCAAACAATGGGGAAAACTTAAAATTTCAACTTGGAAAATTTATGATAGAATCTAGAGGTCAAGATATAATTTTAGGAATTTTCACAAATTTTTATCAACAGTGATTCAATCCTTAAATAAATAAATGAATTACTAGAATTATTTTAATTAAGAAAAGCATTTTAAATCCTGTTGGGTCGCAAACCCCCAATCTGCCCTCGGCCCAGCCCAGTCCATCGCCACGTCACTGACATGAGGGAACCAGGTGTCGGAGTCGCCCCCTCCTCTCTCTCCCGCCCACGCCCGCCTTGGCCCCACTCGTCGGCCTCACTAGTGCGCCCCTCAGCCTCTGACCGCCCGGGCCCATCTGTCCACCCCTTTCCTTTCCCTCTCGCCCGCTGACAGGTGGGACCCACCTGTCAGATCCTTCTCCCCGATGGAAGGGGATCTCTCCCTTTCCTTTCTAGCGGCCACCCTTCCATTTCTCGCCACCGGCCACCCCGATCCGACCGGATTCGCCCCGAACTCCCTTCCTTGGACCACCATGACCCCCTTCCATCTATAGCCCACGCATTTTAACGAGTATGGAAGCTAGCCCACGCAAATGGAACCCTCGCCGGAGAAGGAAGGAAACCTTCGGTTTCCTTCTGTTTGGCCACCGCCGATGAACCTATACGAACCCCTCGGTTCGCCGCTTACTACAAACACCTCCTAATCCCTAGCCGGAGCACTCTAGAGCGCCGTCGCCCATTTTTCGGCCTCTAGCCCTGCTTCACCTCCGGCCACCGCTCGCCGCTGCCTCAGGCCTCCTTCGTCCATGCCGCCGCCACCGTCGATACCGCCGGAGCCCTCCTGTCCTCGGCCATGCCTCCGTTGGCCGAGAGGACCACCGGATCATCGTCGCCGTCGAGCAACCGAGGAGCCCTCGCCGTCTACCCTTGCCGTTGGTCACCTTCGGAGGTCCTTCTCTTCCGTCGAAGGTACGGTCATGACCACCGTCCTCTCCTCTTTCCATTTTTGCCAAGACCTAGGCTCCTAGGCCCTCACTGTCACCGTCGCCACCGCGCCCGAGCCCCGCCATCGCCGGAGATGAAGGGTAGTTTACCCTTAGCACACGTGTCGTGCCGGACGGCATCTGAGCCGTGCGATCGCATCTGTGCGGCGCAGATTACATCCTAAGGTGATCTAATCTGGGCCCTCGGATCCCATCGAACCAGTATCTTTTAATCTGAACCGTTGATTAAAACTTAAACCCCCAGATGAATCCCGTGCGTCCACGTAATACCCTTTCGCGCGTTTTAATCTCAGCCGTCCAGATTCATTTAAACCTCCCGCCTCGCATCTGGCCGCTGGATCCACATATTTAAACTCATAAAACTTGTATGCTTATTGTTTTGTGATATTTTGTTTGTTTATTAAATGTATGTTTACTTTTTCCGTATCGAGAAGACTACGAGTTCGTCGAGGAGCCGGAGTTTTACCCCAAGGTTCCACCTTCACCATTTGCTGAGCAAGGCAAGTCACAAACCCCATTTTGATCATCATTGAGCCCAAATTTTAATAAATTATCGCTATAACTCAGAATAATATTGCATTAGTCTAATCTCAAGCCCTACACTATATTTATTAGATCCTCGTGCTTATGTGCAAACACAAGCCATGCTTATCGAGCCTTAACTCCTTGTCACTCTACTATAATATATTAGCTAGTGTCCAATGTACCGATACAACTGATATAGGATAAGAGAATGAGTCGTAGATAGATGGATTCTACTATATGTATTTCCCCGTTATTCTTGTCTCTGGACTCTGTTGGAGTTGGCTATGTTATAAGTATGGTGGGTTCTGGGTGCAAGCTAGGGCATTGGTTGGTCCCACCCGGGGCACTATAAGGACCAGTCTGCGGGATCTGTTGCAAAGCACTTCCGTACTAACCACAAGTCTAATGGGTAAGTCCTAACTGAAAGTATGGAACAATTCGACTCGATGCACCATAGTGGAGGGGGCAAGGGGCAACCTGCAGGTGACTTGTACCGACGTGGCTCAAGGAGGGTATGGTGTTGGCTCGAAGCGTCGGGGCACCATATGAAACCCATAAGAGGGTGCTATCGGGTCGAGGAGGACCACATGGAAGGTTTTGGCATGAGTTCCCATGGTATGGGTCATCTCGTTACACTTTGGTGTATGGGATGAGTGCGTGCCTTGTAGGTACAGTGGTACACCTCTAATCAGAGTTTTAAATCTTTTCGAAAAGCCAAGCCCACGATCAAGGGCGGGTTGTGTGACTTCTCGCAGTTAGTCTACAATTGTTTGAATGGTTGAGTTATTCATGGCATGTGAGGACTGTTGAGTGAGGGTGGGCTGACTGTACCCCTCGAGTTAGAAGATGATGATGCATACACATCTTTACATTTCTGTATTAATAACTTGATCACATTTAATTGCTTTACAAATTATGCTTTTCTGCAAAATTAGCCACTACCTTCCTTGTTATTACTCTGCATTATATTTGCATCCGGTGGCTTGCTGAGTATGATTTTACTCACCCCCCTTGACTTACACCACCAGAGCCCGTCTACTACGAGGAGGATGAAGGTCAAGGCGAGACTGGAAGGAGGCGTTCATCTAGGACCCTTGTTTTATTAGTTTCTCTTCACTTTATTCACTTTTGTACTAATGTTGTCTACGAACCATGAATGCTTGATCGTATTGTACGTGGTCGTGTGATGAACGTCTTGTTTTATTTATTTTCTATGGAATTTCAATAAATGTCCAGATTTATTAAATCTGGGCGTGACAATACGTTAGTGGGTGGCAGCCAATCTGTAACTGCTCCCACGGTGGCAGGGTCTACCACGATACCTTGTGCAGAGATGATGTGCCCTAGGAACTTTACTTCTGCCGTCCAAAATTTACACTTGCTGTGATTGGCGTACAACTGATGTTCCCTAAGTTTTCCTAGGGTCAACCAGATGTGGGTCTTGTGCTCCTCTTTGTCCTTGGAATAGATGAGAATGTCATCTATAAACACCACGATAAACTTGTTCAAGTATTCCATAAACACCTTATTCATCATATTCATGAAGAAGGCCGGGGCGTTGGTCAAACCAAAGGACATGACGTGCACTCATAAAGTCCATAACGAGAGGTGAATGATGTCTTGGGTATGTCTTCCTCTCGAATCCTCAGCTGATGATAACCAGACCGTAAATCGATCTTGGAGAACACAGTGGCTCCTTTTAGCTGATCAAATAGATCATCGATCCTAGGTAGTGGGTACTTGTTCTTGATGGTCACCTGATTCAGGGCTCGATAATCTACGCACATACGCTTAGCCTTGTCTTCCTTCTTCTCGACGAAGATGACGGGGGGTCCCCATGGGGATGTGCTGGGTCTGATATATCCCTTCTTCTCAAGATCTTCTAGCTGCTGCTTCATTTCTGCTAGCTTATTGGCAGCCATCCGATATGGTCGCTTATAAATGGGTGTGGTTTCGGGTACTAGATCGATCCTGAACTCGATGTCCCTCTTGGGTGGCATCCCTGGTAAATCCTCCGGGAATACATCCGAGTACTCGCAGACTACCGGTATTTCTTCCAAGGTAATCTGGTGTAGGCGAGGTCTACCCAGCTTCTGACTTGGCATCTGAAAGGTGAAGATAGTCCCATCTTCACTGGTCACGGTCACTTGCCTTCGGGCACATCTTATCACTCCTCGATGTTTGTTGAGCTAGTCCATTCCTAGAATCAGATCCAAACCTTGGCATTCTATCAGAATGGGGTCGGCCCAAAATGTGGTACCTTGGATATCTACCCATACTCTTGGACTATAAGAGTGGGCTTGGGTTTGTTTGCCTGGGGTGGCTATTAGTACCGGTCTTGCTAATTCGCATTTGTTCAGGTTATATTTTTCCACAAAAGTTGTTGAGATGAAAGAATGCGTAGATCCAGTGTCAAATAAGACCACTGCAGGTGCTGAATGTACAATGAACTTACCCATGACGATCTCCGGTGCAGCCTGGGCTTCTTTGGCGGAGACATGGTTGACGTGGGCGTGGACGACAAGATTGGCCGCGACTCCTTACGGACGCTTGGGGTGGGGGCACTGGTGGGAGTAATGCCCTTCTTGGCGGCAGTTGAAATAGATCATGAGCTTTCCATGTTGTTACGCAAGACCTCTGCTTTCTTGGCAAGGGCGGGTGGAGCAGTTGGTGCGACGGGAGCGGGGCAAGGGTGTCCTGCTCCCGGGTTGTTGGCGGGTGGAGTGGGCCGGTAGACAGGGCGCGGGTGATACTGGGGCGCCGGTGGGGGAGGTGCAAAACATGGCTTCTACGCCATTCCTTGGTTCTGGCGAAAGGCGGTCATTCTCTTTTTCTTCAGGTCGACCTTGTTCTGCTCAGTCTCCTGAATGATGGCCTTGTTGACCAACTTCTGGAAGTTGGCGTAGTCTCGGGAAACCAGCTGAAGGGAAAGCTCGTCCTTCAGCCCCCGGAGAAACTTAGACTGTCGGGCCGTATCCGTACGGACTTCCTCCAGTGCATACCGGGCCAGCCAGTTAAACTTCTGCAGATACTCAGTCACGGACCTGCTTCCTTGTTGCAGGTCCCTAAACTCTTGCTGCTTTTGGGCAATGATGTCGTCGGGGACGTGGGCGGTGCGGAAAGCGGTGGAAAATTCCACCCAAGTATGGACGTGACCCTCGGGTAGCGTCTCACGCAAGTTGTCTGGGACGTGGGCGGCGCAGAAAGCGGAGGAGAATTCCACCCAAGTATGGACGTGACCCTTGGGTAGCATCTCACGCAGGTTGTCCCACCATTCAGCGGCGGGTCCCTAGAGTTGGTGGGCAGTGAAAGCTACCCTCTCCTGTTCGGTGCAGGTCAGGAGATCCAACTTATTCCCAATCGTCCTTAGCTAGTCACCAGCCTCCATGGGGTTGGTGGTGCTGGAGAAGGTGGGCGGTCGGACGCGGAGGAATTCCGACAGTTGAGAAGCGGGTGCCGGAGCTGGAGTGGCGGGACGTGGGGGCTCGGGCTGCTACTGGTGCACACAGAAGAGCTGAGCTTGTTGCTCCTGCATCTGATTCAGCAGTGTGGCTATCAACTAATTTTGATTGGCCATCATTTCGGCCAAAGTTGGGTGATTAGCGACTGGGGCCTGCCTTTGCCCCGTTGCTCCCCATTGGGGCAGATTCCAATTGTCTCCTCCATTCTAAGGAGCATCAGATCCTTGAGTGTTTGTCATCCTGGAGTTTTCCAAAACAGACATACATTTAGGGGGAATGTGACTAAGTTTTATTTCCAAAAAGTTTTGAACTTAGACTATTACATATGGATTCCTTATTTAATCTTCACCCATGCCTTATATTTGACATGAGTGGCAATACAATCCAAGAAACAAAAGGAAAACAAACAACCGTAAAAACTACGTCTACGACAGCTCGGGGGACGACTCGATCACAGGCTCGATGGAGAGGGTCAGTGCAGGGGTAGTGGAGCTAGATGGCCGGCGAGAGGGGCACTGCGAGAGATCCTCTTGGGCCTAACTGTGGGGATCCTAAGTGACTTCTGCTTCTGAGGCGGAAGGGGAGCGACCTCCTCTAGGTCCTTCTGTAGCTCTCGGATCTGGTGGGGAAGCTGTGTCATATCGGCGACGCTCTGGTGTAGAAGCTCGTTCTGATGCCTCAACTCCTCCACCTCGGTGGTCAAGTGGTGGTTCTGCTGAACCTGGCGATGGAGTTCGGAGTTCTTGTGGTTTAGGCTCTCTGATGAATGGTGGTAGAAGTCAATGGTGTCGTGCTGACTATCTGCGTCGAGGATGGCCTCGGTGTGAAGATTGTCCGTAGCCTACAAAAGTCTCATGGTGCGGGCGATGGAAAAGTTGCGCTGAGTTAGCGAGCTGATGTAGATGTTGTGGTGAATCCCAGGGGTACGCATGGACATGAAGCGGTAGATGGTGTCATGGAGCTGGCTGTCGTAGACCAACCGAAGCTCGGCGAAGGCCTGGAGAGCAGCGCGCTGGCTGGCCACCATGAAGGAAGGTCCTCTGACTCCATGGGTGTAGAAGGGAGGGGCGGATGACGACCATGACCTCGCAATAGCTCTCGCTCACATCGGGAAAGATCCCGTGGAACGCGGGCTCATGCATGAATCTGAGGAAGTCGACGAGCATGCGAAGCTCGCGGATGAATCCAGCCTCATCACGGAGAGTCCCACTCATGGTATGAACCGGCATCTACAAAAAAGAGAAAGTTTTGTGTAAAAACTCCAGAAGATGAGGTAGTAAGTAGTTTGTAAGAAAATGCGGTTATTATAAGTCCTAGGGTCAGGTATGTTTGGCTTCCTATAGTCAAGTCAGCTCTGATACCATCTTGTAGCGCCCAGATTTAATAAATCCGGACCTTTATTAAAATTCCATATAAAATCAATAAATCAAGACGTTCATCACACGACCGCGCAAAATACGACAAGCATTCATGGTTCACAGACCATATTAGTACAAAAGTGTTAGAATAAAAGAGAAACTAATAAAATAAGGGTCCTAGATGAACGCCTCCTTCCAGTCTCGCCTTGACTGGGTCGCTACTCCAAACCTTCATCCTCCTCGTAGTAGACGGGCTCTGGTGGTGTAAGTCAATGGGGGTGAGTACAATCGTACTCAGCAAGCCACGGATGCAAATATAATGCAGAGTAACAACAAGGAAGGTAGTGGCTAATTTTGCGGAAAAGCGTATTTGTAAAGCAATTAAATGTGATCAAGTTATTAATACAGAAATGTAAACATGTGTATGCATCATCTTCTAACTCGAGGGGTATAATCAGCCCACCCTCGCTCAACAGTCCTTACATGCCATGAATAACTCACCCATTCAAACAATTGTAAACTAACTGCGAGAAGTCACACAACCCGCCCTTGACCGTGGGCTCGGCTTTTCAAAAAGATTTAAACTCTGATCAGAGGTGTACCACTGTACCCACAAGGCACACACTCATCCCATACACCAAAGTGTAACGAGATGACCCATACCACGGGAACTCGTGCCAAAACCTTAAATATGGAATGCTCCAACCCGACAGCACCCTCTTATGGGTTTCATATGGTGCCCCGATGCGTCGAGCCAACACCATACCCCCCTTGCGCCACGTAGATACAAGTCACCCGTAGGTTGCCGCTTGCCCCCTCCACTATGGTGCATCGAGTCGGTTTGTTCCATACTTCTGATTAGGACATACCCATTAGACTTGTGGTTAGTACGGAAGTGCTTTGCAACAGATCCCACAGACCAATCCTTATAGTGCCCTGAGTGCGACCAACCAATGCCCTAGCTTGCACTCAGAACCCACCGTACTTATAATATAGCCAACTCCAACAGAGTCTAGAGACGAGAATAACGGGGAAATACCTATAGTAGAATTTATCTATCTACGACTCATTCTTTTTATCCTATAGTAGTTGTGTCGGTACATTGGACACTAGCTAATATATTATTGTAGAGTGACAAGGAGTGTAGGCTCAATAAGCATGGCTTGGGTTTACACACAAGGACGGGAATCTAATAAATATAATGTGTAGGGCTTTGAGATTAGACTAATGCAATATTATCCTATGAGTTATAGCAATAATTTATTAAAACATGGGCTCAATGATGATCAAAATGGGGGTTGTGACTTGCCTTGCACAGCAAATGGCGACGGTGGAACCTCGGGGTAATACTCCGGCTCCTCGACGATCTCGTAGTCTTCTCGACACGGAAAAATTAAACATAACATTCAATAAACAAATAAAAACATTTCAACATATACATACAAGTGTAGGGTCTTAAATGAGGGAAAACACCCGTAATATTCTGAATGTATTAAAAGTTAATATCTTAAGAATTTTCCTGATTTATTTCATGAATTATCAATTTATCCCTAAGGGGTTTTTATTCATTTATTTAATAAGAATATTTTGTGCTAAAGTAACATACTATTTTTATGGCATAAGTATGTAGAGAATAAAATGCTAAATATAACAAAATTTGAATGGTAAAATTTGGGGTTAAAATGAGCAAGTTATGGATTTTCAAATTTTGACTCAATTTCTGAATTTTATTTTAAATAGAAATTGAGTTCTAGTCCACGGTGAGCCAGGCCCATGGTGAACCAGCGACTGTGCGCGTGGACCAGTTGATCCAGAGCTGTTGGATCTAGATCCAGTGGTCAGGCTCGAGGCGGGATCGATCAAGTGGCATCGGACGGCTGAGATGCCTCGGTACCGTTTTGACCAAATGGACGCCTCAGATTAAATCCAGGGGGTTATAATCCTAGCCGTTCATCGCAGATCGAGCGGCCAAGGGCCTGTCCGGCACGGCACACATCAGAGAGGGTAAACTACCCTTCGTCTCCAGCGACGGCGAGTTCGGGCGCAGCGGCAACGGCGACGGCAAGGGGGATAGGCCCCAGATTTCGGCTGAAATGGAAAGAGGAGAGGAAGGGGGTTCTAACCGTACCTGCGGCAGCGACGATGGGCATCCGACGGTGACCGGAGGAGAGGGTAGACGTCGAAAGGTTCTCAGGTGGGTGGCGGCGATGGTGATTTGATGGCGAACGCAGCCAACGGAGGGGATGCTGAGGTAGGGTGGGTGACGGCGGTCCCGGAGGAGGCGACGATGTGGATGGAGGAGGCCCGAGGCGGCGGCGAGTGGCGGCCGGAGGTGGAGCAGGAGACAAAGCCAAAACTGGGGTGGTGGCGCTCTGGTTTCGCTTTGGCTCGGGCTACGGCGGTGTGGGCGGAGTGCGGCGATCGGTAGGGTTTAAATAGGGGGTTTGTCGTTGTCTAAACGGAAAGGAACCGAGGGTTTCCTTCCCTTTCCAGCGAGGGTTTCTAAAATCTCGGATATGCTTCCACAATAATGAAACCGCGTTGGCCTTCGACGAAAAGTGGTCGTTGGCGTTCGGGGAAAGGAGTCCGGGGTGAATCCGGGCGAATCGAGGCGACCGTCGGTGAGAAATGGAAGGTGGTCGCCGGTATGGAAGGGGGGATCCCCTTCCAATGAAGAAGACGGACCCGACAGGTGGCCCCACCTGTCGTTGTATGAGCGCGAGGAGAAGGGTCCCGACAGGCGGGCCCGGGGTGTCTGCAATCGAACGAGGTGGGGGGAGAGGCTGTCGCGTGGGGCTAAGGCGGGGCGTTGGCGCGGAGAGGGCGGGAGGTTGGCGCCAATAGGCGGACCCCACATGTCAGCGTCACACGGCTTGGACTGGGGTGGGCTGGGGTATATTGGGGCTTTGCGGCCCAACAAGATTTAAAATACTTTTCTTAATAAAAATAATTTCAGTAATTCATTTATTCGATTAAAGGTTGAATCACTCTTGATAAAAATTTGTAAAAATTCCTAAAATTATGTCTTGGCCTCTAGATTCCACCATAAATTTCTCAAGTTAAAATTTGAAGTATTCTCCCTAGTTTGGCTTTAATAGTGTTCCTTTAGTATTTTCTCTAATTAAATAAATCCTTTATATTCTAGAAAATCCATTTTCTTTATTTTATTTATTTTTAATTCTTTGGGATGTTACAGCGACCTCTCAAATTACGATTTTGTTTGCATGCCTGAGGGAAGGTTCGTCCCCATCTCTATAAAGTCGGCCGGTGTGGCTCGGTTGTCTTTAAACTAGGAGCATGAATAGCGCTAGTAATCTTGAGTGGCTAAAGTCTCATGTAGATCAATATTGGTCATCTCAAGATGGTATTGCTGAAGCCATTGAAGACTTTAGCGAAATAGAAAAATTAGGACAAGGCTTCTCGTCGGCCGATCCGTTGGAACAAGTAGACATAGGAGATGGTAGTGTTCCAACACCAACTTTTGTAAATCAAAATTTAAAGGATGATGCGAAGGTTGAAGTAATAAAGTTGCTTCTGTCGTATGTTGACTGCTTCGCATGGGAATACAGCAAGATGCCCGGACTAAGCCGAGAGCTCGTCGAACATCGGCTCCCCATCAAGCCCGGGTTTAGGCCCTATAAACAACAGCCGTGCCGCTTCAACTTGGCCATTTACGACCAAGTTAAGGAGGAGATTGAACGTCTATTAGTGGCAAGCTTTATTATGCCATGCAGGTATGCAGAATGGGTTGCTAATATTGTACCTATTAAAAAGAAGGAGAGTGGCAAGATTCGCGTCTGCGTCGACTTCAGAGATCTGAACAAGGCCAATCCAAAATACGAATATCCCATGCCGATAGCCGACATGTTGATCAACGATGCCTCGGGGCACAAGTTACTAAGCATTCTTGATGGCAACGCTGGTTATAATCAAATATTTATGGCCGAAGAGGACATTTTTATGACGGACTTTCGCTGCCCTAGTTTTCTTGGCTTGTTCGAGTGGGTAGTAATGACCTTTGGTTTAAAGAATGCTGGTGCTACATATCAACGTGCTATGAACTTAATCTTTCATGACTTGCTAGGAGTTATGTTAGAAGTCTATATAGATGATGTTGTAGTCAAATCGGATGCTATAAGAACTCATTTGACCGATTTGAAAGTTGCTTTTGAGAGAATGCGTCAGTATGGCTTAAAAATGAACCCACTCAAGTGTGCTTTTGGCGTGTCGGTGGACAAATTCTTTGGATTCATGATTCACAAAAGGGGTATCGAGATTAATCTTAAGAGGCTTGCGAAAATTAGAGGATGTTTGACGCCAGCATGTAAGAAAGACGTGCAAAAGTTGCTGGGCAAGGATAATTATTTGCGTCGCTTCATATCTAACTTGTCTGGCAAAATCGATGCATTTGTCCTGATACTCCGGCTAAAAAATGAAGCCGAGTTCACTTGGGGGCAAGTCAGCAACGCGCCTTTGAGAAAATCAAAGAGTGCTTATCGACGCCACCAGTAGTGAGGGCACCCAGAGCCGGGATTCCATTTCGGCTTTATATCGCCGTAGAGGAGAAAGTGATTGGAGCCGTGTTGACTCAAGACATTGAGGGAAAAGAATACATCATCACCTTCTTGAGTCGCCACCTGCTGGATGCCGAGACAAGGTATGTGTTTGTAGAGTGTGTGTGTTTATCGCTTTATTATGCATGTACCAAATTGTGTCACTATCTTCTCCCTAGCACATGTATTGTCACTTGTCAAACCGATGTCATAAAGTACATGTTGTAGAAGCCGATTCTAAGTGGTAGAATCGGCAAGTGGGCGTATCCATTCATTGAGTATGATTTGGCCTATGAACCATTGAAAGCAATGAAAGGCCAGATCGTCGCTAACTTTATAGTGGATCACCATGTAGATGTCAATTGGGGTTGCGATGTTACTCTAATTGAAGTTGTACCATGGAAACTTTATTTTGATGGTTCGGCTTGCAAAAATGGCCAAGGTGTTCGAGTAGTTCTCATATCACCTAGTGATATGCGCTTTGAAACCTCGGCCTGTTTAGAATTTCCTTCAACCAATAACCAAACCGAATATGAAGCTTTGTTGCTAGGTCTTGAATTGTTAAACTCCATGGGTGTTAAATATGTTCATGCATATGGTGATTCCCTACTAGTTGTGCAACAAGTGGATAAACTCGCTCAATGCTTTAATGGTTTATTAAATAGCTACTTGGACAAATGTTTAGACATAATCGCTACTTTTGATGACTTTGAGATTTCTCATGTGTCTAGAGAAGCTAACTCATTGGCAAATGATTTGGCTCACCAAGCACCCGATTACCAAGTTAAAAGAGGCGGGTTCTATACGCAAGAAAGGTCGATGATCAGGGAAAATGTGTCGTCCGAGAGTAATACTATCGGTCTGACCGGCCTTACAGTCCCAGCCTGGCCGCCCATATACATCTGGTCTAACCGATCATGTCAGGCCAGTCAGACCAACCTTTGTCAGTCATCCGGCAATAGTCGGTCAGACCAGGCCAACATGGCCGATCCGACCGATAGTTGTCAGGGACATTTAGGGCTCGGCGGGCACGATCAGTTGTATGATGTAGATGCCAATTTGGATAGAGAATTGACAAATCCTCCTACGGACAGTAAGAAAAAATGGAGAGTTCCCATCATTCAATATTTAAAAGATCCCAGTCAGAGAGTTAATCAGAAAGTTCAGTGACAGGCGTTAAAATTTGTATTGCTCGACGACATGTTGTACCGCTGAACTATTGATGGAGTGCTTTTAAAGTGCTTGGATGTCGATCAAGCTAGAGTCCTTGCAGGTGAAGTCCATGAAGGACTTTGTGGGAGTCACCAGTCGGCCCCAAAAATGAGTTGGATGCTCAAAAGAGTAGGGTTTTATTGGCCGACTATGACTGAGAATTGTTTTAAATACTATAGAGGGTGTGAAGCTTGTCAAAAGTTTGGTAACATTCAATTAGCACCTGCATCATTGCTTAATCCTATTATCAAACCATGGCCGTTCCAAGGATGGGGCTTAGACTTCATCATCCAAATTCATCCTCCCTCTTCAAAAGGGCATCGGTTCGTGTTGATGGCAACAGATTACTTCACCAAGTGGACCGAGGTCGTGCCTCTCAAGAACATGACTCACAATGAGGTAATTGATTTCATCTTGAAGCACATTATACATAGATTCGGCATTCCCCAAACTCTCACTACATATCAAGGTACTTCATTCATTGCTAAAAAAGTGAAGGACTTTGCCGAATACTATGGAATTAAATTGGTAAACTCCTCTCCATACTATGCTCAGGAAAATGGTTAGGTCGAGTCTAGTAATAAAATTATGATTAAGTTAATCAAGAAGAAAATTAAAGAGTTTCCGAAAAGGTGGCATGAAGTGCTTTCTGAGGCTTTATGGGCTAGTAGAGTTTCAAAGCATGGTGCCACTAAAGTTAGTCCATGTGAGTTGGTATATGGACAAGAGGTCGTTCTACCGGTAGAGGTGGATCTTGGCTATTTAAGGTTTCTTAAAAAAGATGGCTTATCGGTCGATGAATATGAGATATTTCTGAAAGATAATCTAGAAAAGTGATAAGAGGTTGAAGGCTCTAGAGGCAATAGAAAGAGATAAAAGAAGAGTAGCTAGAGCCTACAACAAGAAAGTTAAAGCGAAATCGTTTCAAGTCAATGACTTGGTTTGGAAGACGATTTTGCCATTAGGCGCTAAGAGCCCAAAATTTGGTAAATGGTCACCTAGTTGGGAAGGTCCTTTTAAGGTAGTCGAAATTGCTCCGGACAATACATATGTGTTAGAGTCTATACAAGGAGAGCGATTCGGAGGGCTTTGAATGGTAGATACTTGAAAAAGTACTTCCCAAGTGTGTGGCAAAACGCTTAAAGTGTCTAAAGGCCGATATCAAGTGTGTGGCAAAAGTACTTCACTAAGTTTGCTAAAAGGCAGGGGACATGCGTTTATAGCAAAAAACGACATTAATGGTGAAAATAGGCAAAATACAGATGTTGATATTTTTTGACCGAAAATATGTCAAATCTGGCACAAGACGGTCTGACCAGCCATAGTAGGTCAGTTCAACTGGCCATGTAGGCCAGGTCATATCGGCCATGTAGGCCCAGTCATACTGGCCCAATGGGTCTGGTCAGACTGGCCTAAAACTGAAAATTAGAGATAAAGAGGGATTCAGGCTGTTTTTATCCAAATCATATCCAAACTGATTTTTGGCCAACTCCTACTCGAATTTTGTGTCAGGATACACCAGACCAATCCCTATAAATATAGGGGCAAGGCCGATTCATGGGACATCTCCATAGATCAACTCAAAACCCTAGTTTTGAATCGCATTACTTTTCATCTACTTTTCGCATTAGCTCGTCCATCTTCGTGGGTTTGCGCTGGAAGCCCTCCGTCCGTCGTGTCCTTAATCACGGTATTCCTTGTTGGTTCATTTGTGAATCTCTCGTTAATCCACATAATGGATTGCTATCTATTTTTATCGGTTTTTATTGTCATACTTGGTGATTCGGCCTCTTGGCCAAATTGGTGATTTATCCCTTGCTGTTTTGCAGAGCAATTGCCCTCACAGTCTTCGCCAAGAAGTTTGGGGATGATCGAACATCATCTACAAGGGTTGCCGAAGCCTAGCAGATCGGATCTGCTACTACCGGTCTGACCGACGTGCCTTCACCGGTCCTACCAGGCCCCTCTATCGTGCCGAAGCTCCCTCATTGTCCCGAAGACCTCAGCACACCGAAGTACCCCTCCGCTCGCCGTCCACTTTGCATCTAGCTTTGCTCGGCCAGAGGCCTATGTCTGACCGAGGCATTATTGTTGGTCTGACCGGGAGCCTTCACCGGTCCGACCGCCAGGAGCCCATCGCATCAGGCTTCAGAGCCTTGCATCGGAGTACCCTTCGCACACCCCGGTCTGACCGAAGGTATACCTCTGGTCTGACCGGGTATACAGGCCAAAGGTGCCCTAGGGACCCTTCAGGCCAATTTTCTGCCGTAGTAAGGAATCGGCCCCGGATTGGCCGATTTCAGGTATGTGTAATATTTCTGTCTATTTTACTTTATTACTAACACTTTCGGCCAATTGGATTTAAATTGCTTATTATTTATCTGATTGCCTAGCGACTCCACCATCCCTTATCACTATTAAGGGTAGTCGAAACGCGATGTTGGTACCCTCACTGTACTTTTGGACATCGAACTGACCCAACTGCGGGGGCGTATTTTTGCGTCAACAGCAGCGTAAGTTGCTCGCAATACCATCAAATCGAGCAAACGTGACATCTAAAGATTCACCAGGGCCTTACACAAACATTTGATATTCTTGATTATATGAGTTTTGGCGCCTAGCCTTAATTTGAGTAGTGCCCTAATGAAAAGTTTTTAGAGTCGTCTTAATTTCACGTGTTGTTCATAGGTGCTGGACCCTATCAAACTCATTGCGACTCAGATTAATGAATAGTATGTTTCTTGCCTTGTTGTTACAATCGTATTGTTCCTTTTTAGCCTGAGTGGTGCGAGTTTCAGGGATCACATATCGGGAATCAACAATGTCCCATATAGCACTTCCTTGGCTTAGTAGATAAGACTCCATGCGCACCTTCCAATAAGCAAAATCACGACCATCAAACAACGGAATGTTGGTATTCTTGTCCATGTCGCCAAAGGATCACAAAACAGATTAAGGTCAACTGGTGATCTAACCGTCTCAGAATGGCGACTAGAGGGGGTGAATAGGCACCTCAAAAAATTATCATGAATAATATGACCTTTTCTAAACACCCAATGCACCTCTCAATAAACACAAGGACTTAGAATGGCAAAAGATCTTAAACAACTTATTGAAAGAATTTTACCAAAATGGTTCAGTCTTAATCGGAGTTTGATTCACCAACATCTACTATTGATCGGTATATGAAACACCGACAGGTAGCAGTCGGACTCTGATACTCTGACTTCAAGTTGTTGTCGGTTTCTGAAACACCGACTATCAGAGGATCATAGAAAATTTTCTACAAAATGAATTCATGTGAACAGAAGATTGAAAATAAACTCACGAAAATCAAATCACGTGCATTTGAAAGTCATGTGCAATGAACTGAAATCAGAGTAATGTATCAATACAATGACTAATCCAACAATGCAGTGCTTTGTGACTATTCACTGTAGTACTTCAAGAAAACATTCACTGTAGTAATTACAACTGCAGTTCAATGAACTTGCATGTATATTTAGGATATCAAACAAACTGCAACTAAATTCAGAGATTCAATAGCCAACAACAATAAGATTCTATATGATTCATGCAAATTACAAAGCAAAAAATCTAGATCACACACAATCAGAGGAAAAAAACCTGGACCAGAACGCAAATTTGGACTCACAAAGAACAGTGCCTTGATTCAGAGATCCCAGGCAATTGCGTTTCTGATGATGAACAAGTGCAGCGACACACTAAAATTCTAGTGATTTAATATCAACCACAACTACTTGGTAATTAGATAAAACCACAGTGCAAGCCTCACTTAGTTTCTTAGAGATTAAGGAGTATTTGAGCTCACCTCCCATGCTAATGCCACCACAAAAAGAAATCCCATTCAGATTATACCTACCGGCCGATGACAAAACCATTGGATCTGTTTTGGTGCAAGAGGTTGACAAAAGGGAAAGGGTGATCTTCTACCTCGGCAGGAGGTTGTTGGACGCTGAAACCTGATATCCGACTGTGGAGAAGATTTGTTTATGTTTATACTTCTCATGCACCAAGTTGAGGCATTACCTGCTATCAATAGAGTGTACCATCATATGTAAGGCCGATGTCATCAAGTATATGCTATCGGCCCTGGTCCTGAAGGGATTCATTGGAAAATGGGTACTCGCCCTCATGGAGTTTGACCTTTGATATGAATCATCAAAAGCGGTAAAGGCACAAGTGATAGCCTATTTCATAGTGCAACATAGGGCGAGGCGATAACGTATGTCGAGCTAGCACCATGGACTTTATTCTTTGATGGATCAGTGTGTCGGCACAAATGCGGCATAAGATTGGTGATAATCTCCCCTTGGGGGGCATCATTTGAATTTGCGTACACCATCAAGCCCTTCTCCTCCAACAATCAAGCCAAGTATGAAGCAGTGATGAAAGGATTGTAATTATTGGTATAAGTTGTCACGAAGGCAGTGGAAATATTGGGAGACTCTTTATTGGTCATGAGACATCTATCAGACGAGTATGAGTGCAAATACGACACACTAAAAGAGTATCATGATCAATGCCAAGTGTTTATGGAAGAGTTTAGAAGCACCACCCTGACACACATCCCGAGGGAACAAACGTGGAAGCGAACGATCTGGCCCAAACAGCATCAGGATACAAGCCAATGACCAGGCCGAACGAGGTGGAGATCACGAAAATAGAGGCCGATGACTAGAGGTATGCTATTGTTACCTATTTGAGAAACTGTTCAGCATCGGCACCAAGGAAACTTAGATATCATGCCATAAAGTATGTGCTACTCAATGAGGATTTGTATCATCGGATGATAGATGGAATCTTGCTTAAGTGCATAAGCACGGAAGAGGCCAAAGTAGTGATGTGCGAAGTTCATGATGGCATATGTAGGACTACATAAGGTATTATAGGTGATACCAAGACTGTCAGAAGTTTGGAGCTATTCAGAGAGCACCCGCATCGGTAATGAACCTGATAATTAAGCCATGGCCCTTCAAAGGATGGGGCGTTGATATGATCAGCCAGATATACCCGGCGTCAAGCAAAGGACATAGATTCTTATTGGTAGCCACTGACTACTGAACCAAATGGGTAGACGTCGTTCCACTCAAAAGGGTAACTTCTGCCAATGCCATCGGATTCATCAAGGAACATATAGTGTATCATTTCGGGATTCTATAGACTATCATGATAGACCAAGGGTAATCTTCGTAGCTAAGGAATTTCATAATTTCACAGCCAGTATGGGGATCAAACTCATGATTTCATTGTCATATTATGCACAAGCCAATGGCAATGGTGAAGCATCCAACAAAATCTTGATCATGTTAATAAAATGAAAGATTAACGAGCAACCGAAGTAGTGGCATCAGTCCCTGTCGGAAACACTATGGGCTTATCAGATGGTGCGTCATGGTTCCATGCAGGTCCCACGAGATTAGTTAGTCTACGGCCATGAAGCAGTACTACCTTGGGAAAATATCATTGGCTCGAGAAGGATAGCACTACAGAACCAGCTCACAACCAATGATTATTAAAGTTTAATGATAGATGACCTATATGACTTAGCACAGAGCCAATTAAAAGCCTTGGAAAAGATTAAGGAAAACAAAGCAAGGGTCACTAGGTATTATAACAAGAAGGTAGTGCCCAAATCGTTTGAAGAAAGGGACCTCGTTTGGAAGCTTATTCTGCCGATAGGGTCTAAAGACAATCGGTTTGGTAAGTGGTCGCCTAATTGGGAAGGACCTTTCTGGATACATCGAGTTGTTCCTAGTAACGCTTACCTACTCGAGAGTTTGTATGGACAGGTATTCGGGAAAGTACTAAATGGAAAATATCTAAAGAAGTATTTCCCAAGCGTATGGTTAATGCCTAAGGATCTACAAACAAGCAGAGAAATAGCTTATACTGAGGGTATCGCCTTTAGATGGATAATGGTAAAACATTGTCCTTAGACACAAGAAAATACAAAACATGATCGGGAATCCATAGCAAAACATTGCAAGAGAATAATAGTTAAAGATTTACATAGTATTCGGTGGCACAAGGTAAAGAGGTTCAAAGTAAAAAATGGCGAATCGCCTCGATCACCCCCAGCCGAATGTCATAGACACTCTGGATGATGGCTTGGTCTTCGGCATTCAACCCTAGGACCACACCGATCACTTTGCGATGCAGGTGAGCACGACAGAGAATGTCAGTGAGTTGGTGCTCCTTGGCTTAGATCCGATCAGGGAAGGCCGCCAAGATATTCTCTTCATCGGCTATCTTCACCCGAACTCCATCAAGCCTCACAACCAAATCGGCCTCATCTGACCTCAGCTCACCGAGGCACCATGACGAGGCTGATGACTCATCATAGAGACAGTTCAGTTCAGCGCCACTAGCAAGTATCGCTTCCAGATGCACTTTGGCGGCCTCCAGTTGTGACACCTAGCTCGCCCGATCGGCCATCCGCTATTTAGCTCTTTGGATGACCGACCGATGGAACTCTAGGTACACCACCAGCGTCAAGACATCAAGAATCTCGAAGGAGATGAATTCCAGTACATCATTGAAGCGAGCCTGTATCGGACCTGAGTCATTGACCAAGATCTCCACCGGGTCATCAAGGCAACACAAAATGTTTGACAAGACCTCCCTCACCTCCAAAGACAGTTTAGTCATAGCCGGCCCAGGGGCACTGACAGCCTCATCGTCCTGAATATATTGACTAATGTCAAAGGGGAACTCTTGGACGAAAGACTGCAAAGGAGGAGAAAGAGTTAGACAGATGAATCTGATCTCGTTAGGACATCAAATACAAAGGGTACTTACATCAACTGGCCTAGCACGGTTAGCCGATTGCAAGTCACCATCGGTAGGGGAGGCTATGACATTTCCTTCCACCTCGGCAAGGGGAAGGGTGTGCATACTCCCTTCATCGAGGCTGGCTTGGGGGGTAGGCGAGGAGGTAGGATCAAGTGTCGGCTACATCCAAGGCCAATATAAGTCACATGAAAAGCAGAATGAAGTTAAGAGAAAAGAAGGTAGGAGCGAGAGGTGTCAGCAGCATCGGACGGAGCGACAGTATCGACAGCAATGGCCGATTCACTGGAACCAATGACGGCCTCCTTCGGGACAGTGGCCTCAGAGACGACCACCACAACTATAGCCAGTGAAGTACCAGCAGAGTCATCGGCAATAGTGTCGAATGTCGTGTAAAGAGACACAATGTCAAGAGGAGGAGAGGATGACAGCTAAAAAACAGTGAAAAGGGTGTCAAGTATTGAGGTCGCAAAGAATCAAAAATGCTTCACTATAACAGGAGTACACCTAAGCCGATGGGAGTACTTTGACTACTAGTGAAATGGCAATGCCAGCCACAGGTATAGTCGAAGAAGCGAGTAGCATCATCTATAAGGAAAAGGGAGTTAAAACAATAAATCCAAATTGGGAAATCTTCGTAAAGAGAAAAGGATGGAAAACTTAGCGAAGGCGGCGAGGTCAAAACTATGACTTGGCTAGATCGGGCCCTGGTAACCCATCGCATAGTGGCAACCGATTTATCATGCTTGTGCCCAGAGGTCTTAACCCTCTTTTTGTTAATCCACTTCGTTGGATCAGGAGCCCCACTACCTAGATTAGTAGTGGCCGATATTGGTCCATACACTATCGGTCGACCACTTTGGCTCATTGAAGGTGCGTCAAAGTCATCCTCCTGCAAATGAAGAAATGATCAAAATATGGAAGAAGGAAAAAACAAGTTAAGAAGAGATAAATTGAAGAAACCTCATGGCTGATATTTGCGAAGGCATGGTCAAGCAGCAGACATCAGCACTTGGAGTGGTGGTTGAAGAGGTATTGGTACATCTCGACGCACCATATCTTATAGGGGACCAAGGCCACCCGACACGCCGTCCAAGAGTCGAGATCACTCAAAGGTTGAGGAAGGCAATGTGCTCTCGCATGCCAATAGGGTCAGTTTGTTTATTGTGAATCGAAATATATTTTGCCCAGCCACCACTGGACGTGGTGTCAAGATGATAAGAGGGCTTGGAGCAGAAGGACAAGGGATCGGCTTTTGCGGTGATATCGAGGGAAGTCAAAATAGTGACACCGAGAATATTGGAGCTCATCGGTCCATGACCAAAAAGTAAGACGTTCAACGCATCGGACCAAAGGTAACAAGAAGAAGCTAACATTGGCTCAATTTTGTAAGGTGTGGCAAGAGAGAGGCCGATACAATGCGTTATACCAGTCTTCTCCCAGGAACTACATTCCGATGCGGTAACCCGAAGGTACCAATTGCACCAACTAGTAAGCGGAGAAGGGAAAGCCCTAAAACTTTGGTTCCAATCTAACATGAGAATTTTTTATTTTTTAAAAGGAATGCATTAAATTTCAGCATTAATAAAGTCAGTGGGCATTAATCGAAGTAGATCCGATATATTAGTTCAAGGCTTCATCGGTTAAGTTTGACATCTTGGTCTATTGTATCTGGTTTATGATGTACATCATACATCTTGATCACATGAGGGCTCACTGGGCTCCCTTCAGCCAACCTGCTACCAAACAAGCACTTAGACACATTGTACATCTCTGCCCTTGTCTGGTTCTGAAACATGCCCTTAAGACCTACGATCTTATCGTAAGCATCATGTTCCTCATATTGTTGTTGAAACTCAGAGGACATGCAGGCAAGCAGCACGCAACTAACATCCACGGAATCACTAGCATGCTTCTCATAAGCACACTTGTCTGCTGCAGAAGCATCCTCTCCTGGTTCATCAGGGTGAGGTTCCTCCAGAACATAATCTTTTTTTCTTATTTAAGAACAATTCTCTAATTTCGATACCAATCTATAATGTTTGTTACAGACAATTTCTCACGTTCAAAGAATAGATCTACAAAAGATTAAATGCAAGATTTAGCATTATGCAATGTTTATCTTCTATCCAATAAAATGTGTCCCACTATCTAAAACAGTTACTTTCCCTCTCATGACTAATAGTGGCACATGATCCATGGTCACGCTGTCTCCTAGTGAGCTTTGGCATCACTTCTGGAAGTTAGTTGACGCGCTAGGTGAAGCAGAAGAAGATGTCGTAGTAGCGCGTCAAGTCTATCCTTGCTTCCTCCTTGTTGTCCCTCGCCGATCCGATCGATGAAGACGACGTAGTCGATCGCATGTAAATGTCCACGAACGTCACTGTTGGAGCAATGCCTCTATGGAGTCCACACGTACAGAGATGAAGTACCTCCCACAGCAGCATGCTAGCACCGCACGTGAGAGACGGAAGATCCTCGATCTCAACATTTGAGATGAAGAAAGGGAGGGGAGGAGTCTATGGTGGCTAGGTCTAATCTAGGCTTATTCCTGCTTCCAAGACGTCCTTCTTCTCTCCTTTTATAGGGCTGAGAGCCCCCTGGTCGTGTTCATCTCGAAATACTCAAGATCGTAATAGATCCAATCTGTTTTCCCACGTCAGAACTTCTAATCCTGGATCGGAACTTCCGACAGGGTATTTTAGGTCTCTCGATATATTACGATACAGTTACGGCTGCCGTTCACTAGGGCTTCGGTCGCCGACTTCCCTATCATCAGTTCACAAACTTCCTTGACCTTCCGGTAATAGGTGGGCATCAGCCCCCACACATGGTATTATGACTTTGCGGAGACCTATCACTACTACAAACCGTCACTGTAGTGGCGTTGGGCAAAACCACTGTAGTGGCGGGCCATTAGATGCCCACCACTACAGTTGCTGGTGCTGACGGCAGCACCAGCGCCCGCCACTACTATTGGTAAAGTAGTGGCGGTCGGTGCTGACGTCATCCCGGACCGCCACTATTTTACCAATAGGAGTGGTGGGCGCTGGTGCTGCCCGCCGCTGCTAAGTTGTCCGCCACTAAAGTATTGATGACATCACTTGCGACCACCACTACTATTCTAGCTATAAATGTGCAGCTTCTTCCTCCCCGAGCTCTACCGGAGTTCGCATTTAATTTTGTCCGTACAATGGCGACAAAAATCTAGATAAAGAGGGGGAGGCTTTGTTTTTGTTTCTTTTGAAGGATTTCATTCTAGGAGGTAAATCCATGCCGAATCTCACATTTATTTTGTATTTAATCATGTATACAATGAGTTATTAGCGTTTTACTAATTTAGGGTTTGTGAATAGAAATTTTCAAATAATCTTCCATTTACAGTGTTTCCTTCTCCCAAATGAACAAATATGACCCTCCTCACAATTATTCATCACTTGTATATTGATTTACGTCATTTTAATCTCTTTTTTAATTTGATTTATGATTATAGATATAGAGTTATGTTGTTTGGAGAGAGAGAAACCAATATAGTTAATTTATTTAATAATTTTATTCTGCTTAATACATAGTTTGAATTAAAGCATTTTTAATTAATGTTGTTATGAGCGATAATAAATCAATATATTTTCAATTTGTAAATTACTAAAATTAACAATAATGAATTTATTAATATTTTTTCAAATAATATATGTTTTAGATGGAGCCCAGGTCCTGGATGTACTCGTCCAACGACGGAGATGTGGTGGCATATTTTAACAGAGTAACTGAATTTACTGAAGCTGCCGCACAATATGCTTCCCGTCAGAGTGAAGAGGCAATATATTGTCCTTGTAAAGTTTGTAAAAACAAAGCGATGTATCCGTGTTCAGATCGTGAAACCATACGATTTCACTTGTTGAAAAATGGTTTCGTGAAGAACTATTTATTATATATGGACGAAACACGGTGAGATGGGCCAAAATCCTCCTGAAGATTCTGATGTGCCGCAAGATGCTCATCAACATAGAAGAGGTTGTGATCATACATCCGACATAACACATGATATTGTTGATCAACATGATGATGATGACGCCTTTGATGTGGAGGAACTGATGTGAAATGTGGCGCCTGAGGTGCTGTTGCAGAGAACTACAACCAAAGGATACGATAACTTTGAAGCACTTGACAAAGCATCAAAAAACCTTCTTTACGAGGAACGCCATGGATGCGATAAGCAGTATACTGTGTTGTACACAATTCTTGAGCTTATGAAACTGAAGGCCAGCAATGGATGGTCTAACACTAGTTTTTCAGATCTTTTACAACTCCTAAAAAAGTTTTTGCCAAAACCCAATGGTCTACCATCTGATACGTACCAAGCAAAGAAGATGATTTGTCCGTTGACTTTGGGCGTTCACAAGATTCATGCATGCCCGAACCACTGTATCCTATATCGAAAAGAGTATGGATTGTTAGAGAGATGTCCGCAGTGCAACGCAAGTCGATACAAACGTCCAAATGACTGTGTGGAGGACTACAATGACCACTAGAAGAAGAATAATAAGAGGTTGTAGAAGAGGAATAAAAATGTTATTGAAGACCATCCTGGAAAAAAGACGGAGAGGAAAGTTCCAGCCTTAGTAATGTGGTACCTACCGGTGATTGATCGCTTGAAACGTATGTTCTCTAATCCCAGAGATGCTGAACTATTAATCTGGCATTTCGCTGGGCGAAAGAAGGACGGAAAACTTCGGCACCCTGCGGATGCTAGGCAGTGGAAATCATTTGACCTGGCCCATTCAGATTTCTCGGACGATCCTAGAAATATCAGGATGGGACTTAGCACGGATGGAATGAATCCCTTCAGTGAGATGAGGAACCCACATAGTACGAGGTCGTTCTTTCTATGCTTGTTCAACATTCCATCATGGTTGTGCCATAAAAGAAAATACCTTATGCTCACTACTCTAATTTCTGGTCCAAAACAACCTGGCAATGACATTGATATCTTTCTAGAACCTTTGATGGAGGATATGAAACATCTATGGGAACATGGTGACATCATCGCTCGCCACTACAAAGAGAAAATAGCAGTAACGGGCAGGATGATGTCAGCATGCCCGCCACTTCTAATACACCTATATATACTTTCCACTCCCGCCGTCCGAAAACCTAGTTTCAATTTCTAAACCCTAAACTCCCCTGTCGCCCCCTACTCCCGTCGCTACCGTCCCGGAGCACGTCGCCACCGCCCTCTGCCCGTCCTCGCCGTCCTCGAAGCCCGTTAGCGCCGCCCGTCGCCGCCAGTCAGTAAATGATTATTAACCTATCTTTGGTCTTATTTTATTCGAGCTTAGGGTTAAAATGATTTCTAATTGTTATATTAATTTATGCATGGTAATATAATTTAGTATAATATTACTAGTAGAATGCATTATAACAATAATGTTTTTTAATGTACTATAAAAAATTCTGAGATAAAAAATTTCCACTATAACAATAATGTTTTTTAATGTTATATCAATGTGACAAAAAATTGCAGATGCATATATGTTGCCATATATTCACGAGATTAATTAACCAAAGTATATATGTTGCCCATAAATTTCCCACTAGCCATTCCCGACCCCCAACCTCGACGAAAGCGCCCTCCTCGCCGGTTCACGATGGCTCCTCCTAAGATTGAACCAAATAGTGGATCCTCAGACTCTACATCAAGTGGCATGTGTGAGGTTTGCAAATGCGGTAAACTTAAGGTACATGGTATAGTTTGCAGTTGTTTGGCGAAGAAAGTGATTCTCATAATGGACTCCAACTCGGAGGATGACTCGCGATCACCGCAACCAGATAGGGTAAGTGTTGGCAGACGGAAGAATGATGAGACAACTGGTGGCAGAGGGAAACATGCCGAGGCTAGCGGTGGAAAAGGGAAGCATGTAGAGCAATGCGGCAGCAAGAGGAGGCAGGAGGCAAGATCCTCTTTTTATGCAAATTTTATATTTTTATCAGCTAATTCAATCATTGATAAGTTGTTCTCACTATCGCCGCCACGTGTATTTTCTTGTTCAGGAACATGGAGAGCCGTTCAGACTGCCTGATGATGCCGAGTTGGTTGAGGATTGGCAAGTTGAGGCTTTTAATCTGTTTAACCAAAAATAGGTTGGGTTTGTGCCGAGGAAGAAGAAGAAGCTCCAAACCATATCTTTCTTCTGGGTTTGACAAGTAGTGCGTTTCGATGTGAAAGCTGGTTTCCCCGGCTTGGACTTGTGTTTGTTTACTTGCTTTCAAATAAACGTGATGTGTCAAGCGAGCCCCCGCACCACCGCGCTACAAAGTCTCGATTATATCGTAACAACATGACAAGTCTTGTCTTTTTAGACTTTATTTGATTTTTTGAGGATTAAAAAACTATAAAGATACATGTCTTGTAGTTCAAATTTAACTTATTTTGACTTTGATCATAAAAACACACTTAGTGAAATAAAAAACAGTAAAGAGAGAAAGAAAAATACCAATTTTTTTAATACATGTCTAACGTAAACCAAGGCAGAAAATGCCATTTTTAAAAAAATTTATAAGTTATGATGTATTTTTATTGTTAAAAAAATTCAAGTTCAAATGAAGATTTAAACATCAATAAAAAATATGCTGAGAATTAGAACAGAAATGAAAAAAAATGTTTGGGGCCAATAGCAAGGTTCAAACCTCAAACCGCCTGCCGGCAACGAGGTTCGAACCTCGAACCGCATGGCCCCAAGTGAGCCCCCCGCACCACTACGCTACCAAGTGTTTCTCAACATTGTAGGAAGTGTATTATATACTACATAATCCCTACTACCCATATTAGTAGTGGCGGGCACGTGTAATCAGTGGCGGGCATGCTAACATCATCGGCCCGCCACCACTAAGTCGAGTGATGTAAACTGAGGCAGAAAAATACCAACTTTTTAAATTTGATAAGTTATGATGTATTTTTATTGTTAAAAAAAATCAAGCTCAAACAAGGATTTAAACATCAATAAAAAAGTGCTGAAAATTTAAAAAAGTACAAAATAGAAAAAATGTAGTTTTGGTGCTAGCAGCAAGGTTCGAACCTCGAACCGCATGGCACCAAAGCAACTCCCCTCACCACTGCATTACAAAGTGTTTCTCGGCAATGTGTGCAGTGTATGCTAGATAATCCCTACCTCTACCTAGACTTTTTTGCATTTAAATACCAATTTCTGTTAATGAAAAATACCAATTTTTGCAATTATAATATTGGTGTTGTATTTTTATTGTACAAAAAGTTTCAAGTTCAAAGGAAGAATCAACTATAGGTTTTTCTTTCAAACCTGAGTCATTTCATCTCTAAACCCTAATTCATCGCCGGAGAATCTTAGGTTTCTTAACGTCCTACATGATTATTTTCTCAAAACAATTTTATTTTTTATGACAACATCTATGGATCGATCATGTCATAACAACATGACAATTCTCATATTTTTTAGACTTTATTTTATTTTTTGAGGATTAAAAAACTATAAAAATATAAGTTGTCGATCGAGTGTTGTGGAAACCTACATTTTTATGATGGTTTTAAATTTATTGGATAATAACTAATTATAGAGTCAAAACATGAATATGGTTTTTCTATAAATTTTGGTGAATTATTTCATGTCTTGTAGTTCAAATTGAACTTATTTTGACTTTGATCATAAAAACACACTTAATAAAATAAAAATAGTAAACTGAGGAAGAAAAATACAAATTTTTGCAATTAGAATATTGGTGTTGTATTTTTATTGTACAAAAAGTTTCAATTTCAAAGGAAGAATCAACTATAGATTTTGCTTTCAAAATCAGTCATTTCATCTCAAAACCCTAATGCATCCCCAGAGAATCTCAGGTTTCTTAATGAAATAAAAAAAGTAAAGTGAGGCAGAAAAATACCAATTTTTTAAATTTGATAAGTTATGATGTATTTTTATTGTTAAAAAAAATCAAGTTCAAACTAGAATTTAAACATCAATAAAAAAGTCATGAAAATTAGAACATAAATGAAAAAAAATGATTAGATGCTAGCAGCAAGGTTCAAACCTCAAACCGCCTACCGGCAGCAAGGTTCGAACCTCGAACCGCATGGCACCAAAGCAACTCCCCTCACCACTGCGCTACAAAGTCTTGCTTGACAAGGAAGGCAGCGTATGCTAGATAATCCCTACTACCCATATTAGTAGTGGCGGTCGGTGACGTCAGCGGCCCGCCACTACTAAGTCTTCACCCGCCACTACTACGAGAAATATCAATGGCGGGCATGCTGACGTCAGCGTATGCCCGCCACTACTATACTGGTAATATATAGTTTTTGCCACCCGCCCAGACTAAACCCTAGTAGTGGCGGTCGGTGACGTCAGCGGCCCGCCACTACTAAGTCTTCGCCGACCACTACTACGAGAAATATCAGTGGCGGGTATGCTGACGTCAGCGTATGCCCGCCACTACTATACTAGTAATATATAGTTTTTGGCTCCCGCCCAGACTAAACCCTAGTTCATTTGCAAATCAAACTCCCACCGTCCTCCTCGGAGACTGCCGCCGCCACTGGAGACCGCCGCCAACCTCGGAGACCACAGCCGCCCTCGGAGACCATCGCCGCCACCATTTCCCGACGCCCTCGCCGGAGCCTGCCACCGCCCCCCAGAGCCCTTCACCGTGCGTCGTCCCCGTCGCCACCCCGGAGACCACCGCCGCCACCGGAGACTGCCACCGCCACCTTTTCCCAGCGCCGTCACCGGAGCCGGCCCGTCGCCATCGTCAGAGCCCACCACCGCCCCCCAGAGCCCTTCACTGTGCGCCATCCCCATCGCCGCCCCAAAGACCGCCGCCGCCACCAGAGCCCACCGCCGACACTGGTAGGTTATGGTTTGAATGCATTTTTAGATTGGGTTTGTTGTTTAGAGTTCATATTGTTTAGGTTATGGTTTGAATGTGGTTGAATGCATTTTCAAAAGTTGTTGGTTGCTATTGACTCATGAAGAGGGAAGGAAATTAGAGGGGTTTGTAGGAAAATGGTTCATCTTTACCTTGAATTTTCATAACATTTTCACCTCTAGCATTGAATGGAAGTATACACTTCAGACAACAGAAGAGATTGAGCTATTGCTTCTCATATGGTGTATCTCTTCCTTCTGCACTTTAGTTATGAGAAAATGTGGTAGATAATGGTAGATAGCTGGAAAAAATTCTCTTATCATTGTGCTCTAAAAAGAATTAATAAATTTGGTTAAAAATCTATAAATTTATAGTGATGCTAACATGCTACATTTCCCACATTCTTTGGTAACATACATATTGAGATGTAGTATATATTTGAATCCTATAGGAATGGATTCCTATAGAATTTGCTAAAAAATTGTTTGGCTTACCACATGAGAAACAAAGGATTCCATGATGTTAGGGAGTGAATCCTATAGAATTTGCTAGAAATTTGTTTGGCTCACCAATGACACTTTGTGCTCCTTTAAGCTCAATTAGGATGCCCACCACTGCTAATCCGGCTAAAGACCAACATTAGATTCTGCAATTCCTTTTAGAGGCCTATGATGCAAATTGTTATTGAGTTATCCCATGTATGTCATCAAACCGTGTGACACATCCATTCCCATCAACAACTTATTTCTCGTGTTGCTGGCAGGGAATGGTTGTGCACACGGTTCCTTGGTAGCCATGAACATTTTGAAAAACAACACAAAATATGATGAGGCCTCAACAACACTAGAGAGAGAAAACAACACAATCTCCTAACTTGAGAATTAATATAGTGGCTTCGGAAGTAATAGCTGACTATTGTAGCCAAGAAGAGTTTTCATTCATTTTCCACCTTTGACATTGTGATCAGTTTACTACTGCTATTACTTCTAAGGCTACTATACTAATCCTCAAGTTCATCTGGCTGAAGACCAACATTAGATTCTGCAATTCCTTTTAGAGGCCTATGATGCAAATTGATATTGAGTTATCTCATGTATGTCATCAAGCCATGGGACACATCCATTTCCATCAACAACTTCTTCTTTCTCGTGTTGCTGACAGGGAATGGATGTGCTCATGGTTCCATGGCAGCCATGAACATTTTGAAATACAACACAAAATATGCTGAGGCCTCAACAACACTAGAGAGAGAGAACAACACAATCTCCTAACTTGAGAATTAATATAGTGGCTTCGGAAGTAATAGCTGACTACTGTAGCCAAGAAGAGTTTTCATACATTTCCCACCTTTGACACTGTTGTTGGGGGAAATTACTTCACTTTCAAGACTTAGAGATTAACAACTCGAAGATTCGCTAAGCTTCGGAGCTGGTGGGCTCTTATTCGAAGGAGAAGGAGTCAAGCCGAAGGGTGCCTCGATCCGACGTACGGAGAAGCCCTTCACAAGATATGAAGGCTCTGAAGCAGAACGGCTGGATTGATAAGACGTTTGGCCTATCCGTCTGCCCCGGATAACTTTACTCTTTTAACCCTGCTCCGGGTACCAAATAGTCTCCACTATGTCGGTTGTAATCTAGGGGTAATTATGTCTTTTCCTTATACATTTTTGCCTATAAAAACCCCCTCTATACCTTGTAACCGGGATCGAATACGCAGTTATTCAACACACATATTTGAACTACTCGAGCTATTATCCAATACGGAGGCTTGAGACCGTTCTTAAACACGAATTCATTGTTTGTCCATTCTTGATCTCAGAGAACCTGTTAGCGTAAACTTTTACGCCAACAGTTGGCGTCATCCGTGGGGAACCAAGTTCTAGAAGCTTGTTCTCTACTGCTGACAGCACTTCGAAGAGCACTTACGGAGGGAGCCTCGGAGTCCCAAGATTCCGCGCACCCTTCGGTAAGGGGCTTCTTAGTGCGGTTCGAAGGCCCTCGCTCGCCTTCCTAGATCAATTGAAGTCCCCGGTCTTCAGACCTCTTCGTGGCTAGCTATGCCTCCGAAGCAAAGCCAAGCCTCGGGTCCTCTCCGAAGGTCCCCTCGGACCACAGGAGCCAGACCCTCAACCACTCTAATGGTTCTCGAAGATGTCGTTGGGCGTCGAGTATCCAGAGGTCCCCGAGCTCCTCCTACGGTGCTTCGCACTGATTATGTCAGCTCCCAGGACCCGGAGCTGCCCTCCGATGAAGACGAAGACCTTCCTGGAACCGAGGCTACTCAACTAGAAAGGCTCTAGGAGGAAGTGGCTAGGTGGAGGCAAGAGGCCGCCGATCGCCTCCGCACTCAAGCCTCCACCGAAACTCTTGAAGGGCCTCAAGATGGTGGTGCTCGCAATCTCCTAGAAGCTGCCCAAGTCCCGGAGGAGGCTGAGAACGCATCTTTCGACGATGAGTCTCCGCTACATTCGGACTTGCAAAGAGTGCCCTTCGATCCCAGATTCAAGGCCTCGAAGTTGCATAAGTACTCTGGTGGGTCAGACCCCGAAGAGTTCGCTCGCTCATATGCCCTGGCAATAGAAGCAAGCGGAGGGGTGCGAAACACTATGGCGAAGTGTTTCCCCCTCGCTCTCGAAGGCGTGGCGCTCCGATGGTTCTGGTCCCTGAAGCCAGGATCGATCAGGTCCTGGGAACAGCGGAAGAAGAAGTTTGTGAGCAACTTCCAGGGTACCTTTGTGGCCCCGATGTCCACAGGGAGCTTGTTCCAGGTAAAACAGCGAGTGGGAGAAACACTCCGGGAGTACTTCACGCGCTTCGCCCACACCAAATCACAGATTAAGGGCCTGTCTACCTCTTCGGTAGTCGACGTCGCCCGTGAAGGGGTGCTAAACCCCGACCTCCTCAGGAAGCTTCATCGGAAGCCGGTGACGTCTGTGGCATAGCTGATGGCATACTTCGAACAGTATGCCAAGGCGGAGGAAGGTTGTCTTCGGCGAGCCAGAGCACCCGCACCTACCCTCCGAGAAGTTAAGACGGAGCCAGAGGCCTTGGCTCCTCTGCAACCCCCTCAAGATAGCCGCTTAAACGAGCACAGGTGAGGGAAGAAACATTTCTGTTCGGAGGTGCTAAGCATTGCACCATCCATTCCGAAGGCACCTGCCTGTTATCAACAGCCGCAGAACTTCAAGGCTAGAGCGCCGAAGCCTCAAGAGAGAGCACCTGGCAGGCGCCAGAGTTTTTACTGCTGCGTGCATGGCAACAATAGAAGCCATGACATGAAGGATTGAAAGGCAGTGTTGGCCCTTCGGGGCGACTACCTTGGGCGAAGTACCGGGCAGGGTACTTCGGATCGAGCCCCGCCAGCGGCACGGTCGGAGCCTATGCAAATCGTGGCCCGAGCCGGTGTCCCCGAAGCCCCCATGCGACTTCCGGTGGCCAACATTATGCCACCACCGAAGCAGGAAGACCCACAAGACCGCGGCAAACGAGTGGTCCTGCCCATCTCCAGAGGGGGGGACCCTCGGGAACATGTCCAAAAGACAGTGGCGTGAATATGTCCGCGAGGTCGGACACATTGGGACTTCGAGCTCCGCAGAGGGGATGCCAAAGTGGTCTCATGTGCCCATCTCATTTACTGCCAGCGATGCCGCGGGGGTAAAGTTTCCCCATGCTGACCCCTTGGTCATTTCCGCAGACATAGCAGGGGTGGAAGTCCGAAGGATCCTGGTGGACGGCGGGAGATCCGTAGACATACTTTTCGTTTAGGCCTTCGATCAAATGTGCATCTCCCGGAAGCATCTACTTCCAGCGGCCCGGCCACTTCAAGGGTTCTCAGGGCCGCCTCTCGATGCCCTCGACCAGATAGACCTCGAGGTTGTTTTCGGAGAGGGGCCTTTGGCCAGGGTAGAAGAGGTGATCTTCGACATTGTCGACGCCCCCTATGCTTACAACGCAATCTTCGGCCGAGGGATGCTGAACCAGTTCGGGGCTATAGCGCACCACAATTATCTTTGTCTCAAAATGCCCACGCAAGGTGGAGTGCTTACTATTTCAGGAGACCAAGCTATAGCCCAGAGAACGGAGTATGGGCACGGACACCGTTGGATCCCCGGCAAGTGCACAACATGGTGGAGGGCACCGAAGAGGTGCCAGAGGCTTCGAACCCTTCAAAGGGACTCTCCCTCAAGCCAAGCCCGGAAGGTGATGTCGAGACAAGGATAATTTCAAAAGATGGCAAAGAATATCCAGTACAGTTCGGCAAAGGACTATCCCCAGAGATAGTTGTCTCATTGGAAGAAGTCGTCAAGCAAAATCTGGACGTCTTTGCCTGGACCAACGAAGACATCACCGGGGTTGACCGGAGCATCATCGAGCATAGCCTGCTCGTCAATCCGAAGGCTAGGCCAGTACGCCAGGGACTCCGCAAGCTGTCTGCAGAAAGAGCAAGCCTCGCCAAGGCCGAAGTAGAAAAATTGTTAAGGGCTGGCATCATCAGGGAAGTAGCCCATACCGAGTGGTTGGCTAACCCTGTTTTTGTAAGGAAGAAGGACTCGAACAAATGGCGCATGTGTATTGACTTTACTTCATTAAATAAAGCATGCCCGCGAGACCCCTACCTGATGCCCCGAATAGACCAACTGGTGGATTCCACAGCCGGCTCCGAATTGCTAAGCTTCCTCGATGCTTATTCCGGGTATCATCAAGTCTGGCTGAAACACGAAGACGAAGCCAAGACAAGCTTCATAACTCCTTCCGAGGTATTTTGTTATGTAAGAATGCCTTTTGGCTTGCGGAATGCCGGAGCCACCTTTTCACGTTTAATAGCTAAGGCTCTAGGTCATCAAATAGGACGGAATGCCGAAGCCTATATGGATGGCATTGTAATAAAAAGTGCTCAAAAGCACCAACATAGCCTAGACCTAGCTGAAACGTTTGAGAGCCTCCGAGCATGTGGAGTACGCCTCAACCCAGAAAAATGTATATTCGGAGCACAAGCAGGAAAACTGCTAAGGTACTTAGTTTCGAGCAGGGGAATCGAAGCTAGCCCGACGCAGATAAGTGCACTGCAAAGAATGGCTCCACCAGGGAATTTGAAGCAGGTCCAGAAGCTAGTAGGAAGGCTCGCGGCCCTTAGCAGATTCCTGGCCAAGTCAGCAGAGCGAAGCCTCCCAATTTTCAAAGCCCTAAAGGGGTCTGAGAGCTTCAGTTGGACACCAGAGTGCCAGAAGAGCTTTGATGACATAAAAGCATACCTCGGAAACTTGTCAACACTTACTGTGCCCCTCCCAGAAGAAACACTCCTCCTTTATCTTGCAGCAGTAGGCTCCGTAGTAAGTGCAGAACCCAGTTTATTTTGTTTCAGAAGCTTTGTCCGGAGCTAAGATAAGATACTCCGAGCTCGAGAAATTTGCTTATGCCCTAGTAATGGCCTCGCGAAAACTAAGGCATTATTTTTTGGCGCATAATCTAATAGTTCCTACCTCGTATCCTCTTGGTGATATGCTCCGAAGCAAAGACTCTATAGGTAGGATTGGAAAATGAGCTGTCGAGCTAGCCCCCTTCGGAATCTCCTTCACGGCAAGAACATCTATCAAGTCCCAAATTATCGCTGACTTCGTAGCAGAGTGGACTCCATCTGCAGTTTGGGCTCCGGAGGAGCCCTCCGAAGGTTTATGGACAATATTTTCTGACGGAGCTTATCAGGCATCTGGTTTCGGAGCTGGTGCAGTCATCATATCACCGTCAGGGCAAAAGGCCATGTATTCTGCGAGGCTCAACTTTAAGACCACCAATAACATCGCAGAGTACGAAGGGGTCCTGCTAGGCCTCCGAAAGGCAAAGGCACTTGGAGCGGCAAGGATAATAATTAAGACAGATTCCCAAGTCGTCGCAGGGCATGTCGATAAGAGCTTTCAAGCAAAGAACCTGCATCTAGCGCAATACCTTGAAGAAATCCGCAAGGCTGAGGCAACATTCAAAGGATTCTCTGTTCAGAGTATCCCTCGGGCAGATAATCAACTCGTAGATATTCTGGCAAAAGCTACAGCCGGAGCGGTGGACCTCCCGAAGGGTGCTTTCTACAAAGAACTAATGAAGTCTGCAGCTAGTCAATTACCCTTTGCAGAAATACTGTGCATTCCGGCTACAGATTGGCGGGCTCCGATTATGAATATATTGCAAGGTGGCATAGATTCTTCAGAAGGTCTGGATGCCCGAAGATTGCAAGCAATGGCTCAAAACTACAAGCTTGTCAACGGAATATTATACAAAGATGGCGTGTGTTCCCCTCTACTCCGATGCATCTCCCAACCCGAAGGCCAAGACATACTTCGGGAGATTCACGAAGGACTATGCGGAAGTCATCTGGCCCCTCGTGCTCTAGCAGGCAAGACACTTCGGTAGGGGCTTTACTGGCCAACAATTGTGAGAGATGCAGAGGAGATGGTGAGAACATGCCAAGGATGACAATGGATGGGCAGACGAAGCCACCGTCCGCCAGTTCAACTTCGAGTTATTGCCCCGGTTTGGCCAATGGCTCGGTGGGGCATGGACCTCATAGGCCCTTTTCCAATGGCAAAAGGCGGCTTGAAGTTTGCGGTAGTAGCAATTGAATATTTTTCAAAGTGGGTTGAAGCGGAGCCATTAACTGCTATCACTTCGAGGAATGTGCAAAACTTTTTCTGGCAGAACATTATATGCAGGTTCGGAGTGCCAAGGGAGTTGACAGTGGATAATGGAACCCAGTTCGAAGCTGACACATTCAAAGCATTTTGTGAAGAACTGGGCATTAAGTTGTGCTTCGCTGCAGTACGCCATCCACGGTCCAATGGAGCTGTTGAGCGGGCCAACGGGAACATCCTCTCCGGTCTAAATCGACGAATTGTTGGGATAGCCAAGGGGCTGTGGGTTGAAGATCTTCCTAAGATCTTGTGGTCCATTCGAACCACTCAAATCAGGTCCACAGGCTTTACCCCATTTAGACTGCTATTCGGAGATGAGGTCATGACTCCTACGGAGCTCAGGGGTGGATCCCTTCGTGTAATACAGCCCGGAGATGAGGAGGAAAGGAACACTTCGCTGGACTTGTCAGAAGAAACAAGGCTTCGAGCTGTCGCCAATCTGACCAAGTACCAAGGCCAAACAAAAACATGGTATGACCCGAAGATAAAGCTGAATGAGCTTAGACCTGGTCATCTAGTTTTGCGAAGTGTAATAGCTCCGGGGAAGCTAGGAAATAAATGGGAAGGACCATATGTTATCCTACACTCAGGACGCCCCGGATCATTTAAATTAGCTAATTTAGAAGGGGAAGAGTTGAAGCATGCATGGCATGTGGAGCACCTTAAGCGTTATTACGCTTAGGGGCTCCTTGTAATCACTTGTAAAAGCTTTCCCTTTTTCTAAATAAAGTGAGGGTCGAATTTTGTTTGCTCTTCAAATATCCCTTACTCCTGATGGGCGCATCGGGAGGACGGAGATGCTTGCGGAGTCAAGCAACTTTCCCAAGACCCAAGCAGAAGCATGCGAACCATCGGTTCGGAGGCTCCGCTGCCAGCCTACGGATTCCAGGCTTCGGCTTGTTAGGATCCATAGAAGAGTCTAAGGACTTTAAAACAAACAGATTTCCGGCCTCCGGGCACGAAGTATCTGTAAAAGAGCCGAAGGTGGCCAGCCTATGGATTCCAGGCTCTGGCTTGTTAGGATCCGTAGAAGAGTCTAAGGACTTTAAAACAAACAGATTTTCGGCCTCCGGGTACGAAGTATCTGTAAAAGAGCCGAAGGTGGCCAGCCTACGAATTCCAGGCTCCGGCTTGTTAGGATTCGTAGAAGAGTCTAAGGACTTTAAAACAAACAGATTTCCGGCCTCCGGGTATGAAGTATCTGTAAAAGAGCCGAAGGTGGCTAGCCTACGGATTCTAGGCTCCGGCGTGTTAGGATTTGTAGAAGAGTCTAAGGACTTTAAAACAAACAGATTTCTGGCCTCCGGGTACGAAGTATCTGTAAAAGAGTCGAAGGTGACCAAGTAATAAGGTTTTGAGGCCCCGGCCAACGAGACACTTTAAAAAAACAAACAAATGAATCAAAAGTCCTAAGCGACAGATCCAACTTCGAAACTTACGAGGTAATAATACGGAAGTATGTTAGAAGTATGGATATTAAGTGTGATACGAAGCATCCGGTTGTTCGGCGCATCATTGTGTCCGGTGAACCCATTTGCACAGCGAAGGATCCACCACCCATAAGGAGGGGTAGGAGGGTATAAAGCAAACAAGATACTTTCGGGACAATTCACATTAATTCATCGTACTTATACATCAGGAGAAGTTTTGGTCCAAGCCTAGGAAAAATCGAAGACCCTATCGGCCTCAGGAGCTACCCCTGCGGCTACTCTGTCCTTCGGAGCTCGAAGCTGCCAGTTTGGTCCTTTTTGTTTGAGCACTTCTATTCTTCTTCGAGGCTCGCAGTTTCTTCTGCTCCTCTTGAAGCTCGGCCCAGGTCAAAAGCCTTTCAGAGTTAGCCTCCATAGGGTCTTCGGCCTGGTACTCCGAGTCGGACCAATTCATGTGTTCGGAAGACGAGGATGCCTTCTCTTTCTCCTCTTCCTTGATATAAGCTAAGACTTCTTGAAAAACTTCGAGGGTTATCTCCCCTTTGTCTCCGCGAGGAGCAGAGAAGCCAGAGCGGCGGTAAGGCCTTAAGCTCTCGAGGCTTGCCTATTCCTTCCGAAGCCCTTCGGTAAAATCTAGTATTTTGAGGTTAGGGTTCGAAGGGCGAGACAAAACCTAAGAGAACAAAACACCCAAACAAGCTTTTCGTTTTATAACTTTTCATTAATGAAAGGGGTTTACAAGATTTTGTATACAGGATTGCCCTAAGAGCTAGACCTGCGGGTCGGTTGGAGGAGCAGGAGGTGCCGGAGGTGCCGGAGCTGGCGAGGCAGGAAGCGGTGGCCTTGTCTGTGCCTGCTTCTGCCGACGGGCCTCGTCGATCCAAGCTTTGGCCGCAGCCTTGTGGTCTGTCTTCCAAGTCGACCGAAAGGCTTCCCAGGCCAAGGCCACGTCCGAAGATGGGTGCAGCAGGTCTTCGGAGGCGAAGCTTCCGGGGGTCGAACCCCCGACTAAAGCGAGGGGGAACTGAAGGGCTTCGAGGTGGCGAAGAACTTCAATGCCGGCACACTGGCCGAAGATCTCTCCGTACCGGACGCGGGAGTTCATCATCAACGACGCCGCCACTTGGATCCTCTTCAGCTTCTGATCGAGGGATTCGCTGGCTACCACAGAAGACGAAGGGCACATAGTGCCAAAATATTTCAAGGTACCCTGAAGGGCGTCCAAGGTATGTTCTGCCGCACTGGCGTTCTTCTTCTCCGCTGCCTCTAGCCCCGCAGCAGTAGCAGACACTTCGGCCACTTGGAGCAGCAAGGAGCTCTTTTGGGCCATCACTTGATTAAGGGCTCCTTGGAGCTCCACCAGCTGGGCGCTCGAAGTGGACGCCGATTGCCGGAGCCTTTCAACCTCCGCTCGAAGAACTACGCGCTCGGCCTCAACCTCTTGGGCTGAAGTACGGAGCGCGTCGTTGTCTTGCCTCGCCATTCGGAGGGCTTCGTCGGCCATGGCCCTAGCCCTCCGTTCCTCCAAGGCTTCCTCCTCCAACCGAAGGGATCTTTCGTCGGAGTCTTTGAGGGCAGATTGGAGGGTGATAACCTTCCTTTTGAGTCGATTGGTTTCGACTTCATTAGAAGTCGCTGCCGCTCTAGCAAGGACGAATTGCTACAAAGAAAAAAGAACAAGTAAGTACCGAGTATTTACAATTACTAATTAGAAGTAGATGTAGTGCTTTTCGTACCTGAAGGGCAGCCCTTTCGAGGGCCATGTTGAGCGCCGGAGCCCTAGCCTCGCTTAGAGCAGAGACCAGGTCCGAATTGGTGATCATCTGTCATGGCCTCCTCCTCCGAGTTGCTGGCCGAGGTCGTCGTTGGGCCGGGGGGAAGGCCAAGGCTAGACATACTTTTGCCCCTCCCTGGCAGGAAGGAAGGCACATCGGCTAAGGCGGAGGTAGCCCTTTCTTCGGCGGCTACCACTTCGGCGGGATCCGCATCAGTAGGGGCGACCTCGGTCACCGGAGCCACATCGGCGGGCATGACTTCCGCCACCGGGACCGGTGCATCCAACAAAGTCGAGGTGTCCATCGGGACCACGACCCCTGAAGATGTTGGGACTTAGGGTGCCGCCGGGGCTTCGTCACCCTTCGAGGTACCTACCGTGTCAAGATATTTGATAAGCATTTACAGGTAAAGACTTCGAAGTATACCTTCGGAGGCCCTGTGAGGCAGGATCATCGGATCCTCCAGAACTTCGTACATCTAGAGGATGTCATCGATGTCGTCTCTTGAAGTCCTCTCCGCCACGTTTTCTACTGGAGACTCGACTTCCGCCGTGACCACCCCGGTTACGGGTGAGTTAGGGGCGGCAGAGTTCGGCTCCAAGCTTACAACAGTGGGCACGAGAGGGCGTGTCGGGTCTACCTCCGCAACCTCCTGAGTAGAAGTTCCGGCTGGGACTTCCCCCGCATCTTCATCGTCCTCCAAGAGATAATTCTCGAAGGCCGTTGCTAGTTGGGCATTGGAGTCCTCGGACTCCTCGAAGGTCGAGCTCCAAACATCCAAGGACGAAGCCAACGAAGTAGGAGCCAGCTGCGGAGGGATCTTCGCCACCTTCTTATTCTTAGGCGGCGTCTTGCTGGCTTTCTTGGGGGGCTCAGCGATGGCCTTCCGTTTCCGAGCGGCTCCTCCGATCGAGGTAAAGTCTAGTAGAGGAGGGGGCACCATCCCGAGAGCTCCCCACACTTTGTTGGAGCGCTCCCAGCTCCCCACCAGCTCCAGCCTCTTCTGCCTTTCAGCCACTGTAGGGGCTCCGAGGACCCGTTCGGTGGCCCGAGCTATGTCTTCCGGAGCTAGTGTCAGTGGAGCCGCTGGAAAAAAGGGTAACATATTATAAGTATGTTATTTTCATCATCTAATGCATTACTGCAGGAGTTGAAGTCTTACCTAGGGTTCGGAGATCACCCTCCGAGGCTTGTTGAAACACTATCGGCCAGTTGGCCCCGAGAGGCGGAATCCGAAGGGCGATGAACTCTTCGGCGAGGTCGCGCATGCTCATGCGGCGTGCCACCGAGGTCAACAGCCCTAGCCGCGTGGAGAGCAGGCTAGTGTTCGGAGCAATCTCCGCCTCCTTCCAGAACCAGATCTCCTAGAGAGGCCCTGCAAGGGGAGAGTCCTCTCTGACTTCGGCGTAGAACCACCAAAGGATCCAGTTAGTGTACCACCGATCATTGATGGCCTTCGCGGGAAAGTGTTGGGCGTGCTCCCTCCGCAACTGGAAGTTGACGCTGCCGAAGGCCGTTATCACCTTAGAGTCCACAGGCCCGTCCTGCGGCTTTGGCTAGCAGATAGCTTCGTGGGTGGTGGCGAAGACCTCCGAGCGTCCTTCGCACCCTTCGGCTCAGAGCGCCCACTCGAAGACGGCTAGGCGGGCGACGGCATTGGGGGACAATTGAGGTAACGTGATGTGAAACAGGTCCAGCACCTCTACCAAGAAGTCGATGGCCGGAAGTCCCAAGCCCGCTTCGAAGAATGCCTCGAAAACCACCACTTCTCCGCTTCGTGGCCTCGGGGTTGATTCCGACCCGGGGACTCGAGTCCTCAGTCCGGTTCCTAGCTTTCCTTCCACGGCCTCCTCAATAGACTCGGCAGTGCTCGTAGACTGGCTGATGAGGAAGCTCTCAGAAATCTTCTTCTTGGATGGTGGGCGGAGCTCCCGAGGGTTCTTGGGCCAGGCGTCGCCCGGAGCTCCCGCCATTGCTGTCACAGCCGAGGCGGCCCATGCTTGCCTTTCCGCCAGAGTGCTCGCTACCGCCAGAACGGTGTGGCTGGTTCTCGCCATTGCTCGGTGGATTGGGAGATTGTGAGAATTGGGGGTTGAAGAAAGTGAATCGCAGGTGCTGAGTACGGTAAAAAGTTTCGGGTAACTTCTAATCCTCCTTTTATAACCGTCTGCTGGTTGCTACGCTTCGATCGCATTCACACTGCAGGTTCGACTTCCACCACTGGCAGGTGGGTCTAGAAAGTGGAACGGCGAGAAACTGTCGTAAATTTCGACCGTTACCTTTCGAAGGGCGTAACGGCTACTTGCGCCATAACGGCTATAATCAAACGGCTCTTCACGGCGTTTGCGCTTCGGAGCGGTGCTCTTTCTCACAATGTGTTCACACCGCTTGAGAGCTCGGAGAAGGGGTCCGAATTCTTGGGACCTGAGATCCTTCGAAAGACTGTAATGTATTCAAAATTTCTCTAAGTCTCAGAATATGAAAATATTCCTTGCGTATACTACCTCCCTTCTGTACAGGTTAAATTCGGAGAGGCGTATTCGAGGGGCTACTGTTGGGGAAAATTACTTCACTTTCAAGACTTAGAGATTAACAACTCAAAGATTCGCTAAGCTTCGGAGCTGGTGGGCTCTTATTCGAAGGAGAAGGAGTCAAGCCGAAGGGTGCCTCGATCCGAAGTACGGAGAAGCCCTTCGCAATATGTGAAGGCTCCGAAGTAGAACGGCTGGATTGATAAGACGTTTAGCTTATCCGTCTGCCCCGGATAACTTTACTCTTTTAACCCTGCTCCGGGTACCGAATAGTCTCCACTATGTCGGTTGTAATCTAGGGGTAATTAGGTCTTTTCCTTAGACATTTTGCCTATAAATACCCCCCTCTATACCTTGTAACCAGGATCGAATACGCAGTTATTCAATACACATATTCGAACTACTCGAGCTATTATCAAATACGGAGGCTTGAGACAGTTCTTAAATACGAATTCACTGTTTGTCCATTCTTGATCTCAGAGAACCTGTTAGCATAAACTTTTACGCCAACAACTGTGATCAGTTTACTACTGCTATTACTTCTAAGGCTACTATACTAATCCTCAAGTTCATCCGGCTGAAGACCAACATTAGATTCTGCAATTCCTTTTAGAGGCCTATGATGCAAATTGTTATTGAGTTATCTCATGTATGTCATCAAGCCATGGGACACATCCATTCCAATCAACAGCTTCTTCTTTCTCGTGTTGCTGACAGGGAATGGATGTGCTCATGGTTCCATGGCAGCCATGAACATTTTGAAATACAACACAAAATATGTTGAGGCCTCAACAACACTAGAGAGAGAACAACATAATCTCCTAACTTGAGGATTAATATAGTGACTTCGGAAGTAATAGCTGACTACTGTAGCCAAGAATAGTTCTCATACATTTCCCACCTTTGACATTGTGATCACTTTACTACTGCTATTACTTATAAGGCTACTATACTAATTCTCAAGTTCATCCGGCTGAAGACCAACATTAGATTCCGCAATTCCTTTTAGAGGCCTATGATGCAAATTGTTAATGAGTTATCTCATGTATGTCATCAAGCCATGTGACACGTCCATTCCCATCAACAACTTCTTCTTTCTCGTGTTGCTGACAGGGAATGGATGTGCACATGGTTCCATGGCAGCCATGAACATTTTGAAAAACAACACAAAATATGCTGAGGCCTCAACAACACTAGAGAGAGAGAACAACACAATCTCCTAACTTGAGGATTAGTATAGTGGCTTTAGAAGTAATAGCCTCTTAACTATTAAAATATGACAGCGGACCTTTTTTGCATAACCAAAATTCTGATACATTAGCCTCTTAACTATGAATAGTTTATCTATGGCGGAAGAAGGATGTTCCATCGAGGAGCTCATCTATGAGTCTCCCGCAAAAACAAATAAAGAGGGTTCATCTGAAGGATCCTCCGATAGCGAATCTTTGTACCACTCTCCGGAGAATGAACATCCAATGGAGCCTAGGAAGAAGAGAATGAGATAAGACGCCGATGAGGATTACATTCCTGAAGCTCAAGCGGAGGTAATTATTACGTTAGTAACAAGTCAGAGCAGCTTCTAACCGAGGATTACATTCCTGAAGCTCACATTGTCTATCATCGTAGGATCGTCCAAAGCGAGAAGCAAGCGTCGATTATTCCAAGTCGAGAAAAAGAACAACTATTGTCCCAGCTGTTGAGTCAGCTGAGCGAACAGATGTTGAGCCCGCTGCCACAACATCCTCTGCAAATGCAAAGAGGAGAGGGAAACGGGAGAAGAACAAGCTGCATACAGCTATCTACGAGGTTGAAGAAGTGCATGTTGATGGAGCTCCAAAGAAGCCAAAAGAAATCACAGCTAAGTGGCATAACGACTGTGGATGTCTCGCCAGGGAGCGATGTAAGATAGTTTAGAAAAATTGGAAGAGTGTCCCTGAAGCTACAAAGAACGAATTGTGGCAGCATATAAAAGCGCATTATAAATTCCCGGAAGACCGCTTAGAAGACGCTAAAGCTGCCACATTGAAGACTATCGGGAAGGCTCTCCGTACATTTAGGACTAAACTGAACACACAATACCTTCAGAAAGATGAGTCGCCGCTCAATGACTATGGCTTTATAACGCCAAATGAATGGAACGAATTCAAAATGCAGCATTGCTCGGAAGAAGCCAAACAAGAGAGCATCATGTTCAAAGAACTTAATAAGAAGAATAAGTTCCCACATAAACTTGGGCCAGGTGGATATAAGGCCAAGGAGGATGAGTGGAGTAGAAAGGAGGAGGAGGACCGTGCGGCTGAGTTACCTGAACAGTTTTTAGGTGCTGATCAGCGCACTAAGAGATGGCTCCTAGGTCGAGCTAAAAAAACACCCGAGGGCCAATATATGCTCTCCGACTCACGGACTAGTGAAGTATTCCAGAAAGCACAGAAAATCGCTGAGTTGGAGAAGACTGGAAAGTTCAAGCCCGAGGAATGTAATGACCAGCTTACATCTGCTCTCGAAAACGAGGAACATCGAGGGCGCACCCGAGGTGTCTCTTCTATAGCACCCTGGAAAAAATACTTTCAAGAAACAGGAGGGTTCCACAGACAAGAAGCGTCAAGCACACACAGACGATGCCGCAGAGCGCCGTGCAGAGTGGGAGCGACACTTTTTTGAATTTATTAATGAGAATCCAAACATAATGCAGGCTGCAGCGGGACAGATAATTGTGCCAGAGGTACGACTCGACGTACCAAGCAGTGTTGGCTCAGTACAAGACAAATTTCCTGTAAATTATATTAAAGAGGACACACCATGCAAACTGCATGTACCGATAGGGTGCAAAGGGCATTCCCAAGAGGCTGCACGAGGCATTGCTATGCCTAGGAATTTATTTCACAATCGGCCTATTCTTGCTGAGTATACCAAGGTTCAGGTCAACGAGATCACCAACGACAGATTTATTAATGACCCCTTAGATCTTCCAATGTCTGATGAGGGGATTGAGACAATCGGAGATGCTCTGAATAACTTTGTCCTATGGGCGAGCCGAGATATCAAATTACTGCAGACAAGTTCTCAGAGTAAATCGCCTATTGTCTCATCACAATCCCCCACATATCTTTTATCTCAGGATGTGCAAAATATAGGATCTTTATCACCTGTTGATGAGCGTGAGATAGAGGAAGAGGCAGAGGAAGAGCCAGTGCCCGATAAAGTGGTAGAAGTGATAGAATCAAAAGTGACTGAGCCTGATCCTCAAGTGACAGAGCCAGTGCCAGTGCTTGAGCCCACTGATGAGCCCAACACAAAAGTGCCAGAGCCAGATCAAATGCTAGTGCCAGTTCCGGCCGAGCCTCAAGTGCCAGTGGACAAGCCCATAACAAAAGTGCCAGCGCTAGTGGCCGAGCCTGAAAAACAAGATGCACACCCAAAGCCAGCAATCCACAAGATAATTGTTCAAGCTGGGCAGTGTTCTGTGCCGAAATCTGAGATGCTTAAATTTTTTACTACTATGGGGCAAACACGTTCTACGCCCGAAGCGGCTCCCATAAAGGCTCCAGTACAAAAGCAGGCGGGCTCACTTTCTGTTGATAAATGGACCTACGGAGACGAGGATTATATCGAAGACGAACCAGGCAAACCATTATTACCCCAACGAGTACTTAAGAGTATGCCTTGGTAGATGAAAACATTTCATGACTGGTACCTCGAAGCGTCTTCGTTAGGAGTTACACAAATAGAACTGAAGGTTCCACAAAAAATATTCAACTGCCCAGAGTTTAAGCTTACACTATTTTTCGACGACTTCCATCAGATATTTCATCTGCAGCGAACCGACATCACAAGCATGATGCTCTGGTGCATGTAAGTACTTTATACTTTGTCAATACAAAGCAAAAATCAATCATGTCTTATATTTACTATTGTTTCATAACATATGCAGTTGTAATTCATGTTGTGACGCGTCTAATATGTATGGGTACTTGAACCCGTCATTCATAAGCCAAAGTGCGCTGAACCCGACACTAAACCAGAACGATAGCAAGTACTGGACTATGGGTAAGAAAAAATTTCAAAGGAAGATGTTCAATAAAGACAAAGACGCACTTAAGAAGAAGAAAAGGAATTGTGTCGCGTTGTATATTGCGCGGTGCATGGATCAATGGAAGGACAGAGAAATGATAAGTGGGGCATATAACTTTAAGTAAGTATACCCACTATATCCACTTAATCACGTTTTATCGATTATGAAACTAACATAATCATATATTACTTCTTTCGATAGTGATCATTGGATTGCACTTCTGATATACCCGAAGAGCTCAAGGGTTTATGTGCTCGACTCGCTCGACAAACCCAAAAAAGAATATCAAGATATATTAAATGTTATTCAGAGTGCATACAAATACTACGTGGAAAAGTTAGGTGGCCCACATGATCCACAGAGGCCGAAAGATATGCTTATCAGAACCAACTATCCGGTAATATTATATTTTTAAATTTCTTAATTCAATTGATAAAGCCAAACTCTATATCGTTCTAACTTTGTCTATTTTGAAGTGTCACAAACAATCTCTTGGTTCGGTGCATTGCGGCTATTATACTTGTGATTTCATCAGCAATAACTTAGGAAAGTTTGCGCGGACAGTATCTGAGGATACTAAAGAAGTAAGTTGATTTCTTGTGTGTTAATCTAATATAACTTGCAGCGTATGTACTTGATGTGTGATGAAATGTAAACTTTGTAAATTTGTAAATTGATGAGATGTGTTGTTGTTATGTTGATGTGTTGTTGTTGTGGATGTGTATGTGGATATGTGGATGTTTTGTTGCTGTGTATGTAGATGGCTGTGTGAAGCATATAATGTAAACTTTGTAAATTTGTAAATTGATGAGATGGATGGTTGTTGTGTTGATGTGTTGTTGTTGTGGATGTGTATGTGGATATGTGGATGTTTTGCTGTTGTGTATGTGGATGGCTGTGTGAAGCATATAATTTCTGTGTTTTGGTTTGTGGGACTGTGAATTAAGGTTCACAACATTCTGTGTAATGGGTTATACATAGTAGTGGCGGGCGCGCTGACATCATCTGCCTGCCACTGCTATTGCTAATAGTAGTGGTGAGCAGATGAGGTCAGCGCGCCCGTTACTGCTGTTGACACAGTGGTAGCGGGCGCGCTGACCTCATCTGCCCACCACTGTTGTTATCAATAGCAGTGGCGAGCAGATGAGGTCAGCACACCCGCCACTGCTGTTGACACAGCGGTGGCGGGCACTCTGCCCGCCACTGCTAACCAGGGATAGCAGTGGCGTTAGAGCAGTGGCAGACTGGATGCCCACCATTACAGGTCGTGTTTGCCCGCCACAACAGTATCGCTTTGTAGTAGTGTATGTTTTTGGTAAACAGTCGCTCAGGCCTGGTCACTACAACCCTCTTTTGCAAGGGGGCACCCCTTCTCCCGAAGTTACGGGGCGATTTTTTCGAGTTCCTTAGAGAGAGTTGTCTCGCGCCCCTAGGTATTTCAGAATCAAAACAAGTAAAGTCAAAATCATTTAGCTTATTCTCTTGATTTCAATCGACAACTTTTGGATTTAGTATATCTAATATGAATTGTCGATCAGAACACATATGGATAGATACCCTGGAAAGTAATTTTGCTTCTCTTGGGTTTTTTCTCTTATTTTTCAAATAAAAAAAGAAAAATTGGATGTTCAAGAAGTTATTCATAATTTAACAACTATCTTGGTTAGATCCGATCTTGTTGTCATAGTGGTTTAATAGTATAGACACGTTATCTGGTGTATTCAGCTTACATTCTTTGGCATCGGGGATTACCGATCGGCTCGAGCATATAGCGCACTACTTCTCCTTCCATTGGTCCGATGGTGCGTACATTGCCTATCGGCTGATCGCCTAGTCGTTCCAGATGGCCCTTCGCCGATTCTCGCGTATCAACGTGTATCTTGTCCATTGGCTCAACGGCCGATCGACATTGCTACTAACTATTTTGTTGTACCTTATCAGTTGTAGGGTCAAACTGATGAGGAGCCATGCTGAAGAGCGTGGGCCTCATGGCTCCAGATGTGATGAGTCATTGTCAACGGTAGTCAAAGAGGACAGAAGAGGAGAGAAGAGTTGTTGCGTCTAGGCCGCATGTGAGAAACCAAGGGTTGGTTTCGGTGTTTTGTGATGAGTGATTGACAGGCTTTTACCCTCTGTTCGAAGGGTACCTCCGGAGGGGCTTCGGAGGTGGTACCTCCGAAGGGTGTTCGGAGGTAGTGTCATCGAAGTGTGTTCAGTGTGTGTTTTCTTGCTGCAGCTGTGCAGCGGAGTGTGCTCGTCGGAGGGGTCCGGCAGTACACGATGACAGGGTTCGTACCGATGGCTTCGGTACTTTGGGCGGTACACCGGAGTGTGTACCGAAGGTTGCTAACCCGGAGAGGTCTCCGGAGTACTGGATACACTTGTCTGCTTGTCTGTGGTGCGCAGGGACTTCGGAGGCGTCGGACAAGGTTCGAGCCAGGTGAACCTGGGTCAAGCGGGTGGCTTGATGCCAGGGGAGCGGGGAGCTCCGTCACGGTGGCTGCGAAGGTGGTCCGGGTCGGTCCTCGGGTCGAGTCGTGCCAGGTGAAGGCAGAGAGTGCGGAGCGTGGCTCCGACTGAAGGTGCTCTGAGACAAGTCCTCGGAGGTGAGGCACTTCGAAGGTACTCCGAATGGAGTGACTTCGGAGCTGGTGGATCAAGTCCTCTGCGGAGGCAAGGGTTCGAAGTGTGCTCCAGAGGGAGACACTCGAAGGTGGCCCGACGAAGGTCTCAGAAGTCGAGGCGCATCGAAGGCATGGTCCGGGTAAGGCTCGTCGAGGAGTGTGCTCGGGGAGAAGCACTGCGACGGAGTGCTCATGGAATGCTTCATGCGGAGGCCTTGGTCGAAGGAGGGACTTCGAAGGGTGGTACTCCGAAGGTGGGGCTTCGGAGTGAGAATGACTTGTGGTGCTTCGGCCATGCATGGCTTCGGTACACGGACGGACGGTGTTCGAGCTCGGAGTAGCTGCGAAGCCGTGGTGATCCACTCCGGAGGTGGTGGTGCGAAGGCCCAAGGGCTTTGACGGCTTCGGCTTAAAACCGTCACTGTATCGAAGGACTTCTTCGGCGGAGCTAAGGCCAACAGGCTGCAGGCTTCTCGCCGAAGCTACCGCACCCTCCGGTGCGAAGGGAGGTTCCAGAAGTCAACACTGTAAAGGCTGACACTGTCTGTTCTGAAAAAGGCTGACACTGTCCCCTCTGCAGCTGACAGAGAAGCCTCCAAAATAAAGGTGGACTACCTTTTGTACCCCTTAGTTCTGTAGAGACAAATCTGTTGTAAACCCTAGGGGTAAAGTAGTCACTTCCTTAGGATGAAGCTGTGGGCTATAAATATGGGGGCTCGGTAGGTAACATTTAACACTTTGAGCATTTACTGTTGAGCTCCTGTAGACAGACCTCGTTGTATTCATTCTGAGTTCAATTTATTCAGTGTTCCTTGTTCAAGCGCCGTAGCCCTGTTTCTGTGTGCTTTTGCTTGAGCTCGCGTTGCATACCTTGCTAGCTTCTAGTTCACCGAAGCCTGTCTTGGCGAAGGGTGTTTTTATTGCGAAGTGTGCTTTTCAGTGTGCTGTCGCTCTGTGTAACACGAGGCAAGACCTCGCTGCTTACTAGCGAAGCCCTGATCGTTTCCCGTAGTGCTTCTTGTGTCGAAGCCCTTAGCATAGTCCGTTGTGTGTGCGTGTAGACCTTCGCGTACGAAGCCCAGCACCAGTTGCTGTCGCCAAGTACTTGGTCGAAGTCCTCAGAGGGCAGTCCACTCTTGCGAAGGGTGAAGTGCGAAGCCTGCTCAAAGCACCCTGTGTGCGGAGCCTGCACTGACTTTGCAGAATAGATTTTCGAGGGTTGTAAGTGGAGCGAAGTCTTCTTGGCTTCGAACTTTTGCCACTCCGAAGCCTGTGTTCGAAGGTGTCGAAGTACCTCCGAACCAGACCTTCGAAGGTTGTGTTCGAAGCCTGTTCCGCAGAAGACAGAACAGAACCGAAGGCTAAGTTTTTGACCAGAAATATTAAAAGCTCCCATTCACCCCCCCTCTGGTCGTCGTTTCCGGTCCAACAATTGGTATCAGAGCTTGGTTAAGATCACCAGTTGACCTTAACCGGTTTTGTGATCTGTTGGCGACATGGATAGAGGCAGTAAAATTCCTCTGTTCGATGGGACAGATTTTGCATACTGGAAGGTGCGCATGGAGGCTTACTTGTTAAGCCAAGGAAATGCAATTTGGGAGATTGTGGACTCACAATACTCCATTCCTGATACCCGCACCACTCAAACTGAAAAAGATCAGTATATTGCCAACTCGAAGGCAAGGAACATACTGTTCATTGGTTTGAGTCGGAGTGAGTTTGATAGGGTGCAGCACCTTAGGACTGCTAGGGAGATTTGGACAACACTCACTATTTTTCATGAGGGCTCTGCTCAGATTAAGGCCAGGCGCCAAAGCACCTACAATCAACAGTATCAGCTGTTTGTGCAGGCACCTGGTGAATCTGTTGATGCCATGTTTTCTCGCTTTGATGCAATAGTGAGTAACTTGCGATCCAACGGGACGCTTGCTTACAGTGATCACGATAGGGCTATCAAGCTTCTCTATGCTCTTGATCGTAGCATATGGGAGGTGAAGATATCCAGCATTGAGGAGTCCACAGGCTATGACACTTTGACCTGTGATGAACTCTTTAGCAAGCTGAAGTCCACAGAGATTGCCAAGGCATCTCTTGCAGTGCACAGAAGCTCTTTGCCACAGCCATTGGCATTGGTTTCTAGCACGAGCCGTGGCACCACTGCAGAACCAAGCACATCAGGCACTTGTGTTCTTGCAGATGGTTTTGCTTTGTCTTCCCTGGTCTCCGTCACAAAGGAGCAGGTGGATACTCTAGCTGATGGTTAGCTTGCTCTCATTGCCCAGAGGTTCACCCGCTTTCATCATGAGAGACGGGATCAGAGGAGAAGTGGTTTTAGTGGCTGCTATGAATGTGGCGACACCTCTCACATTAAGGCCAATTGCCCCAAGGTCAAGAAGAGAGATGAGAGTGACTGCTCCAAATTCCACAAAAAGGAGAGGAAGCCCTTTGTGAAGGGCAAGCGCGGCAAGATGGCTAAGAAAGTAGCCAAGGCCGCTTCCAGAGCTTTTGTTGCTGCTCTCAGCGACATCGACACTTCCTCAACTGAGGAGTCGAGCTCTGAGGAGGAGGAGTCCCCAAGAAAGGAGGACAAGAAGGACAAGAAGGGACGTGACTTCACCGGCCTTTGTTTCATGGCCGACAGCGATCACAGCGGCGATGAGCTTGACTCATCTGAGGTAAACCTATCATCTGACCAGCTTCTAATTAAATTAGATGAGCTGAATGAAGTAGTGCTAGGTCAGGATAGATTGCTTGTGCAAGCCGCTAGAGAAAGAAAAGACCTTAGACTTAGGCTAGAATCTGTATCTACTGAATATGCCATGCTTAAGTCTAAATATGATGATGCTGATTGTGAATCATGTTCTGTTGTCATGAGTGAGCTTGCTCAGTTGCGTTCTGTTCATGCTCAAACTCTTTCTGAGCTTGAGACTGCACAGAAGCAGCTTTTGGAGGTGGAGTCTAGACCTCATGAAGTCATTGATTGCATGAACTGTTCTTTATTGCGCGATAGCATTAATTTACGTGATAGGCATGTTCATGATTTGGAGGCTAGATTGGAGAGGGCCGGTAGTTCTAAGGATGTGCAGCCTGTGTGTGACACATGCATTACCCTTAAGGACCAGCTAGGCACTGTTAGAGAGCGAGCTGAGAACCTCATGTCTGAAAATGATACCTTCTTTCTGTGGTGAATAAATGCACTGAAGGGAAGGGTAGGATGGATTTGCTCTTGGCCAAGACCAAGTTGTGTGCTGATAGAGCCGGGGTAGCTCTAGGCTTGGGTTTTGAGAGGATAGCTTCAGACAGTAAGGCCAAAACTGTTTTCACCTCTCCTACCACCCTAGAGAAAGAGAGAGCTCTGTTGGACACCCCATCAGCCAAAAAGCCTACCCATCCACCAAAGAAAACCACACCTCCTGCCAAGAAAAATCCTCTCAAGAAAACCACTCAAAAGAAACCCAAGGAGCCTGTGAGAGTTGCTCCTGTGACCCATGAGAGTGCCCCCAGGAGAGTGTTTCACTGTTCTTATTGTCAGCGGGCGGGTCATTTGATTGGTTTCTGTTTCCGTCGCATCAAGGATGAGCGACGTGCACAGGCGATGAGCTATCAGGACATGCATTACCCATCTTTAGGTATGCATGAGTCTGAGTATTACTCTCGTCCTGTTTTCGAGGCTCCTCGTGCTTCTCGGAGAGGTTTTCCTCCTCGAGGTGTTCACCATGTTCCATATGGTGGTAGACCTCGGGCGAGTATCCTTGTACCTCGTCAGAGTAGGAGACCTCGACATGCTTTGCGTTCTTTGCATGTAGGTAGACCTCGCACTTTGCATCATGCTAATTTTCATGTGCGTAGACCGTCTACTTTTACTGTGCCTACTACTCGTGTCACTCAGTGCTGGATGCCTCGCCATTATTTTACTCACCCCAGCACTGAGCGATCGAGACGTTTTCATCATGTGTAGGCGACAGGTCGAGGCTTGGAGGGCACGTGGATCATGGACTCCGGTTGTTCGCGCCACATGACCGGAGATGCAGCTTGGTTCTCCAGCCTCACTACAACCAAGCAAAGGGAACATATCACCTTCGGAAACAATCGAAGGAGTAGAGTGAAAGGTAAAGGTGTGGTAAGAATTAATTCGAACTTCACTCTCAAAGATGTTGCTTTGGTTGAGAACCTGGGATACAATTTGCTGTCTGTATCTCAGTTGCTTGATGAGGGCTTCGAAGTGCGATTTCATCGCGATACTTCGCAAGTGCTCAATTCTGATGGCGTTGTGGTGTGTAAGATCTTTAGGGTTGGGAGAGTTTTTGGAGCTGATTTTTCAGAGTCGTCTGGTTCTTCTCATTGTCTTGTTGCACATTCGACTTCTGAGCTTTGGAAGTGGCATAGGAGACTAGGGCATATGAGCTTTGAGTTGCTCGCTCGGTTGAGCACCCTAAGTTTGATCCGAGGATTGCCCAAGCTCAAGTTTGAGAAGAATTTAGTTTGCGCTCCTTGTCGACATGGAAAAATGATTGCCGCTTCGCATTCGCCAGTCACCACAGTGATGACTGAACAGCCCGGAGAACTTCTCCATATGGACACCGTAGGTCCTTCTCGGGTTAGTTCTTTAGGCGGCAAGTGGTATGTGCTTGTTATTGTCGACGATTTCTCTCGCTACTCTTGGGTCTTCTTTCTTGCCAGCAAGGATGAAGTGTTTTCACACTTTCGGAGCTTGGCTTTGAGACTTTTCACTGAACTCCCAGGTGCATTGAAATTCATTCGAAGTGATAATGGCACCGAGTTCAAAAATAGTCTCTTTGTTGATTTTTGCATGGAGCATGGCATAGAACATCAATTCTCTGCTCCGCGGGTTCCTCAACAGAACGGTGTTGTTGAGAGGAAGAACCGCACTTTGGTTGAGATGGCTAGGACGATGCTTGATGAGCATAGGACTCCTAGAAAATTCTGGGCTGAGGCCATGAACACTGCTTGCTACATCTCAAACCGAATTTTCTTGCGCTCAATTTTAAATTTGACATCTTATGAGCTGCGTTTTGGGAGACAGCCCAAGGTTACTCATCTTCGAGTTTTTGGCTGTCGCTGCTTTATCCTAAAACGTGGTAACTTGGATAAATTTGAGTCGCGATCTTCTGACGGGATCTTTTTGGGTTATACTACTCATGGTCATTCCTATCGTGTTTATAACTTGGAAACTAACACTGTCATCGAGTCATGCGATGTGACTTTTGATGAATCAACCCCCTCTGTTAGTTCTGCTCTTGAACAGGCAAATGAACACGACATGGAACAGACCTTATTCGAAGACGAAGATCCCGGAGAATTCGAGGATGATCCCCTACTACCCTCGACATCGACCCCCGAAGCTGACCCCGCTTCAACTACTTCGGCACGAGGTCCCGAAGCGACTACCTCAACATCGGTCATCTTGGACCACTCCAACGCACAAGTTGAGGGGGAGACTGCATCCCGCCGCGAGGCTCCACATCATGTTCAAAGGATGCACCCTCCCGAGCAGATCATTGGTGAGCTTGATCAAAGGGTAACTCGTTCTCATGCCCATTTCACTAATGCTGCTTTTGTTGCTTCTTTCGAGCCCTTAGATGTTAGTCATGCACTTTCTGATTCTAGTTGGATCAATGCCATGCATGAAGAGCTTGAGAATTTTGAAAGAAACCAAGTCTGGACTTTAGTTGATCCTCCACCAAATGTTCATTTCATAGGAACAAAATGGATTTTCAAAAATAAACAAGGGGAGGATGGAACAATTGTTAGAAATAAGGCTAGACTAGTAGCTCAGGGCTTTTCTCAACTAGAAGGGATTGATTTTACTGAAACTTTTGCACCTGTTGCTCGCCTTGAGGCCATTAGGATTTTGCTTGCCTTTGCGACATCCCGGGGATTCAAACTCTATCAGATGGATGTCAAAAGTGCTTTTCTTAATGGCTTCATAGGTGAAGATGTCTATGTAAAACAACCCCCTGGTTTTGAAAACCCCAAGTACCCACATAAAGTCCTTAAACTTCATAAGGCTCTTTATGGACTCAAGCAGGCCCCTCGGGCGTGGTATGACAGACTTAAGTCTTTTCTGCTTGAGCGAGGGTATTTGATGGGCTCTGTTGATAAAACTTTGTTTACTCTCAAGCATGGCAAAGATTTCCTCCTAGTTCAGATTTATGTGGATGATATCATCTTTGGTGGCTCTTCTCATGCTTTGGTTGCCGAGTTTGCAGATACCATGAGCAGAGAGTTTGAAATGTCGATGATGGGTGAACTCACCTTTTTCCTTGGTTTGCAAATCAAGCAAAGCAAACAAGGTACTTTTGTCCACCAGACAAAGTACACCAAGGACCTGCTCAAGAAGTTCGACATGTCCGATGCGAAGCCCCTCGCCACTCCAATGGCTACATCTGTAGCATTGGACCCTGACGAAGATGGAGAAGCCGTAGATCAGAAGGAGTTCCGGAGCATGATCGGCTCCCTCCTCTACTTGACTGCCACGAGGCCGGACATACACTTCGCTGTGTGTCTGTGCGCTCGTTTTCAGGCTTCGCCACGAGTTTCGCACCGCCAAGCGGTAAAGCGCATCCTAAGGTATCTCAAACACACCCTTGAGTTTGGCATATGGTATTCATCGTCTTCATCTTTATGTCTTAGAGGTTATTCAGATGCGGATTTTGCTGGGTGTAGAATTGATAGGAAGAGTACCTCAGGTACTTGTCATTTTCTGGGTACGTCTCTGGTTTGCTGGTCTTCCCGCAAACAGTCTAGTGTTGCACAATCGACGGCTGAGGCCGAATATGTTGCTGCAGCTAGCTGTTGCTCTCAGATTTTGTGGATGGTTTCCACTTTGCGGGATTTCGGGTTAGATTATAAGAGTGTTCCACTTTTCTGTGATAACACTAGTGCTATTTGTATTGCAAATAACCCGGTTCAGCATTCCAGAACCAAACACATTGATGTACGGTATCATTTTCTCAGAGATCACAATGAGAAGGGTGATATTGAACTTCAATATGTTGATACCCAACACCAGCTTGCCGACATTTTTACAAAACCCCTTGATGCTTCTCGATTTGCTTACTTGCGTGGGGAACTTGGTATTTGTCATCCCTACGGCATTCTGTGAGGGGGAGCTGATGTTAATTGTCTTGCATATGCTCATTATGTGTGGAATTGCACTTACATCTTTTGCTATTATATGCCTGCTTTTAATTCAAAGAAATCATGACAGCTCAGCTCTGTGAAATATGTCTGGAACATTGATTGTGCATGATGTTTCATTTTCTAAAATCAAAACTTGCTCACCGCACAATCTTGTATCTAGCTTGTTTAGGCTGGACTGCTTTTAGCTATCTTTTATCTACTTGACAGCAAGACACTGTTCCTTGGATGCTAAAATTTGCAACTTGAAAAATTGTGTTCTTTATTCATGGATATTCATCAAAATATTTCATTTATCTGAATCAAAATCAAAAATCCATGATTTGTCTGGTTTAAATGAAAAGATCCAGGAGGGTTTGTTTGTCGCACTACTCTATTCTAGACTGCTTACCATTGCACTTTGGTCTGAACTGGGATAGTGTAGTGTATGTCAAAATCACCGCCTTAAGCTTCAGATGGTTTTCTTGCCTAGGCTTGGCTTGATTGGAAAGTATAAGGTGGACAAACAAATAACCCCTGGCATTAAGAAAAAGAACAACAAAATTAATTATTCATCAAGTTTGCTTTTAAAGCTCCTTTGTTTTGGAACAAGACTTGTTTGTCTAGGGTAGAAATTGTTAGCTTTGCGCAGTCCTTGCCTTCACATGTCTAGCTGCTGTGATTAAGTGGTGATGCTTTTACTTCCAAAATGACAAAATCACATGCCATCATCTTGTTTCACAGATTGTTAAATTGAGCTGAGCACATGATCATTTGTGTTAATTTTGGCATATTTTTGCATTATATGTCCTTGCAATTCTATTCATTTCGCAGCTTTGCATCTTTTGAATGCTCCTTGATGCTTGCATTGCCAAAGGGGGAGAGCTTTGCGATGTTCTCTAACGTAAGAAGCATAATTTTTAAGGGGGGAGAGATTTTTGACATAAAGGGGGAGAAAATTTTGCTCAACTCAGGGGGAGTTTTTATCAAAAGGGAGTTTTGCCGAAGGGGCTTTTACTCTTTTTACAAAGGGGGAGAAAATTTCTTTTATCAAGTGACATGCTTTGGCTCTTTTCTGAGTTTTTATGGTCACTTGTGTGCTGAAACCTTTTTCATTTTCTTGAACTTCAATTTGGTTGTCAATGCACTCATCAAGGGGGAGATTGAGAAACCAAGGGTTGGTTTCGGTGTTTTGTGATGAGTGATTGACAGGCTTTTACCCTCTGTTCGAAGGGTACCTCCGGAGGGGCTTCGGAGGTGGTACCTCCGAAGGGTGTTCGGAGGTAGTGTCATCGAAGTGTGTTCGGTGTGTGTTTTCTTGCTGCAGCTGTGCAGCGGAGTGTGCTCGTCGGAGGGGTCCGGCAGTACACGATGACAGGGTTCGTACCGATGGCTTCGGTACTTTGGGCGGTACACCGGAGTGTGTACCGAAGGTTGCTAACCCGGAGAGGTCTCCGGAGTACTGGATACACTTGTCTGCTTGTCTGTGGTGCGCAGGGACTTCGGAGGCGTCGGACAAGGTTCGAGCCAGGTGAACCTGGGTCAAGCGGGTGGCTTGATGCCAGGGGAACGGGGAGCTCCGTCACGGTGGCTGCGAAGGTGGTCCGGGTCGGTCCTCGGGTCGAGTCGTGCCAGGTGAAGGCAGAGAGTGCGGAGCGTGGCTCCGACTGAAGGTGCTCTGAGACAAGTCCTCGGAGGTGAGGCACTTCGAAGGTACTCCGAATGGAGTGACTTCGGAGCTGGTGGATCAAGTCCTCTGCGGAGGCAAGGGTTCGAAGTGTGCTCCGGAGGGAGACACTCGAAGGTGGCCCGACGAAGGTCTCAGAAGTCGAGGCGCATCGAAGGCATGGTCCGGGTAAGGCTCGTCGAGGAGTGTGCTCGGGGAGAAGCACTGCGACGGAGTGCTCATGGAATGCTTCATGCGGAGGCCTTGGTCGAAGGAGGGACTTCGAAGGGTGGTACTCCGAAGGTGGGGCTTCGGAGTGAGAATGACTTGTGGTGCTTCGGCCATGCATGGCTTCGGTACACGGACGGACGGTGTTCGAGCTCGGAGTAGCTGCGAAGCCGTGGTGATCCACTCCGGAGGTGGTGGTGCGAAGGCCCAAGGGCTTTGACGGCTTCGGCTTAAAACCGTCACTGTATCGAAGGACTTCTTCGGCGGAGCTAAGGCCAACAGGCTGCAGGCTTCTCGCCGAAGCTACCGCACCCTCCGGTGCGAAGGGAGGTTCCAGAAGTCAACACTGTAAAGGCTGACACTGTCTGTTCTGAAAAAAGGCTGACACTGTCCCCTCTGCAGCTGACAGAGAAGCCTCCAAAATAAAGGTGGACTACCTTTTGTACCCCTTAGTTCTGTAGAGACAAATCTGTTGTAAACCCTAGGGGTAAAGTAGTCACTTCCTTAGGATGAAGTTGTGGGCTATAAATATGGGGGCTCGGTAGGTAACATTTAACACTTTGAGCATTTACTGTTGAGCTCCTGTAGACAGACCTCGCTGTATTCATTCTGAGTTCAATTTATTCAGTGTTCCTTGTTCAAGCGCCGTAGCCCTGTTTCTGTGTGCTTTTGCTTGAGCTCGCGTTGCATACCTTGCTAGCTTCTAGTTCACCGAAGCCTGTCTTGGCGAAGGGTGTTTTTATTGCGAAGTGTGCTTTTCAGTGTGCTGTCGCTCTGTGTAACACGAGGCAAGACCTCGCTGCTTACTAGCGAAGCCCTGATCGTTTCCCGTAGTGCTTCTTGTGTCGAAGCCCTTAGCATAGTCCGTTGTGTGTGCGTGTAGACCTTCGCGTACGAAGCCCAGCACCAGTTGCTGTCGCCAAGTACTTGGTCGAAGTCCTCAGAGGGCAGTCCACTCTTGCGAAGGGTGAAGTGCGAAGCCTGCTCAAAGCACCCTGTGTGCGGAGCCTGCACTGACTTTGCAGAATAGATTTTCGAGGGTTGTAAGTGGAGCGAAGTCTTCTTGGCTTCGAACTTTTGCCACTCCGAAGCCTGTGTTCGAAGGTGTCGAAGTACCTCCGAACCAGACCTTCGAAGGTTGTGTTCGAAGCCTGTTCCGCAGAAGACAGAACAGAACCGAAGGCTAAGTTTTTGACCAGAAATATTAAAAGCTCCCATTCACCCCCCCTCTGGTTGCCGTTTCCGGTCCAACAGCATGTGACTCAGGTACATGGGCAGCAAGTGACTGTCGGGCAGAGGGGCCGCGAAGTCGGGCTGGCCCAATCCGGGTACATGGGCTAGGACCAGCAGAGGATCCACTGGGCTGTTGACCAGGATTGACTCAGGTACACGGGCGACGAGCGATTGCCGGGCTGAGAGAGCAGTGGAATCGAGCTGGCCCAATCCGGGTACCTGGTGCAAAGCCGGTGGACGCTTTGTCAGTTTCGGCATAAAACTGATGACCGCTGATCTTGGATCGGACCATCCTGGAGTGAAGCCGTAGTCGCTACGAAAGCTCCGCTTCCGGACAAGTTATCTGTAAATAGGAGTTTTCTATTTTGTCCTTAGGCCCACAGTCAGTTAGTCGAGTCTGTAAAAATCATAGTTCACTTTCCCCACATTTTTGGCTTGTTCCTGTTTCTTCCCGTGAGAGCGTTGTCGCCATACGAAGGTTCCTGTTCTTCGTGATCTTCAGTTCCTCGCGTGATTTTCTCTGGTTTCTCTTCGTACTGTCTCATTCATTGAGATTCACGGCGATGTGTTTTATCGTTGGCTTTCGTTTCTCTCTGTGATTTTTGTTCTTCGACAGAGACTGCAAAGTGCTCAGTTCTATGTTTCGCTGCACATGTTTTTTAATAGAGAGATAAAGTTTTTTGTTCATTGTTTTTTGCTCTCTCGTGCAGCTTGTTGAGAGGATGAACATTGCTAGCTAATGTTTTATCCTAGCAGCTAGGTTCTGTAGGTTCCTGTTCTTGTGCGTACAGGCTGCAGGAAGACATCTTTTCTCCTGTATCTGACACATTTCAGTGCTTGCACAAGTCTAGGAGCTAGTATTGCAGAAGCTATTTTGCTTTAGGTGTTAGGGTCCGATCTGTTTTTCTGCACAATTGTTTTTGCTTGAGGACTTCGCCATGTGTAGGCTTCGCAGGTGTGAACGTTATCTGGCGTAGTCTGAACGCTTTTATTTCTTCGGTGTTTGTGTCTGCAAAGTTGCATGGACTATCATTCGAAGGGTATTCAGCATCAGAGTTAACAGTCTTCGGAGAACATTTGGTGTTAGTTGTGTAGTTTTGGACTACCTTCTCCGAAGCCTCACAAGTAGTGCTGTCTCTTGCGAAGCACCTTCTCTCAACGTTAAATTTCTTTCTGTGAGCTTCGCTCGAAGTGTACTGCCTTTTTGCCTGGCATCATTTCATTCGTGTGAGACCCACTCAGTTTGTGCTTTCGGAGGTTGTGATTCGGAGTCTGTTTCTGGGCTACGGCTTCGTGTGTGAAAGCTTCAGAGGGCTCCGATTCAAAGTTGATATGTGTTTCGAAGGTCACTACTCCGGTAATCATACTTCGATTAATCTAGTTTCGAAGGTTGCGTTGCAGGCTTCGATTTTTCTCTCTTTAAGCTTCGAAGTTGATTTTTCTTGTGTTAAGCTTAGTAGCTTCGAAGTGTGCTTTTCGAAGCAGGCTTCGGTTGCCTCACACTTCGCACCAAAGCATGCTTCGCACTTTGCTACACTCTTCACCGAACTAGTTTCGATTCCATCAACCTTCGGCAAGTCCACTACATACTTCGTCTGCCTTCGACAAGGACTTCGAATCATACTTCGGTACAACCTTCACAAGCTTCGATTGCATCGGCCTTTGCACTTCAACTTTGAAGCATACTTCGACAACTACAGGCTTCGGCACAACTGCTTCGAGGCAGGCTTCGACGTTGCAGGCTTCGTCAAGTACCTTACTGGAGACAACCTTGAAAAGTAACCTCTCATCTCCTGTTAACGTACATACGGAGTTTTTGCTTTGATGGTTTAGTTCTGAGTACCTTGATCTGTCCATGTTTTAAATGAGTTGTTATTCGGCCTATTAGCACTGTATTGGTGTTTCTTTGGCTAGGACACCGGTCATTTCTAGGCTAGATACTTTTAGGCTTTGGCGATCTGTTTACGTTTTGCTGCTAAGTCTTTTGAGGTGCGTTGTGTGTTGGGAGTTGGCCATTGATTCGAAAGAATTTTTAGGCGCTCATTCACCCCCCTCTGGTCACTACTTTCGGTCCTACAAGTGGTATTAGATCCTGGTTACGGTTTTTCCATACCTTAACCGGTTCTAAAACCAAGTAGTGATCATGACTGTTGGGGGAAAATATCTCATCTTCGGGGTTATTGCCAAAGCAGCATGAAGACAGCCAACCAGTTCGAAGATTGTCCGAAGGTCATCTTCGAAGATGCCCAGAACCTTGTTCGAAGCCTGAAGTCAGACACTGGTTCGAAGTATGTTTTCGAACTAAAGCCCTTCAGGATCTTTTCTGCCAGCTAAGATGGAAGACTTATCTTCTATCTTATTAGATTAGTATTTTACCTTTTTAGCCCTATTAAAGAAACCGAATAGTTTCCTTAATGTCGGTTGTAATAAAGGGGTAAATAGGTCTTTTCCTTAATGTTTAGGCCTATAAATACCCCCCATTTCATCCTGTAATGAGGACCGATTACAAGTGAATCAATACACACTTTCGAACTATTCTAAGTTATTATCCTTCTGGAGGCTTAGAACAGTTTGCTTCGCAAACACTTCGTTTGTTAGTTTCTTTTCTACAGAAACCTGTTAGCGTAATCTTTTACGCCAACAGTTGGCGCCGTCCGTGGGGAACCTAGTCCAAAAAACTTCGTTCTCTACCAACCTCTTGCATCATGCCTCCTAAGCGGAGCGCACCTCGCAATCCCACTCGGAGGTCCTCTCGGATCTCCGGAGAGATACCCTTCGACACGGTCGAAGTCGGAGGGTCTTCGACTATCCCTCCACCTCAAACTCCGCAAGGGGCTTTTATCCCTCGAGGATACGAAACCTCTCCGCCAACCCCTTCTACACTCCGACCGCCCGGAGCCACTCTGCCACCCTCCATTCCGATTCAAACTGATCATACCAGTTCTCAAGACCCGGAAGGTCCTTCCGGAGGAGATGAAGACAGCCTTGGAGATATGGCCACTCAAATGGCCAATCTTCAAGCCGAGGTAGCGAGGTGGCGGCAGGAGGCCGCAAACAGGCTCCGCCCTCAAGCCACCCCAGTTATCCCCGAAGTGCCCGAAGACGACGATCTTGGTTATCCCGAAGCCCCGGAGAACGCCTCTTATGACAATGAATCTCCGTTGCATCCCGAGCTTCAGAAGGTTCGCTTCGATCCGAGGTTCAAAGCTTCAAAGCTTTGCAAGTATGCCGGAGACGAAGATCCTAGTGAGTTTGCGCGTTCTTATGCCCTAGCAATCGAGGCTAGTGGCGGAGACAGAGAAACTATGGCGAAGTGCTTCCCATTAGCCCTTGAAGGAGTGGCGTTGAGATGGTTCTGGTCTTTAAAACCAGGATCAATCACGTCATGGTTACAGTTAAAGAAGAAGTTCATAAGTAACTTTCAGGGCACCTTCGTGCCCCCTATGTCGACAGGAAGCCTTTTCCAAGTGAAACAGCTCCCCGGAGAAACATTGAGGCAGTACTTCAAGCGCTTCGCTCACACGAAGTCGCAAATTCGGGGGCTGTCCACATCCTCGGTGGTTGATGCAGCTCGGGAAGGCGTCAGTCATAAAGGCCTTTTGGATAAATTGCATCGGAAAAGCATCACCACAGTATCACAGCTGATGTCGTACTTCGAGGAGTACTCGAAGTCGGAAGAAGGTTGGCTTCGGAGGACTACTGCTACTTCGACAGTGTTGACAGAAGTTAAAGCAGAGGTGAAGACTTCGGCTCCGCCGCAAGAACCAGTCTCCGAAGTGCAACATGATAGAAGAAGAGGGCAAAAGCACCCTCGTTCTGAGGTCTTAAACATTGCACCCCCGCAGAAGTTTGCACCAAGAGCTCCACAGTCTGCAGGGAACAAGTCCAGCGGCTGGAGGCCGCCAGGGAAAACGGCTGGCAAGGGCCAGACCCTTTTTTGCTGTATTCATGGAGAGAACCGAAGCCATGCAACTGACACTTGCAAGGCTATTCTTACCCTTCGGGGAGAATACTTGGAGAGAACTTCGGGTCGAGGTAGTACCGACCGAAGTCCGGCAGCAGCAGTGCGCTCGGAGCCGGTCCAGGCTGTGGCGCGGATAGAAAATCTTGATGCTGCAAGGCATCCTCCGGTGGCCAATGTTATGCCACCTCCGAAGCAAGAAGAAGGACAAGATAGAGGGAAGAGAGTAGTTCTTCCTATCTCCGGAGGAGGTACCCTCGGAAGCATGTCCAAGAGACAGCGAAGAGAGTACGTTCGAGAAGTAGGCCACATTGGGACTTCGTCATCTGCAGCTGCAATGCCGGAGTGGTCTCATGTTCCAATATCTTTCTCTGCCGAGGATGCAGCTGGTATCAAGTTCCCGCATGCAGATCCATTGGTTATTACTGCTGATATTGCAGGGACAGAAGTTCGAAGGGTGCTAATTGACGGAGGTAGCTCGGCAGATATCATATTTGTACAAGCCTTCGATCAGTTATGCATTTCCCGGAAGCATCTCCTCCCAGCGGCTCGTCCTCTGCAAGGCTTTGCAGGACCTCCGTTAGATGCACTTGGCCAGATAGGCCTGGAAGTAACCTTCGGAGAAGGTTTACTAGCCCGAACTGAGGAAGTTATCTTTGATGTGGTAGATGCCCCGTATGCTTATAATGTTATCTTCGGCCGAGGCATGTTGAATCAGTTCGGAGCTGTGGCGCATCACAACTACTTGTGCATGAAGATGCCCACACAATCAGGAGTTCTGACAATCTTCGGAGATCAAGCCATAGCTAGGAGGGCAGAATATGGTCATGGTCCTCCTCTTGATCCGAGGCAAGTAAACAGTGTCCAAGATAATGGAGAAATTTTTTCAGCCTCCTCCGAAGCTTCGAAGAAGTCATTTCCAAGACCAAGTCCCGAAGGAGAGATTGCAACGAAGGTCATTGTCAAAGATGGTAAAGAATACACTTTTCAATTTGGTAAAGATTTACCTCCCGAAGTTGCAACTTCCTTGGAGAAGGTCGTAGAAGAAAATCTGGATGTCTTCGCTTGGGCTGACGAAGATATCACCGGAGTCGATAGGGATATTATTGAGCACAGCTTGCTTGTAAACCCGAAGGCCCGGCCTGTTCGACAAGGGCTCCGGAAGATGTCCGCAGAGAGAGCCACTCTAGCTAAGGACGAAGTTGAAAAACTGCTGAAGGCTGGGATTATCAGAGAAGTGGCCCATACAGAATGGTTAGCCAACCCAGTCTTCGTCAGGAAGAAGTCCTCCGGAAAGTGGCGCATGTGCATTGATTTCACATCTCTGAATAAAGCGTGCCCACGTGACCCCTACCCCATGCCCCGAATTGATCAACTAGTTGACTCCACTGCAGGATCGGAGTTACTAAGCTTCCTTGACGCGTATTCCGGTTATCATCAAATATGGTTGAAGCGCGAAGATGAAATCAAGACGAGCTTTGTAACTCCTTCGGGAGTCTTCTGCTATGTAAGAATGCCCTTCGGCCTAAGAAATGCCGGGGCTACTTTTTCAAGATTAATTGCTAAGGCTCTAGGTCATCAATTAGGTCGCAATGTGGAGGCCTATATGGATGATATTGTAATAAAGAGTGCTTTAAAGCACCAGCATAGCCTAGACTTAGCAGAAACATTCAATAGCCTTCGGGCATGTGGGATCCGCCTCAACCCCGAAAAATGTATATTCGGAGCTAAGGCTGGAAAGTTGTTAGGGTACTTAGTTTCAAGCAGGGGAATTGAAGCTAGCCCTACTCAAATAACTGCGCTGCAGAAGATGGCTCCTCCGGAAAATTTAAAACAAGTGCAAAAGCTGACTGGACGTCTGGCCGCACTTAGCAGGTTTTTATCAAGGTCTGCGGAGAGGAGTTTGCCAATCTTTAAAGCTTTGAAAGGGTCCGAAGATTTTGCATGGACACCGGAGTGTCAGAAAAGCTTCGAAGATATTAAAGATTATCTCAGCAATCTTGCTACACTTACGGTGCCCGTTGCGGACGAAACCCTACTTCTGTATCTTGCAGCCACAGGCTCAGCTGTCAGCGCAGTCCTTGTCAGAGAAGCTGATATCAGTGGGAAGTTGGTCCAAAATCCTGTCTATTTTGTATCCGAAGCATTGTCAGGAGCAAAGACAAGATACTCCGAACTTGAAAAGTTCGTTTATGCTCTGATAATGGCTTCGAGGAAGCTAAGGCATTATTTTTTGGCTCATAATGTAATTGTACCAACTTCATATCCTTTAGGAGATATGCTCAGAAGCAAAGATTCCACTGGAAGGATTGGAAAGTGGGCAGTAGAACTAGCACCCTTCGGCATATCTTTCCTGGCAAGGACAGCTATCAAATCTCAAGTTCTAGCAGACTTCGTAGCAGAGTGGACTCCACCTACGAAGTTGACTCCGGAGAAATCAGATGACGGAGTTTGGACTATTTACTCCGATGGAGCTTTTCAAGCATCCGGAGCAGGCATTGGGGCAGTATTAATTTCACCGTCAGGACAAAGAGCAATGTACTCCGCAAGACTCAACTTTAAGTCTACCAATAATATAGCGGAGTACGAAGGAATATTATTGGGACTCCGGAAAGCACGTGCTCTAGGGGCTACAAGAATAATTATAAAAACAGATTCTCAGATAGTAGCAGGGCACGTAGACAAAAGTTTTCAAGTCCGACATCCACAGCTTGCAAAGTACTTGGAAGAAATTCGCAAGATCGAAGCACATTTCAAGGGTATTTCCATTCGGAGTATACCAAGAGCTGAAAACGTGCAAGCGGACATTTTAGCGAAGGCTGCTGCCGGAGCTGTGGATGTGCCTGACGAAGCTTTCTATGAGGAACTCAATATACCTTCGGTGCCACAAGTTGCTTCTGCAGAGATTCTCTGCATTCCTAGTGCAGATTGGAAAGATTCAATCATAGAACTCTTGCAAGGAGGAACAAATTTGCCCGAAGAACCCCAATTATCAAGATTAAAGCTCAGAGCAAGAAACTATCAGTTAATCAATGGTATATTATACAAGGCCGGAGTATGTTCCCCTCTACTCCGATGTATATCTCAAGCCGAAGGCCAAGAAATTCTCCGAGAAATTCACGAAGGCCTTTGTGGAAGTCATTTAGCCCCTAGAGCTCTGGCAGGAAAAACGCTTCGCCAGGGGCTTTATTGGCCCACAATAACAGCTGATGCGGAGAGCTTGGTCCACACTTGTCAAGGATGCCAGTGGATGGGTCGACGGAGTCATCGCCCACCAACAGCTCTTCAAGTCATTGCTCCGGTATGGCCTATGGCCAGATGGGGTATGGATCTAATTGGTCCCTTTCCGTTAGCAAAGGGAAATCTGAAGTTCGCAGTGGTAGCTATTGAATATTTCTCTAAATGGGTGGAAGCAGAGCCCTTAACAGCTATCACTTCGAATAATGTACAGAAATTCTTCTGGAAAAACATTATTTGCCGGTTCGGAGTGCCTAGATATCTCACAGTTGATAATGGAACACAGTTCGACGCAGAACCCTTCAGGAAGTTTTGCGAAGACCTAGGCATTCAACTATGTTTTGCTGCAGTGAGACATCCTCAGTCGAATGGAGCAGTTGAGCGAGCCAATGGAAATATCTTATCAGGGCTAAATCGAAGAATAGTAGGATTATCAAAGGGACTGTGGACCGAAGAGCTTCCGAAGATTCTGTGGTCCATTCGGACTACGCAAACAAGGTCCACAGGTTTTACTCCGTTCAGACTACTATTCGGAGATGAAGCTATGACTCCAACGGAGCTCAAAGGAGGATCACTTCGCAGCACCGAACCAGACATCGAAGAAGAAAGACAAGCTTCGTTAGATTTGTCAGAAGAAACAAGGCTTCGAGCTGTAGCCAATTTATCAAAGTATCATCAGCAGACGAAGACTTGGTATGACCCGAAGGTTAAGCTCAGCGAGTTAAGACCGGGTCATCTTGTTCTACGAAGCATTATAGCACCAGGGAAGTTAGGCAATAAATGGGAAGGTCCATATCTAATAGTCCGCTCGGGGCGCCCTGGTTCATTTAAATTAGCTAATTTAGAAGGTGAAGAGTTAGCACATACTTGGCATGCGGAGCACCTAAAGCGATACTTCGCATAAGGGCTCCTTGTAATTCGCTTGTAATCACCTCTAAATTAATAAAGCATACACCCTGTGGCTTGCCTTCCCCTTGACGCTCCTAGTCTCCCGAGCGGACGCGCTGGGACGGAAGTCGTTCGAGAGGGAAGTGTATTAAGCAGGGCTGTATTTCCGGACTTCGAACCCTTAAAGTCGAAGCCTCCGGTGTGGTGGCTGAAATCCATCCGGAGCCCAAGCTGATACCTTGTAGGCATCCGTAAAAGAGCCAATACCACATTCTACGGAGTCCAAGCTTCGGCTGGTAGACTTCCGTAAAAAGAGCCGAAGGTGGCCAAAATCTGCGGAGTCCAAGCTGCAGCTTGTCAGACTTCCGTAAAAAGAGCCGAAGGTGGCCAAATTCTGCGAAGTCCAAGCTCCGGCTGGTAGACTTCTGCAAAAAAGAGCCCAAGTGGCCAAATTCTGCGAAGTCCAAGCTCCGGTTGGTAGACTTCTGCAAAAAAGAGCCCAAGTGGCCAAATTCTGCGAAGTCCAAGCTCCGGCTGGTAGACTTCTGCAAAAATAGCCGAAGGTGGCTACAATTTTTGCGAAATCCAAGCTCCGGCTGGTAGATTTCTGCAAAAAACAGCTGAAGGTGGCTAAAGCAAAACAGCATTTAAGCCATGAGCTTCGAATGACTGTTCATATGCGTCCAAAGTGACAAATTTTTTAAGACACTAAAGTGTCCTGGAAGTTATCTCAATTGATTTCTTTCATGAAATAAACAAAGGTACCAAGTTACCATTCTTCTGACTACAAATAGTCGAAGACATTTCATAAGATTTCAAAAGATCTTTAAAAATGACAGAGGGGCTCCGAACCCCCAAGAAAAAATTGTACTCCGAAGTTTTTCTTTGCGCATAACCATCTTTGAATATAGTTCGAAGTTGCTTATACTCAAAGAGGGGCTAGTAATATGGAGACAATTTTAAATCGGCATTCATTATCAAAATAAATGTCTTTACAGATTATATTATGAAAAATTGGTATCTATACCAAGAAGGAATCGGAGACCTCTTCGGTCCCGAGAGCTAGGGGTGGAACGACTAGTTCCAACATCGGAAGTTCTAAGAACTTTACGTTTAACTCTCTTTCTCCCCTTCGAAGCTCTAAAATCCTTCTGTTCTTGTTGAAGTTCGGCCCAAGTTCGAAGCCGCTCGGGGCTTCTCTCCCAGCTTCTAAGATCTTCAGATCTTTTATTTTGGGCTTCATCTTCGTCTTCGGACCATTTAGTGTCTTCAGAAGACGAGGTGTTTGCGTCGCTCTCCTTATCTTCCTCTTTAATATAAGACAATACGTCTTTGATTACTTCGGGCGCAATAACGCCGGAGTCATCTCGAGGGATAAGAAATCGAGGACGCTTATAACTCTTTAGAAGCTCGAAGGTGTTCCACAATGAGCGAAGTTCGCTGTTAAGCTCTAACACTTCGATATCTTCGATAAGAGGCAAAGCCTAAAAATATGACAAACAAGATTTTCATTGATAAATGTTTACAAGCACAAAGCTTTACACGGTTAAAAATCCTAAAACATTCCTAAACCTGTGGGTTTGAAGGAGGTTGGCTGCTCGAAGCTTGGCTTCGAACATGCTTCTGGCGTTGGCCTTCATCAATCCAAGCCTTGATCGCAGATCGACCTTCGGCTCTCCACGAAGTTTGGAAGGCCCGCCAAGCAGCAGCTACACCTTCGGAAGGTTTGAGAAGTCGGTCGTCGTCGAAGGTGATTGGACCTCTTCCTGCGTCCGGAGTTATTGATCGGCCCAAATCCTCGTAATAGCGAAGTAGACCAACAGCAGACACATGTCCGGAGAGTTCTCCGTATCTAATGCCCGCCGTCTTCATCTGCTTCGCCACCCCTTGGATTCTTTTCAACCGGCGCAGAAGGCTGATGTTATCATCAGAAGGGAGAATTCCAGTAGTACCAAAGTACTCCAGGACTTCTAACAACTGATTCATAATCTCCGCAGCCACCTTCTCAGACTTCAACTTATCTTCGTTCAGCGCATCCTTCACCGAAGTAACTTCGTCCAAAACCCCAGAAAGCCTAGCATTTTCAGTGGTCAAAGTGTTTTTCTGTGTCAACAATTGGCTAGCTTCCTCTTCAAGTCGGACGAGTTTAGACCCTGCAGTAGCATGTTCTGCCCGCAGTTTTTCAACCTCTGCTCGAAGCACAATCCTCTCTGCTTCGAGCTCTTTCTTTGCAGCTTCTAAGCTTTGCCTGGCCCTTCGCTCTGTTAATATTATATTGTCCATTTGAGTCACTCGACTTTCAGAGATGTTAAAATTCCTTTGAAGAGTGCTATTTTCTTCCCGAAGCCGAGTGATTTCTTCGTCATTGCATAGACTAGCAGCTCGGGCCAAGACAGTTTGCTGCCAAAGTAAAAATCAAAGTAAATATTCATTCGAAGATAAATTCTATAATAATTTGCAGTTGTTTCATACCTGATAAGCTGTACGTTCAATAATGGCATTAAGCTCCGTCCTATCAGCCTTGCGCAGGATGGCCACTAATTCGGTCTCCCCTATCTCACGACTAGCTCGATCCAAAGGTTCGAGCAAAGTCCGAAGACCAGTTGTTTGCCCTAAGAAAGGAGCCAGCAAGGGGAGCATGCTTATTGCCTCTTGGTCATCTTCGTTCAACGAAGGACCGGAGCTTTGGCCTGCGGACTTCGGAGCCACTGGAGTTTGAGCCTCCCTGGAAGATTGGCTCTCGTCTGTTGAATCAGATGGAGTTGATTCGGAGCTTATAGCAGGCAGGGGCTCTATTTGTCTTTTGCCTCTTCCAGGCCCCTTTTGAATAACTCTTGGGGCTGGCTCCGAAGTCGTCAAAGGTTCAGGAATTATTTCCTCCTGGCGGACTTCTTCCATAGGAGTGGGTTCTGCAAAGTAATCAAAAGTATTATACATAGTATAAAAATTCAAATAAATACAAAAGTTCTTCGAAATCTACCTTCGGCAGTCCGTGGAGGAGTCGTTGTCGGACTGATTGGTGGATCGAAAGCTAATTCTTCATCTGAATCAGCCGTTGAATCATGGACTACAGGAGCATCGTCCTGGGTAGTCCTCGCTGCTTCGTCAGGAATCGAAGCCATAATAACTTCGACCCCACTTTCATTCACAGGAACTTCGTCCTGAGCTACATCTTCTTGAACTACCGAAGTCCTTAGTTGATCAACATTTTCTCCGGACTCCGGTACGTTCTCAAGTACTTCGGTTTGTGCGGCCTTTTGAGTTTCGTTCTCTTCCATTAGGCGCACAAGTAACCTTTCCACTTCTTCTTGGGAATCGAAACCGAAGCTCTGGAGCTCGAAGGTAAAGGATCTAAAGGTGCGAGGTTCTTCGGCTTCCGAGCCACCCTCTTCACCGGAGTTTTTGCTAAACTTGAAGTTCCAGCTTCGGCTTTCCTTTTTTGAGGCCCTTTCTCCAAAGGCGCCCAATCCATCAGAGGGGGAGGAGTGAGTTTCAGCATTCCCCATACTCTGTTAAATCTTTCCCAGCTCCCAACCAGCTTAATTCGCCACTCTTTTTCGGTCGGAGTTGGAGTACCCAAGATTTTTTCCGAAGCCCTTATAATCTGTTCTGAAGTAACAGGGGCTGAAGATTCTACAAAATAAATAATTCAAGTCAGTTTTTCTTCGAAGTAAATATGTTTAATGCATGTTGTTTTCGAAGTTACCTGTAGGACTTGAAGTCAAGTTAATTCTGCGAAGACCACCTTCGGAATCATCTTCGAAGATAATAGGCCAGTCGGCCATCAGTGGAGGAATTTGAAGACCGATGAATTCTTCGGCCAAATCCCGCATACTGAGCCTTCGGCTAACTTTTTCAAGCAAATTCAGACGGGCTTCGAATTGGCCTTCGTCGGGACGCACCAAAGCTTCTTTTCGGAATTGGATTTCTCTAAGAGGTCCGGCCAGAGGATTGTTTGCCCCGACTTCAGCATAAAACCACCGCAGCACCCAATCAGTATACCACCTAGCATTGATGGCCTTAGCAGGGAATCGCAGAGCGTATTCATCTCGAAGCCTAAAATTGATGCTTCCGAAGGAAACCACCACTTTTTCACCTCCGGAGCCTACGAAGGTCTTTGGCTGACAAGTCGCTCTATGCAGCGCAGCAAAGATTTCAGCCCTCCCCTCACAACCTTCGGCTCTCAGTGCCCACTCGAAGATAGCTAGTCTGGCTACAGCATTCGGAGATAGCTGGGGGAGGGTTACATGAAACAAGTCAAGGACTTCAGCCAAGAAATCTATAGCAGGGAGGCCCAAGCCTGCTTCGAAAAAAGCTTCGAACACTACGACTTCTCCGGGTCTCGGTGATGGAATTAATTCTTTGCCCGGCTTCCGAATCATAACCCCATTACTAATATTCCCCCCAGCCGCGATTGCCAAAGATTCTTTCTTGCAGGTAGACCGTCCCAACTCAAAAGATTGATCCAAGTACTTGGTTGAGGGTGGGCACAGACCTTGGACATCGGGGATTTGAGGATTTTTTCCCTTTGCCGCCATGGAAGTTGTCGCCTGCATCGAAGGCGTCGCCGCCATTGTTGCCGCTGCCGCTGCCGCAGCCGCTTGCTGACGAGCCAAGGTCGAAGGAGGTTCAGAGCCTTTGGTTTTCGCCATCGCAATTGCTGGATCGACTTGAGAGAGTGAAAACTAGGGTTCAAGAACTCGAAAGCTAGGGTTCAAGAATTCAAAGGGCTCAGAAGACTTTTGACTGAGAACAAGCGGTGAAAAGGTAATCGAGTAAGTTCTGGAGTCCTTTATTTATAGCCTAAACTTTCCGTTTGTTACCGTTTGGGCTCTGCCCTTTCGCATTCCCGCCTGTTATTTTCCTCCGAAAATAACGCCTCGTATAACTCCGTTAGAAACAGAAACTAACGGTTATATTTTCTAAGTCTAAAAAGACTTTCGAACTTCCTGAGTCAGTTCTAAGATAGTTCGAAAAGTAATTATCTTATGACTGATTCGAAGTTCATATCTTCATGTATTTCGGAGATAAAACAAAAATCAATAACCCCTATGATTGGTTATCTTTTCTTTCTGTATACTGCTCTCCTAATGTTACAGGTCCAACGGAGAAGCGTATTCGAGGGGCTACTGTTGGGGGAAAATATCTCATCTTCGGGGTTATTGCCAAAGCAGCATGAAGACAGCCAACCAGTTCGAAGATTGTCCGAAGGTCATCTTCGAAGATGCCCAGAACCTTGTTCGAAGCCTGAAGTCAGACACTGGTTCGAAGTATGTTTTCGAACTAAAGCCCTTCAGGATCTTTTCTGCCAGCTAAGATGGAAGACTTATCTTCTATCTTATTAGATTAGTATTTTACCTTTTTAGCCCTATTAAGGAAACCGAATAGTTTCCTTAATGTCGGTTGTAATAAAGGGGTAAATAGGTCTTTTCCTTAATGTTTAGGCCTATAAATACCCCCCATTTCATCCTGTAATGAGGACCGATTACAAGTGAATCAATACACACTTTCGAACTATTCTAAGTTATTATCCTTCTGGAGGCTTAGAACAGTTTGCTTCGCAAACACTTCGTTTGTTAGTTTCTTTTCTACAGAAACCTGTTAGCGTAATCTTTTACGCCAACAATGACGTCTCCTGGAAAGGTCCTGTCCTTGGAAGCTTATGGCTATAATTATTGGAAGACTCGCATGCAAGCCTATCTCATGAGCCAAAGCTTGGACATCTGGGACATTTGTGTTCATGCTACTTTTGTCATATTGCCAGTTGCTGAGCGTGATTCTCCTGGTATCATCGCCCAGCATCTGAACAATAACAAAACAGTGAACATTTTGTTTTCTGGCTTAGGTTCCTCTGAATTTGAGCGTGTGAGCCATCTCACCACTGCGAGAGAGATCTGGGCTACCCTTCAGGCACACCATGAGGAGACAGCTTAGGTCAAGGCTCGGCTTTATTAGACCTACCGGCGTGAATATGAGAACTTCACACAAAAGCCGGGTGAATCTGTTGAAGCATTGCTTGGTCGTTTTTAATCGATCATAAACAAGCATCGGGACAACAAGGCTGAGGGTGTTCAGTTAGTCTCAGATCATGAGCAGGCGCTCAAGGTTCTCCATACCTTGGACCCTAAGATCTAGGAGATCAAGGTATCCTCTATCATTGAGAGCACATCTTATGATATCTTGACCATTTCTAAGTTGTTTAGCAAGATGAAGGCCACCGAGGTTGACACCCAGTTGAGATCAAATCTCACTGGCTCTGGATCAAAGTCTCTGGCCCTTGCTACACCATTTGTTGACCCCTCCTCTGTGAGCTGTGCTGGGTTCTCTTTGATGTCTATCACTGAGGACCAGCTCGAGTCGTTAGGAGATGATGACCTGTGTCTTTTTAACAACAGGGTGCGTCGTGTTTATGACAAGAGAATGTTCAAAAGACACGACACGAAATCTGGGTGCTTTGAGTGTGGTGACCCAGGACACTTCATCGCCGACTGCCCCAAGCACAATGGCCACAAGAAGGGCACCGGTGGTGGCTTCCATGACTCCAGCAAGCACGACGGCTCCTCCTTCAACAAGGGCAAGCCAAAGACCAGATTCTTCAGAAAGGCCCTAAAGGACTACCGGCGAGAGAACAAGAAGCGCGACAAGGCCTTCTTCGCCGAGATGGAGAAGATCTACTCCAAGCGGTCCACGTCTTCTTCCTCTTCATCGAGCTCAAGCGATGAGGAGATCATCATCAGGAAGGAGAAGGACAAGGACGATCCAGCGGGCCTTTGAGGAGCCATGCTGAATAGTGTGGGCCTCATGGCTCCAGAAGTGATGAGTCATTGTCAACGATAGTCAAAGAGGACAAAAGAAGATGAGATATGCTGTTTCATGGGCCGCGTGTGACTCAGGTACACGGGCAGCGAGCGACTGTCGGGTAGAGGAGGCTGCGAAGTCGGGCTGGCCTAATCCGGGTACATGGGCCAGAAGCAGTAGAAGACCCACTGGGCTGTTGACCAGGACTGACTCAGGTAAACGAGCGGTGAGCGATTGCCGGGCTGAGAAAGCTGCGGAGTCGGGCCGGCCCAATCCGGGTACCTGGTGCAAAGTCGGTGGAGGCTTTGTCAGTTTCGGTGCAAAACTAACAACCATCGATCTTTTATCCGACTGTCCAGAAGAGAAGCCGTAGTCGCTACGAAATCTTAGCTTCCAGATAAGTCATCTGTAACTCTAGGCCCACAGTCAGTCAGTCGTGTCTGTAAAAATTCCTAAGGGAGTAGAGTCTTTTCCTTTATTCTTGCGTCTGTAAAAACCCTAAGGGGCTGGTAGAATATTCCTAGTGTTGGGCAGCCTATAAATAGGGCCCCATTCCCTAGGGTTTGGACTACCCCTTCCAGAATTCACTTTTTAATCTATTGGGTCATTTTGTCTCTTGCTTTGCCTCTCTCCTCTCCTGTTCATGCTTGCGCCGCCAGGCATTTTTGCTCCTGTTTTTCTTGCCTTGCATTTATTGTTGCAGTGAAGCTTCTATTCTCAAATCATGTGCAGCAACTGCAGAGTTTTAATGGCTTCATTTCATTCAAACAGCAAGTTTTTCCATTGATTTTGAAGCTTCGGAAGCTTCTGTTGCGTGTGTTCTTCACGCAAGTAGTACTAGTTCTTGCTGTTGCAAGTAGTACTACTATACTTTAGCTACAGTACTGTGCGCCAGCTTTTTGCTTTCTGCTGCGCAGCTTTTTGATCGAAGTTGACAGGCCCTAGCAACTTTTCTGTCTGTTTTCTGGCGAAGTCATCCTCTCTGTTTGAAGCCCCTCAGCTCCGTGAGGCAGGCTTCGATCTGACATACTCTAAGGCTTTGTTGGAACTTTGAACTTCGTTTTGTGTCCTGAGTTGCTTGCTGCGAAGTATTTTTTGAACGGACAGCGTCGCATACTTCGAACGATGGTGCGAAGGTACTCCGCCTCGAGTTCTTCGAAGTCCACACTTCGATAGGTTTCGAAGTTGGCTTCGAAGCTTGTCGAACTGTTAGGCTTCGCTCTGGTTTCTTTGTTGCGTGTCAGCCTTCACTTCTCTTTTCGAAGGTAGAGTGTAGGCTTCGAATTTGGTGCCTCTGTCGTGTGACAGGCTTCGCTTCTTTGTTCGAAGTTTGTCCGTCTGTGTGTTGCGTTCGAAGTTTTCTGTTCGAAGGTTTGGCTTCGAAGTACTTGGTTCGAAGCTGTGTTTGAAGTCTTGCCTTCGAAGTACATACTTCGAAGCAGACTCCGACTTTCTCATACTTCGCTTCGAAGCACACTTCGATTCCTACCTTCGGCATTTTCACAACACCTTCGATAGACTTCGACTACCACCTCCGAACCAGACTTCGACTAGCAAAGTAGACCTAGACCTCCGAAGCAGGCTTCAACCTGCGAAGCAGGCTTCGCCGAGTTTTGAACAGGAGACAGATTTGAACAGGTAACTTCTCTTCTCTCTCATAGTGCACCTAGATTGCTCTACTCAGAAGTTTGTCTTGCCTAGTCTTGCATATACTGTTTATCTGTCTATTAGCACTGCCTTGATAGTTCTCTGTTTGTCATCAGCTGCTTCTAGGCTAGATACCTTTAGACTTGGGCTATCTGTTTATTTTCTGCTGCTTAGTCTTTTGAGATGCGTTGGGTATTGGGAACAGGCCATTGATTCGAAAGAATTTTTAAGGCGCCCATTCACCCCCCTCTGGTCGCTACTTTCGGTCCTACAGCCTTTGCTTCATGGCCTTCGGGGATAGACCAAAGAGCCGCTCATATCAGCACCGAAGATCCCGCAAGAGCTTCTGCTCAATGGCTCTTGGGGATAAGGAAGAGAAGGGCTCCTCCGATGACTCCGACGATGACGACAACGAAAAGGTATCATCTTATGAACGTGAAATCGTTGATTTACTTGAAAGCAATCATCAGGAGTTAAAATATCGGGAAAAACTGCTTAGAGGGGCTAAGAAGAGGATAGATGAATTAGAGATTGAGCTTTCCATGGCCAACGGCAGAATTGAGAGTCTATCTTCTTCCCCTTGCTTGGGTGATAGCAGTGAGTGCCCAAAGTGTGAGGTGCTTCTGTGTGACCTGTCGACTTTGAAGTCCAGGTACACAGAAAGGGTTGATGAGAGGGACGCTTTGGCCACTGAGCTTGAAAGCGCTCAGCTGGAGCTGAAAGATGCTCAAGCCACTGTCGTCGTGCCCTGTGCTGATTGCCCATCTCATCTAGCTAGTTTAGCTGAGCTGAAAGCCAAGGGCGATGAGCATTTCGGTGATTTGGAGAGAGTGAGAGTTGAGCTGGCAGAGACTAGGCTAGAGCTTGAGACACTATCAGTTCCACCCACTGTCTGTGAGAACTGCTTTTCTCTTAGACTAGAGTTGATTAAGCTAAAAGCCGAGAAGTCTGTCCAAGTAGATAGAGAGTGTGAGACCTGCTTGTCTCAGGTGGAGGTTCTAGCTTCCTTGAGAGAGGAGCTAGCTGATACTCAAAATGAGAACTTTTACCTCCGTTCTATCCTGAGTTGGATCAGTGCCAGAGAGCCATAGCTCGGCATGATGATCCAGCAGTTTAAGAGGCAGGATGGGTTTGGGGTAGGTTACACCTACACCAAGGCTGACTTTGAGAGTGCCATTAGCCGGGCAGTGGAGTGGAGTAAAATGACTCCTGACTAGAGATACCCCAAGACTCACTCTACTGAGTCCTTCCAGGCTAGTCATCCCAAGGATGGAGTGTTCCAAGAACAGCCCAAAGCTCCACCCAAGAAGCCCATCTGGGTTCCAAAGCCCAAACACCTCCACACTTCTCTTGACTCTCTTCCTGGACCCTCTCACACCAAGAAGACTACACCAAACACCACTAAGACCAAGAACCCTAAGCCTCAACCACATCCCAAGAAGCCCACCTACCATTGTGAGTATTGTCAAAGAGACGGGCATATTGAGGAGTTTTGCTTCAGGAGGAAGCGGGTTGAGAGAGCAGAGCGTGCTCATGGTGGCCAAGAGCAGTTCTACCAGCAGGGCGGTGGACTGAGAGTTCCTCGACGCGGGGAGAGGCTGGAGGCCAGGCCGCGTCGTGTAGGTGGTGGTAGAGGAGACGACTTTCATGACCGTGCTCCAGATGGTGGTGTTCGTTCCGGCAGAGCTCCAGGCCATTTTGGTTACGGTCCTAGACCTCGTGGCTGTGGTTTTAGGCAGAACCATGGACCGCGCTTTGAGCCGCGCTTTGGTCCAAACTTTTCTGATAGTTTTTGTTTTTCGTCTTTTGAGCAGATGGCTCGACACTGGTTTAGTTCTTTTGCTAAACCTAGTGCTGGACCATTTGCTCCCCCTTACAACCACTGATTGTGCAGGATCGGGGACTGGAGGATGTTTGGATCATGGACTCAGGATGCTCTCGCCACATGACGGTACATCGCAGATGGTTCTCCAGTCTCACTCCCCCGAGCTCCAAAGAGTACATCACTTCCGGGAACAGTGGTCAAGGGAAGGTACACGACATTGGCTCAATTCACATCTCTCACCATTTCTCTTTAAAGAACGTTGCTTTGGTTGGAAATTTGAACTTCAATTTGATTTCTGTTTCACAACTTCTTGAGGATGGGTTGGAGGTTCGCTTTAAGAAGGGCAGTTCTTCTGTGATTGATTCTAGAGGGTCTTTGATTTGCCAGATCTTACCTTTTGGTAAGGTTTTTCAGATTGACTTCTCTAGTTCTTTTGGCCCTTCTCGCTATTTGATTGCTGGATCCTCCTCTGAGCTCTGGAAGTGGCATAGGAGGCTAGGTCATTTGAGTTTTGATCTGTTAGTCAGGTTGAGCTCAATGGACCTCATCCGAGGATTGCCCAAGCTTAAAATGGAGAAGGATCTAGTTTGTCATCCCTATCGTCATGGGAAAATGGTTGCCGCTTCTCACTCACCTGTGACTCAGGTGATGACTTCATATCCGGGCGAACTGTTACCACATGGACAATGTCAGTCCAGCTCGGGTACGCTCAGTCGGTGGAAAGTGGTATGCACTTGTGATTGTTGACGATTTTTCTCGATTCTCGTGGGTTTTCTTTTTGGAGTCTAAGGATGAAACTTTTCATTTTGTCCATGACCTAATTTTGAAGCTGAAGAATGAGAACAATGGTCGGATGCGAGCAATTTGCTCCGACAACGGCTCTGGTTCAAGAACTCTCAGTTCGTCAGCTTCTGCAGTGATCAGGGTCTTGACCGTCAGTTTTCTACTCCTTACACTCCCTCACGGAATGGTGTTGTGGAATGAAAGAACCGCACGCTAGTTGAGATGGCCAGGACGATGCTCGATGAGCACAGGACTCCTAGGCATTTTTGGGCCGAAGCTATGAACACGGCTTGCTATCTGGCCAACCGCATTTTTCTTAGAGCTTACCTAGGTAAGACTTCATATGAGTTGTGGTTTGGCAGACAGCCCAAGGTGAGCCACTTGCGAGCGTTTGGCTGCAAGTGCTTCGTGCTCAAGAAGGGTGGGCATTTCGACAAATTTGAGTCTCATTGCTGGGATGGAGTTTTTCTTAGCTATGTGTTGCATTCTCGAGGCTTCCGTGTTTGGAACATCGACTCCCAGCAGCTTGTCAAGACTTGTGAGGTTTCTTTCGATGAGTCCTTGCCTTTTTTGACTCCTTCTTTTGAGCCTTCTGGAGATGGTGAGCTCGGAGAGTCCATCTTCGAGGAAAATGAGGACACTCCAGCTGTTGATGAGGGTGGGCCTTCTGCACTGCCTGCAGAACCCACACCTTCTGAGACTTCGACTGAGGACGAGGGCGGACCTCTGATCACTTCTTCCACTTCGATCGAGACCCCTCAGTTGAGTCCAGAGGTGCCTGCTGCTGACTCCGGTGAGGTGACTTCAGATCACCAGGGATCCCGAGCAGTTCAGCGTGATCACCCCTCAGAGCTCATCATCGGTGATTTGTCTGTGAGGACTTTGCGTTCTTCTATTGACTCACTTGCTGTGTTTGCTGAATATGCTTTTGTTGCATCTTTTGAGACCAGAGACATTTCTCATGCTCTTTCCGATTTGAATTGGATTAATGCTATGCAAGAAGAGCTTGAGAATTTTGTCCGCAATTGGGTTTGGACACTGGTTGAGCTGTCATCTGGATGCAACCCCATAGGCACCAAGTGGGTATTCAAAAACAAGCAAGGTGAAGATGGGGTTGTGGGGCGCAACAAAGCTCGACTGGTTGCACAGGGTTTTTGCAAAAGGAAGGTATTGATTTTGAAGAAACTTTTGCCCCTGTTGCCCGACTTGAGTCCATTCGCATTCTCTTAGCTTTTGCCGCTTCGAAGGGTTTTAAGCTTTTTCAAATGGATGTCAAGAGTGCTTTTCTGAACGGGTACATAGAGGAGGAGGTCTATGTTAGGCAGCCCCCCGGTTTTGAAAACCCTAAGTTTCCTTGACATGTTTTTAAACTACAAAAAGCTTTATACGGTCTGAAGCAAGCCCTCAGGGCTTGGTATGACCGGTTAAAGCAGTTTTTATTGGGAAAGGGCTTTGTGATGGGTTCTGTGGATAAAACTCTCTTCTTGCTCAGAGATGCTTTAGATTTTTTAGTTGCTCAGATTTACGTGGACGATATTATCTTTGGCGGTACTACTGACTCTCTTGTGTCCAAGTTTTCTGAGCAGATGCACAGCGAGTTTGAGATGAGCCTCATGGGTGCGCTTAAGTACTTCCTAGGGCTCCAGATCAAGCAGACCAAGGACGACACCTTCATCCACCAGGGTAAGTACACTCGAGACATGTTGAAGAAATTCAACTTTGGTGGAGAGCTAAAGCCTCAAATGATGCCAATGGGCACATCTGGGGGCCTCGACAAGGACGAGAGTGGCGTCAAGGTCAATGAGAGAGAGTTTCGAGGGATGATCGGTTCGCTGCTGTACTTAACGGCAACAAGACCGTACATACAGTTCGCCATGGGACTGTGCGCGTGCTTCCAGTCTTCACCACACGCGTCTCATCGGCAGGCTGTCAAGCGCATTTTTAGGTATCTTACCTATGCGCCTGATCTTGGTCTTTACTATTCAACATCATCATCTCTTGATTTATCTGGCTTTTTGGACGCTGACTTTGGTGGGTGCCAGTTGGATCACAAGTCGACTTCTGGTACTTGCCAGTTTCTTGGTTCTTCTCTTGTCTCTTGGTCTTCTCGAAAACAATCTGGAGTTGCACTTTTGACCACTAAGGCTGAGTATGTAATTGCTGCTAGCTACTACTCACAGTTGGTTTGATGATTTCCACGTTGCGAGACTTTGGGTTGTTCTTTCCTACCAGAGTTCCTCTGTTTTGCGACAGCACCAGTGCTATTAGTGTAGGGAAAAACTCGTGTCTTCATTCAAAAACCAAACACATTGATGTGCGCTTTCACTTTCTGCGGGATCAATATGAGAAAGGTGTCATTGACCTTGTTCATGTTGATACTCATCATTAGTTGGCTGACATTTTCACCAAACCCCTAGATCAGTCTACCTTTGAGTCAGTTTTATTTCTTCATTACTCTTTTCTTGAGTCTTTTTGTGTGTGTTCATATCATACATACTCACATATCACACTTTGAGCCTGCTTCTGTTATATGATTGAACTGCTTTACTTATTCTAGCTGGTACATGCTTTTGATTACTTGTCGATGATCATGCTTTGTTTCAGTTCATATGATATGTCTGATATCTGTCATATGCATGATTTTTGTGCTTTAAAAATTGAAAAAATGATCACCATTGCTTCTGGTAACTCGCATGTGTAGGTTGAGTGCTTTTGCTATCTGTTACATGCCTTGTAGCTCGTTCCTTACTTAGATGCAGATATGCAACTTGAACATCTTTATGCTTTAAACATGGAAATGTGCTATAAACATGATGAAAAATCAGAAAAATGAAAATTCCATGCCTTTTTATGCTTGAATTGAAAAGATCCAGGTGGGTTTGCTTTGTCGCATTGCATTGTTTTGGACTACGTACCATAGCACCTTGGTATGAACTAGGATGATGTAATGTATGCCAAGACCAATGTCTTAAGCTTCTGATGGTCCAGTTCTGGCCTAGGCTTGACTTGGTCGGTCAGCATAAGGTTTGACTTGCAAATAACCCCTGGCACAAATGGAAAAGGAAAATGAAAAAGCCTGAAAATTAAAAGACAACAAGTTTGCTGAAGCACTTTGTTTTGGACAATGCTTATCTTGGTAGATATCAGTTAGCTTCTGCATCTCATACTCTACCTTGCTTGTCAACTGGAAAATGTGGTGATGCTTTTGGTTGCAAAAATTGAAAAAATGTGTGCTAATGACTTTCTTTAGATATCATCTGTTGCACTGATCATGCCATGTGTCTTAGACAGTATGTCTTTTGCTATACCTGCTAGATTTTGTTAATTGCAGTCAATCATATCTGAGAAGCATGCTTTCTACACTCCACCTGCACCCCAGTTGCATTCATTGAATATTTTGAGGGGGAGTTGCATTTCTGGGGGGAGTCTGTGTCTCTTTCGAGTGCATTTAGTCTCGCTTGATGAGTCCACTTGTCAACAAGGGGGAGAAATTTTGGGAGAAGAGTTTAAGGGGGAGTTTTGGCTTTCTCTAGGATTTGTTTCAGGGGGAGTTTTTGTCCCGTTTGTCCTTATTCTTTTGATATCCTTGTTGATAAATTCTGAGATTGCACTCGTTTTTGAGCTTTTACTTTTGGTTAACCATAATGACCACTTCCTGTTTTTGTTCGGTTTCTTGGTCATTAGGGTTAAAATTTTACTTTATTTTCTTCTTCTCTATTTTCTTGTGTTTTGTTTTCGTGTTTCCACAGTTGCTTGCAGGTACTGAAAAAGCTGAAGAGGAGAAGTGTTGACAATGCACTCATCAAGGGGGAGATTGAGGAGCCATGCTGAAGAGCGTGGGCCTCATGGCTCCAGATGTGATGAGTCATTGTCAACGGTAGTCAAATAGGACAGAAGAGAAGAGAAGAGTTGCTGCGTCTGGGCCGCATTTGACTCAGGTACACGGGCAGCAAGCGACTGTCGGGCAGAGGGGCCGCGAAGTCGGGTTGGCCCAATCCGGGTACATGGGCTAGGAGCAGCAGAGGATCCACTGGGCTGTTCACCAGGATTGACTCAGGTACACGGGCGGCGAGCGATTGCCAGGCTGAGAGAGCTGCGAAATCGAGCCGGCCCAATCCGGGTACCTGGTGCAAAGCCGGTGGACGCTTTGTCAGTTTCGGCGCAAAACTGATGACCGTTGATTTTGGATCGGACCGTCCTGGAGTGAAGCCGTATTCGCTACGAAAGCTCCGCTTCCGGACAAGTTATCTATAAATAGGAGTTTTCTATTTTGTCCTTAGGCCCACAGTCAGTCAGTCGAGTCTGTAAAAATATCCTAAGGGTAGTTTGGTCTTTTCCTTTTATTTCAGCGTCTGTAAAAAACCCTAAGGGTCTTTTAGTATTTTCCTATTCTATTGGGCTGCCTATAAATAGGGCCCCAATCCCTAGGGTTAGGGTTAACTCACTTTAATCTAAAAAAATCAGAGTTTACTTTCCCCACATTTTTGGCTTGTTCCTGTTTCTTCCCGTGAGAGCGTCACCGCCATACGAAGGTTCTTGTTCTTCGTGATCTTCAGTTCCTCGCGTGATTTTCTCAGGTTTCTCTTCGTACTATCTCATTCATTGAGATTCACGGCGATGTGTTTTATCGTTGGCTTTCGTTTCTCTCTGTGATTTTTCTTCTTCGACAGAGACTGAAAAGTGCTCAGTTCTGTGTTTTGCTGCACATGTTTTTTGAAAGAGAGATAAAGTTTTTTGTTCATTGTTTTTTGCTCTCTGGCGCAGCGTGTTGAGAGGATGAACATTGCTAGCTAACGTTTTAGCCTAGCAGCTAGGTTCTGTAGGTTCTTGTTCTTGTGCGTATAGACTGCAGGAAGACATCTTTTCTCCTGTATCTGACACATTTCAGTGTCTGCACAAGTCTAGGAGCTAGTATTGCAGAAGCTATTTTGCTTTAGGTGTTAGGGTCCGATCTGTTTTTCTACAAAATTGCTTTTGCTTGAGGACTTCGCCATGTGTAGGCTTCGTAGGTGTGAACGTTATCTGGCGTAGTCTGAACGCTTTTATTTCTTCGGTGTTTGTGTCTGCAAAGTTGCATGGACTATCATTCGAAGGGTATTCAGCATCAGAGTTAACAGTCTTCGGAGAACATTTGGTGTTAGTTGTGTAGTTTTGGACTACCTTCTCCGAAGCCTCACAAGTAGTGCTGTCTCTTGCGAAGCACCTTCTCTCAACGTTAAATTTCTTTTTGTGAGCTTCGCTCGAAGTGTACTGCCTTTTTGCCTGGCATCATTTCATTCGTGTGAGACCCACTCAGTTTGTGCTTTCGGAGGTTGTGATTCGGAGTCTGTTTCTGGGCTACGGCTTCGTGTGTGAAAGCTTCAGAGGGCTCCGATTCAAAGTTGATATGTGTTTCGAAGGTCACTACTCCGGTAATCATACTTCGATTAATCTAGTTTCGAAGGTTGCGTTGCAGGCTTCGATTTTTCTCTCTTTAAGCTTCGAAGTTGATTTTTCTTGTGTAAAGCTTAGTAGCTTCGAATTGTGCTTTTCGAAGCAGGCTTTGGTTGCCTCACACTTCGCACCGAAGCATGCTTCGCACTTTGCTACACTCTTCACCGAACTAGTTTCGATTCCATCAACCTTCGGCAAGTCCACTACATACTTTGTCAGCCTTCGACAATGGACTTTGAATCATACTTCGGTACAACCTTCACAAGCTTTGACTGCATCGGCCTTCGCACTTCAACTTCGACGCATACTTCGACAACTACAGGCTTCGGCACAACTGCTTCGAGGCAGGCTTTGACGTTGCAGGCTTCGTCAAGTACCTTACTGGAGACAACCTTGAACAGTAACCTCTCATCTCCTATTAATGTACATACGGAGTTTTTGCTGTGATGGTTTAGTTCTGAGTACCTTGATATGTCCATGTTTTAAATGAGTTGTTATTCGGCCTATTAGCACTGTATTGGTGTTTCTTTGGCTAAGACACCGGTCATTTCTAGGCTAGATACTTTTAGGCTTTGGCGATCTGTTTATGTTTTGCTGCTAAGTCTTTTGAGGTGCGTTGGGTGTTGGGAGCAGGCCATTGATTCGAAAAAAATTTTAGGCGCCCATTCACCCCCCTCTGGTCGCTACTTTCGGTCCTACAACTGATTAGCACACTCAGAACCCCGAGAATTTAGGACTTGCACTGGAGTAAAGCATATATCTTGGGCCACGCGTGTGACCAAAAACAACACCAATAACTTCCCAAGTGTTTGATCTGAGTTGGGTCTCGGGGGTCAGGGGTCAGCTTGCCGAGCCCGACCACATGTTCCCAAAATCCGACTCCTTGCATTTTTGGAGATGTGGTCTTTTCTTTTACTGTTTTGATTTTTTTAGGAACGTGGAGAAGATTATGAGATATGGTTATATGGAAACCGAATTGATTGAGACCATGATCGCGACACAAGATCTGGTTGCTCCTATATAAATACCCGTAGATCTAGCAATCATGGGGATGAAAAATACAATAGAACCAACCTAGAGTTATCTGTCTCTTCTGTCTGTTGTGCTGCCGTCGTAGACTACTTCATTTCATCCATCGGTGTGCACCGGGAATGGGAGAGTAAGTTTCCGAAACCAGTCGTCCTTGTAATCTTGCACCGGGAGAGGGTAAATAAGATTTTTGGGAAGCGTTTCGCGCGACTGATCAAGTTCATCATCATGGTGCGTCTTCTATCTACGTCTACCGTCGGTCGCCATCAGGTGTTACGATCCAACACCAATGGAAAAATCTCTACACCGATTACGGATTCATGTTCAACAACCAGATAGTATGTGTGTTACATTTATGTGTGGTTATTAATCATATTTTGCGAAATCACTATTGCTCTGTTGTGTTTTATTAGTATAATAGATTTATTAATATTAATTTATGTTGAGGTCATGATTTATATAATTTAGATATTAATCGTAAAATTACCGTAATACTCCGTCATTGCATATTGGACGATGATGTGTGCCGTGTGACCAGTGAACTGCATGTGCCTGTCGGACCGAGCGCCTCATGGCAAGTCACCATGTCAATACGGGCACGCTCTTTTCCTCTTTTTAAGCTTATCTTCCTCGGTGTGGTCGCGTCGCCATGGATGGGCGTGCCTGATCATGATAGCGTAGCTTTGCCGATCAAGTGGCCCGGTTGCATTTGCAAATGATGCAAGTGGGCGTCGTGTCCAGCAATTTTTACAATATAATTTTTTTGACAAATAAATTTTCGAAAAAACTTATTTGAAAAAAATAAAGCTCAGCGTGAGCCCTATTGGTTGGCTAGCTCGTGCCATAGATACTGACGCCAATGTGGGTGCACAGCTATTATTTGATCGTGGCAGAGGTTAGCGCCAAGCTAGCAGGACGTCAGCAGGGCCATTTCTTTTCAAGCTGTATTGTGTTTACAAGTTGTATTGTGTTTCTTTGCGTTGTAGGGGTGAGTCTTCACCACGGTGAAATTAGGGTCTTGTTTGTTCCGCCTCCCTAAATTTTAGGAACTAAAGGTTGAAATTAGGATCTTGTTTGTTCCGCCTTCCTAGTTCATTTTAATTTCTAAAATGTTAAATATGTTGATTAAAATGAACTAAATTTTAGTTTCTAAACTTTAGTTCTTCAATCAACATGAGGTTGCTAAAAGAGACTAAAAAGTACTAATGACAAAAAACACCTCTCATTAATTCCTCTTGGAATGAGACAAAAGATATTTACAGTCATTTATTAGGGGCGGTTTAGTCTTTATTCAACTCATATAATAACTTTTAGTCACTAGAATCAAACAATTAGTGACTAAAGTTTAGTCAAGTAAGACTAAAGTTTAGTTTAGTCCATAAAATAACCAAACAGTGTCTAGGTTCGATGCACGAAAACTTTGGATTTTTACTCCGTTTTTTCCCTCTATTGATCATTTTTTCTAGTACTAAAATAGTGTACCCAAATTTAAATTTTAAAATATAATTTTTAATAATTAACATTATTGAAAAATATTGTCCCCTTGTGTTTGACTTGGGTCAGACATGAGGATAGAAATAAAGATCCATATGCTTGCTTTTACTTTAAATAAAAAGGATGTGTCCAAGTTTAAAATATAAGTAACAGTAAAAAAAGAACGGGCAAAAAATATAATATATTATTAAATATATATATATTATCAAAGTTGCTGCTCCGTTTTTCCTGGTGCGGTGCTGCCCTTGTTTCTTCAGTACTAAAATAGTACCAAAATTTGAATTTTAAAATATAATTTTAATAATTAATATTATTGAAAAATATTTTTCCGTTGTGCTTAACTTGGGTTGGCAGACATGAGGACAGAAATTAACATCTATCTGCTTGTTTTTACTTCAAATAAAAATGATGCGTCCAAATTTAAATATAAGTAACAGTAAAGACAAATAAAGAACGGCAAAAAAATATAATACACTATTAAAATTGTATTTTAAAATTGAAATTATATTTTAACGGTAGAGAAACAAGAGCAGCACTCGTAAAAAAAGGGAGGAAAAATCAAAGTTTCTAGGGATTGAAACCAGCTAAACTCACTTGAGAGTGGTGAATATTCAACGCTACACTGCTGAAGTCTTTGTTTGCAAAGAAACGCAGGTATTATTGGTTATCAACCACACTTTGTCACATTTAAGATTAGAAAAATTTAACTGTATTGATAGTTGTTTGGTTACTATCACAAACTGTGATAAAATTCTCTTTAATCTTACATATCAATAACTTAAAAAAATGTGGCAAAAATTTTTTAAGCTTGCTAAAATATGGACGACAAGCTTGACAATTTTTGTTCGCACACAACTTGAGTAAAGAAATGACCTCTGCCATGTCAGCGATGGAACGGGAGCTGGGCACCCACGTTGGTACTGGTGTCTAGCTTCGAGCCTAATACTAAAATAAGTTTTTTTTAAAATCCATTCATGAAAAAAGTTTTAATACAATTTTAGATTATAAGAGTAGCTTTAACGCTCAGCTTGTGAAGGCGCTAGCGCAAAAAAAAAATTGGTTTTTTTTATTGAACCGGATGCTTTGCACAGCAATCGACGCTTGGTGAAGTGTCGATGCTCAGGATGGCGCTCCAGTAAAAACAATTGAAACCGTTTCATTCACAACAAAATCCATCACAAAGTAATAAAATAATTTTATTATGAGAAAACAACGGTAAACTAATAAACCGATAGCTCCAAAATAACATACATATGTGCAACAATTTTTTAAAATAATATATTTTTGAAAAAATAATTGTGTATAGCCGATTCAAAAAAATCAAAAATAGTTTCATTGGGTGCTCTGATTTGAAAAAATCAGTTTAAGCATTTAGCTTTAGCACTTTGCATTGAAACTTAAAGTTCTTAAATAAAATGCTTAAGTCAGTTTAAGCATCTAGCTCTTTGCATTGAAACTTAAAGCTCTTAAATAAAATGCTTATCCATATTTGTTGTTTTAGCACCTATTTAAACACTCATACATTGGAGATGCTCTAAAAATTACAGGCAGCACAACATCCATTCTGCACAAATCCTTTTCCTGACGAATATGGAGACTGAGTTAGTAGCACTAGCATAAGTGGAAAGAGTCAGGTCCATCGATCTGATCGATGATGGTGTTACTTGTTTAATTGTAGAATCAGAATATTTATTTGACATGCATATATATACTTAGACACATTAAGATGGATATTTAGTCATAATTATAAGCTAGCAACCAAACAATATAGTTTCAAACCCATATCTTCGTACTTTGCCCATTTGGATTAATATATATTGGGGACATTAGTAAATAAGATTTGAGCCTAAACTAAGCCCAAGTCTTGGTTATCTCAATTAATGCGAACCGCCGGTTCAAAATGACCTGATTCACCTAGTCTTCTATTGAAACAATCCAATTCATCAAGTTCACGTAAGTTCAAATACGTAAATGGTCTTTGAGTTAAGCCAAACCGATGATTGATGATATTATCGGTTTTATTTAAGTCCGATTTTTTAGGTGGTTGGGAGTAGTATTGTTTTACGTAACCCCATATTAATGGGCCTAATTGCTGTTTGCATGGCCCTCCTGTTGCAGAATCTAGAGATTAAGAGCCCACTTCTAGGACCTTTTGTAATGGCCTTAGTGCTCTTGTTGCTTTGGGCCGGACTAAGTGCTTTATATGCCCGGTTTACCACAAGTCAATGTCATGCTAATTCTGAGAGAATTGTACTGTTTTGTACGTAATTCTTTGGAAACCGTTTCTCAGGATCGCGGCTTCCAAGAAGTAGACAATCTAGGTTATCCCATATACCATGCATATTAGACCATATTTACCATAACTTTAGCTCCAAAATCTTACTAGATCTAGAGTTTCTGTAATAAAGTAAAATACTTTTTATTTTTAGTTTAAAATAAAATCAGATATCATAACTAAATGGTTATTTAGCACTACTCCACTCTAGGTTTTATAGGTCTGCTCCACAAACCGCTAGCCGAACATATTCATATCTTAATTTTTGAATCTGTGAAAAAAGTAGATTTACGACTCCGCTCCTCATTTTTCTCATTTTTTACGAAGCATATTAGAGAGTACTAAGTAAATTCACTTTTTAAAATAGAATGCGGAGTTAGTACTAATTTACAACCATTACACAACCTACCCTTTCACTTTTTTATTTTTGTTTCTTGCTTGCCGGTGTTCTACTTCCATTAACTAGAGATGATAGGCGACGGGATGGAAAGATCGTGCCGGGCGGCGGGGCAGTAGGATTCGAGGCGACGTCATCGGGACTCGGTGACTCAGCGGCCGACCTAGCTACACCGGGAGCAGGGGCATCAGGGAGATCAGTAGTGGGCATCGGGGAGAGCGACGGCAGTGGGAGGATTCAGGGTGGCATCATTGGGCCTCGATGATTCGACGGCCAGCCTAGCCACACCAAGAGCGGGCATGGCGAGGAGATTGGCAACGGGGGGCAGGGATGAGCCTGTAAGCACCCAAGCATAAATCACCCACCGGAGAGCTATTCCGTCACCAGAGTTCACGAATTGTTCATCGGAGAAGAACGAGGATCGCTGCTCAAACACACACGCACACGCTCTTCCTCCAAACGCAACCACTTTTCTGTTATTTCATCGATGATCTCCTCTGTTCCTTGTCCGGCACATTTATACCAAACCTAAGTTCCAAATACGTTTTCACTTACAAAAATACGCTTTCTCACTCAACACACACGCATTACAACTTCAACCATTCACCAGAAGCATTCCCACCACCTATGATTCAAGTTGCGCCGTCCGATGACACAACGCGAGGTGTGACATTTGCCCCCCCCCCTCTTGAACTTCGTCTTCATTCCAGAGAGGCGCCGCCAGAAACCGAGCTTTCAATACCGAGTAATCCTCCCAAGCTGAACATGCCGCAGGTAAAGAACCCCATCGAACCAATACCTAGACCAAAGCTACATTACCTTTTTTTAACAAGGCGATGATCCAGAATTTTTAAAGGCACTAAATCCTGAATATCCAACTCCACCACAGATGGTAAGGTTGAGAATACAAGAACATGAGAAGGAATAAACTGCTTCAATTGCGAGACATGGAAAACAGAGTGTATCAGAGATTCAGTAGGCAACTGTAACTTGTATGCCACCTGACCAATGCATTCAGTGATCAGGAAGGGACCAAAATACTTAAAGGATAATTTAGGGTAAGGGCGATTGGCCACTGTAGTTTGAGCATAAGGTTGCAGTTTCAGCAAAACTTGGTCACCCACTTGAAAGGAACAAAAAGAACGATTTAAATTAGCCTATTGTTTCATCCTTAACTGAGCTTTGCGCAACTGATATTGAAGCATATCAGAGAACAACTGGCGGTCATGTAACAATTTCTCAACTTCAGGAACAGAAGCTAAATTGTCTGAAGCAATAGTCAAATCCGGCAAAAATGAATAGTTTGGTTCAATCCCATATAGTACCTTGTATGGAGAGCACTAGAGAGTGGAATGGAAGTTGGTATTATACCAAAACTGCGCCAAAGGAAGCCACTCAATCCATTTGCGAGGGGTAGATGTTGTAGTGCAACGAAGATACATCTCAAGGCATTGGTTCACTCTTTCCATTTGTCCATCTGATTGAGGATGATAAGCAGTGGACAAACTCAAGGGCACTTGTAACCAATCAAAAAGAGCTTCCCAAAAAGTGCTGGTGAAAATTTTATCTCTGTCCAATACAATGGATTTGGGAGCTCCAAACAGAGATACTACCCTGTCTAAAAAGACTTTGGCAACATGTTGAGCTGAAAAAGGGTGCTTCAACGGCAAAAACTGAGCAAACTTAGAAAACCGATCAACGACCACCAGAATACAATTATATCCTTGAGACAACGGCAATCCTTCAATAAAATCCATTGAGATATCTTGCCAAGCCCCTTTCGGAATTGGTAATAGCTGCAGCAATCCGGGAGATTTACACAACTCATGTTTAGCATGTTGACACACTGCACATTGAGAAATGTACTCCTACACAGACTTTTTAATTCCTGGCCAAGTAAAAATTTTATGAATACGTTGATACGCTGGTTGTATTCCCGAATAACCCCCAACTGCAACAATAATTTTTGTTTGCAAGGCTGAGTTACTGCCAATCCAAATCTTGCCATTGTGTCGAATCAGACCTTCAGTTAGACTGAATCCCTGATCATTGGTACCACAAATTGCTAATTCTTGTAACATCGACTGAGCTTGTGAATCCACTGCATAGGAATTCAACACCTCATGAACCCAACTGGGTTGAACACAAGAAACTACTTGAAGATGAAATAAATGAGCCACTCTAGACAACGCGTCAGCTGCCAGATTCTCTGAACCACGCCTATATTGGAACTTATACTGTAAACCAATCAACTTCGTCATCGCTTTTCTCTGCATTTTAGACGACAAGGGTTGAGTCTCCAAATGGCAAAGGGCTCTATGATCTGTGTAAAGTGTAAAGGGACCTCTTATCAAATAAGAACACCATTTGTCAATTGCCATAAGAATGGCTAAAAATTCCTTTTCATAAATTGATAACTTCTGATTTGTAGCTCCCAATGCTGTACTGTAAAATGCAATAGGTGATTTGCCTGTGACAAAATTGCTCCAATGCCGGCATCACAAGCATCCGTTTCAACACAAAACGGTAAGTGAAAAGAGGGAAGTGCCAAAAACTGGTGTAGTGCATAGCCTTCTTTACTGCATCAAAAGTTGTTTGAGCTTGAGTTGTCCACTTAAAAGATGTAGTTGTTTTCAACAGATTAGTAAGAAGTTTTGTCAAAATACCATAATGACGCACAAACTTGCGATAATATCCGGTCAAACCTAGAAAACCACGAAGTTCAGTGACTGGTTGTGGAGTTGGCCACTCTTTCATGACTTGTGTCTTTTCTAGATCCGCAGCCACACCTTGATCAGAGATAATATGTCCCAAATACTCAAGTTGTTGCAAGGCAAAAGAGCATTTACTCATCTTAGCACACAACTGATGTTCCTATAGGGTACTGAGTACTGCTCGCAAATGTTGCACATGATCAGTCATGGACTTACTATAAACCAAAATATCATCCATAAAGATTAACACAAATTTGCGCATTTGTTTTGCAAAAATTGAATTCATCAAACATTGAAACGTTACCGGAGCATTTGTTAAACCAAATAGCATGACTCGAACTTGAAAATGACCATGATGGGTTTTAAAAGCAGTCTTCAATTCATCTTCTTCCCTCATTCGGATTTGGTCGTACCCACTTTTCCGATCAAGTTTAGAGAATACCTTGGAACCTCCCAACTCATCCAAGAGTTCATCAATTATAGGTAAAGGAAACTTATTCTTTACTGTGACTGAATTCAATTTTTTGTAATCAATACATAACCTCCACGATCGATCCTTCTTCTTTACCAACAAAACTGGTGAGGCAAACGGACTATAGCTAGGTATCACCAACCCAGATTGCAACATTTAAGCAACTTGCTGCTCAATTTCATCCTTTTGTGCTGGTGAATATCTATATGGTCTTGCGTTCACCGGAATAGTACCAGATAACAATGATATAGCATGATCAAAATCACGATGAGGAGGTAACTAAGAGGAGGCTTGAAAAACTGACTGGAATTCATCTAGAACAACCATAATGTTAGCTGGAACAACAACAAATACTTCAGGTTCCACCTTCTGGATCACCGCAAGAGCCCAAATGTCATTGCTCTTATCACATTTCATCAATTGATGCAAGGAAATAGGTTTAACCGAACCAGCTAGATGAGGCAAAACCCCTTGTAATGTGATGGATGTGTTTTATAAGTAAAGGACAACTGTTTGTTAATCCAGTAACATTCCATTGGACTGTATAACTCCAACCAGTCCATACCCAAAATGGCATCAAAACCTCCTAATGCCAATACTTTCATGTCATGAGAAAAAGTTGTTCCTTGAACCCACCATGTAAACTGAAAACCAATTGAGTACAGGACAACACACTACCATTTGCCATTCTAACTTGAAGTGCATCAATATTTGTTAGAGGTAACTTCAACTTGTTAAGTAGAGTTGAATTGATGAAACTGTGAGAGCATCCAGAATCCACAAGAAACAACAATTTCTGTCGTTGCACTAATACTTCCAACCGGATAGTGCCTAGCAAACTCAAACCCCCATTGCATTAACTAAAAAGTATGCTTCAGTTTCAGCAGACAATAAATGTTCCACTGCCATTATGTCAAGCAACTCATCAGATAAAATTTCAGGGGTGTCTAAAACTTCTGTGGCATTAACATGAGCAGTAATGTGAACATTACACTGATGAGTTGGAGTATATTTTTCACCACATTTAAAACATAATACATTTAGTCTTCTGTATTCCTTTAACTGTTGAGCCTTCCAAACATCCCCTTAGCCAAGTTTTACCTTATCCAACACTTTGTTAAGTTGAACATGTCCATGTTTTGGTGCCCACTTCTTTTTAGTGTCTACGGAATCAACCAAGCCCTCTTTGGCCAAAGCAAGATGATAAGCGTGTGTCATAGTACGAGGAATCTGGGACTGAACATGTATCCTCAAATCCTCTCGTAACCCCAAAACAAAATGACTTACAAGCCATAAACCACCAATTTCAGCATCATCATATAAACGAATTTAGTACAGAAGAGAATCAAATTGACTCTTGTATTCATCAACTATACCTTTTTGTTTGAGGACCAACACTTCATTCATTTTGATATGTTGAATGTTGGCTTCAAATTCCTGTAAAACCGCCAAACTAAAATCCTCCCATGTATGACGGCCAAACTCTTGCTTCCAAGCCTTGTACTAGTGAGTAGCATTACCAATAAGATTCAATGAAGCGGCATACATTTTGAATCCATCAAGAATTTGATACAAGATACAACTCAAAGTAAGTAACACACTAGTCAAGCCACACTCAAACACCAGAGCCATCAAACTTCGGAAGGTCCATCTTGGGTGGATGCCATCGACGAGTATACCCCTCAACATTTCCTCTCTCTCGATCAACCGCATCCAACAACGAAGAAATTGAAGAACCAGGATCAACATGGACAGTACCTTGAGTTGCGCGAGGTAGAGTACCCGTAGTAACTTGCTTCAACGTTGTGGCTAATACTTCCTGGTCTTGTTGAACTTGCACAAGTGATGTCATCGTAAGATCAACTTTAGTCTGCATATGCTCCATTTTCGCCACTAAATGTTGTTGGCCCGCCTCCATTAACTCCACCTTTGCCAACAAAGTATTCACATCTTCGATCACATGGTCTTCCATCGCCTCCATAGCAACGATCACCTGCTTAACTTGCAGGGACTGACGTGCCAGATTGTACACCTGCCCCGAATCAGCCGAACCCTGAAAGGAATTACAGCAGTCACCGAAGCAACCGCTAACCCAACCATGGGAAGATTTTACCGGGCAACCAAGGGAATAACAGTGCACAATCCAGTGAATCCTAAATCTGATACCACTGTAAGCACCCAAGCGTAAATCACCCGCCGAAGAGCTATTCCGTCACCATAGTTCAGGAATTGCTCATCGGAGAAGAACGGGGATCGCTGCTCAAACACACATGCACACGCTCTTCCTCCAGACGCGACCACTTTTCTGTTATTTCATCGATGATCTCCTCTGTTCCTTGTCTGACACATTTATACCAGACCTAAGTTCCAAATACGTTTTCACTTACAAAAATACGCTTTTTCACTCAACACACGCATTACAACTTCAACCATTCGCCAGAAGCATTCCCGCTACATGTGATTCAAGCCGCACCGTCCGATGAAACAACACGAGGTGTGACAGAGCCGGCGACGATGTTGGGACTCGATGATTCGGCGGCTAGAGTTCATGGTAATGTGGCGCTGGTTTTGGATGATAGCAGTCAGAGGGATGCGACAGGTACTTTCAAGTGTTGATTTGATTGGATGCCTTGTTTATTCAATTAACTTGCTTGTTTGTAGATAGATGATCATTGTGTCACCTATGTCATATGGTCTAACTTACTGGTTAGTTCTTTTACTTCTCTTAACTGATCTGTCTCAAATGAATAGCTAATTTCTTTCAACATTATTTTAGGATCCATGTTTATTGTACACGATCTGAAATGTTCTTTGTTCAGCATCACATATGTCAATAATTCATAGGGCAAGCTTTGGGGCCATTTTGTTTTGTAGATTTGTCCAACACATAAATCATTCTTGTTCCATGGTTGGTTCTTTTTCTCCAAAAATGCTAAATTTCTCTCTTTTATTTCAGTCTGGCCATTAACTGCAATAGGCATTGAACCAAGGTTTACCACGTCCCACTCAGCTAAAGTGGATGAAGTGTTGCTGGCAAATGGCCTTATTGGAAGTGTGGATTGGCTAGACAAATACATTTGAGGAATTTTTTTAAAAAATAATATAATTTTTAAAAAATCAAATCTATATGTCCATTTGAAAAATTGTCAAAAGTAGCATGTGGTCGACATTTGAAGTGTCGACTGGTGCGTCAGCTCCAATCGGCACTTCAGACGTGACATCTGACCGCATGCTACTTTTTCAAAATTTTCAAACGGACATATAGATTTAATTTTTTTAAAAAAATATATTATTTTTTTAAAAAAAATTACATTTGAGCATCTGCTTCACAAGGACGGTGAAATATTATTGAAGTTACTTTTTTTCTTTTTGCCCCCTTTTACACAAGAGTGGAGAGTTTTGTTGTGATAAAATAGAAAAGAGCAAAAGCTAGCACACGAATAAACACTATGATGTAGTTCGTTGCAACTGTAAATTCTTCTGCGAAAATCTTCACAATTTATACTACTGGACTCTAATGTTATTTGACTTTTTTGATGAGTTAGCCATAGCACTTTCTCTTCATCGGAATTAGTATGTAGTGCTACTACACAAATATTTGTGAAATACTTGAGTAACATGAATTATTTATGATTAAAAACACAAGACATTATTATTTTGGTATAATTATATTAAGGTACGTCAATAAATAAATCCTAATATAACTTAAGAGAAAAATAGTATATTATTACTAAATTTGACTATTTGTGAATTTGGATCTACTTTATAAGCCAAATAAATATAGGCACTCTACAGTAATTCTACTTTAGATCTGAATCTAAATGACATGGAGTAGAATAGATTACATTAATTCTACTTTAGATCTGATTCTAAATGAATTCCGTGAAATAAAATAGATTTTGGTAGAACAGAGTAGTGTCAAACAAGACCTAAATATAACTAATTCACTAATATTTAGAGCTCTGTGCCTAACATATCTTCTAGTGATTACATTGAAGTCGTACGTGCACATACCTGCAAAGGCTGCAACGGATTTTGGCAAGAGTAAATATGTGAATCTCGTAAGTGCTCTGCCAATGCACATCTGTGTATATATGTAAACATGGAAAGGGGTAAATTCGTAAAACTTACAAGATTTCGTCCCTGCAACTTATGCTTAGTTTACTAGCGCTCGTTAACACAAAAGTTAACGAGTAACATGACGTATGCAACAGGTTACGGCTGTTGCTGTTTCGCAACTCGATCGATCGAGTTTACTGGTGCAAACTCATAGCATGCTTCCCATGAACCAAATTTATCATATCGCAATGATACATTCGGAAAGCTTTAAATCTACGTTCCTCTGTTACATGACCACAGCTACAATACAAGCATACCGTGTTACACTGTCGGATTACAAGAAAATGAATACAAAGTGACTAGTCACACCCTAAGCATTGACCCCAAACCTCTGAGCTGAGGCAAAAAAGGATGGAAAAAACATAACTCATAAGTTGACTAAAAAGAACATGAACAATAAAATTTACAATGTGAGGCTGAATCTGGGACAAAAGATTTCACATAGGCGTAAATCCTTGTGCTATTCGCTTATGCATATCACTACCTTGTTTTCTTGATGATTGCTGAAGTGCGCATCTCTGCGTCTTCCTTGGCAAATTTCCACCAGAGATATGTGAGGGGAACAGACACAGCTACGCAGAATACACGACCATCTACATATCCCCAGCGTGGTGGTATGTCATAGGCTTCCAAGATTATTGAGAAGGCACCTCCAATAATGACAAACAAGATCTTAAAACATGAAGGATGTTTCGTCATGACAGCCCATACTGCCCATAGGAAGAACTGCGCAATGCTAGCAGCAGTGCAAACCTTTGTATTCAGGCCTGCACAAAAGGGGGGAAATTAAGATACATAGGCATAAACTTTCTTAAAGGCTTGCAATAATGTAATCATTTTAACACGAACATAACAAATTGTGGACATAACCTACAGATATTAACAGTTTTATACATTCTTCATAGTTCATTACACAACCTTGTCAGTTGTAGAAATGGATAATGGCTCCGTATCTTGTGCACAAAGCACCCTCCGTACACAAATACACAAGCTAAATCGTAGCCCTACATCCAAAATCCAATGACAACAACGTTTTTGCAAAAAGACCCTCCTGCAGTGCAGCTCCACTTTTGCCTGCGAGTTTGCCAAAAAACTCCTCCAAACCTATGTCGTTGGATTTTAGATGTAGGGGCACGATTTGACTTGTACATTTGTGCACAGAGTGTTAGGCTCACCCCACCTAGCCAACCCAACCATAAAACCTAGGCGTTATAGTGGGAGGGGTGGGGGCTTTTATCCATAGCCCAACATTCCCCCTACGGCGTGCGAGTCCGGCAGCAGGATCTAGAGCCCGACGTAGCCCGCAACAGGTCTCAGCACACGAAAGAGGCGCAGGGGAAATCGCGCAGCGGAAATGCGTGGCCAGGGGGGTTCGAACCCAGGACCTTGGCTCTGATACCATGTTAGGCTCACCCCACCTAGCCAACCCAACCATAAAACCTCGGCGTTATAGTGGGAGGGGTGGGGGCTTTTATCCATAATCCAACATAGAGGGTGCTTTGTACATAGGACACCTTCAACTACACACTAGCAGGTTAAAATACAGCAACATGATACCTACTCAGAACTTCAGTACTCCTTAAATTCTACCAGCAATAGTAGTGACTAGCAAATATAGATGGTGTCCAGCAATATAGGATTTCAATTATCTGCAGGAAGGATGCATTCAACATGAAAATCCTATGTGTAGAAAATGTTCAAGTTCAATATCCATCGTTCTGCTAGAAATTCACCTTTATCAAGTTCATAGAAATTGAGATACAAAACATGAGTTGTTGTGAATGCTAGAATTGGAGCCGCGACCATCACTCTGGAAGCTTCATCCTTAAGATTTAGAGTTCGCAATACTGCCAGGATTAGGGAATACCCAATAAAAGCAGCAAATGATGAATAATACAATTTCTCTGTCCAAAATGTATCACTGCACACAATGGAAGAGTCATGTTCAACCAAAAATAATGAAGCGCACAGACTGGAACCATACTTTTGGGCGGTGGATTGGACTTACCAACTATGATAGATGGCACGCCAAAACCATGCATTCATTGACAGGAGACCATAAATGTGCCATAAGCCAGTGTATTCATAGTAGGTCATATGAGTTTCAGGCCTAAGAGGCAGCTTGTAAGAAAGCAGGAGGAAAAAGGATAGCCACCCATTAAACTGTACAAGAAGAGACAGCGCAGAGAGAGCAGCAGAAACAGGCTCCTGCAAGAAGGAAGAAAAATTAACAGCAGTAATAGGTGTTGGCCACAAGATCATGAAACTGAAAAGAGGATGCTTAGATGACTGAAGCGAAAAAAGCTCTTGAGTTAAGAAGTAAATGATTAACTACCTGAAACACAGAGGCACGCTTCAAGGGCCATTTGCCATGATACTTGACTGATCCTAATCCAAGTTGCTCCCTTTCACTTTCCCTCTCCATCATACAGTGATATTTGCATTCACTCTTGCAGTTCCATTCCTTCCACTGCAAGTATAGTGGTTCATGTGTGTACCATGATTTGTCAGAAGGATGGTCATCAGTTGGAACCTGGCAGTGCCTTACAGAAGTCTCTCTGAGGGAACCCGTCTTTTCGCATTCTTCAACGCAAGTTCTGGTGAAGTTAGGTCAGATCAGGACAGTTAGACTATTGATTGCTCATTAGACCATCAACATCCATTTTTGTATCTATAACAGGGAACTGAACAGGTTTATGGACAGATTTAAATAATAAGGTAGATAAAAAGTCACAAGCTTACATCAGGATGTACTCATAACTTTTGTCCTCGATACTCAACTAAGCTTTGTTCGTCCACACATGATCATGGACAGATTATCAAAAGAACATCACACGCATTGGTAGCTCCTGCTGAAGTAGTATATTTTTCTTGGTGCAGTTTTACAATCTCTAAATAAGATGGCGCACGGTGCAACCTAACCAAATCCCTGACCAGAATCATGTCTAGCTATCCACAGCCAACGAGCACTGAGTGTTCGCGCAAAAACCTACAAAGTACAAGTAACTACCGCCACATCCTCGCTGATTCCTTTGCACAGACAATCAGCTCCTCGAACCAAAGGCAAAAATATACACCCACCGACCTTCCCAAATCACCGAATCTTGGGAGCAAGAGAAGACGACGACACTGGCCTACCTGTAGAGCGGATGGGCGTCGCCCTCAGACGCGCACACCGTCAGGGCAGTCGCCAAGAAGCGGACAAGCAGCGCCAGCCAGGCCGCCCGGCCAAGCCCCATCCTCCCTCTTCTGCCGTCCTCCTAAACTCGATTAGTAGACCTACACGGCGGCCAGTGGCGGGTGGAGCGCGAAGAGGAGATCCGTGCCACCGCGGATCGGTGAGGCCCGGAACTGGCGCAGAATCCGAAGGGCAAGCAAGAGAGTAGCGTCGAGCGGAGGCGAATCGCACGGCCGGTGGCCGGTGGCCGGGAGAGGGGAGCAAATCGTGAAATCGGAGTGGGATTTTTTTTTCTCTCGTGTGGGGATGTGTGTCCTCCTGTGTATAAACAAACCATCAGAGTAGTATTGTTTTTTCTTTTCGTGGAAAGTGCGGGAGAAGCGTGGGATAGGGTTTTTGTTTCCTTGTCCAAATTTTACTTCCGTCGTGTCAAATGTTTGTCGTGTCAAATGTTTAGATATTATTTTGAAGTATTAAATATGAATTATTTATAAAATTTATTCATAATTGATGAATTATTTACGGGATGAATCTAATGAGCATAATTATGCCATGATTTGACAATGTAATGTTACAGTAAACATTTGCTAATCATGGATTAATTAGGCTTAATAAATTTATCTCACGAATAATTCTCCGATTCTGCAATTATTTTTATAATTAGTTCAAGTTTAGACCTTCAAATTGATGTATAAACATACGATGTGACACAGACTAAACTTTAGTTCATGGAACCAAACACCCCTTTAGGGCTGATTTGGGAGCCCAAAATCCCAGCCCATTCCCTGGGGATGGGCCGGGATTTTAGCCTAAAATCCCGGCCCATCCCCAGGGAATGGGCTGGGATTTTGGGCTCCCAAATCAGCCCTTAGGAGTTGTTAATTTAATCCCTTTGGGGAAGGGGATTGAGGGGATTGGAGGGGATTTATACTACAATCCCCTCCAATCCCCCTAAATCCCTTCCAATCCACTTCAATCCCCTCATAACTGAACAGACCCTTAGGGCCTGTTTGGGAATTCACAATCCCAGCCCATTCCCTAGGGATGGGCCGGGATTTTGAACTAAAATCCCGGCCCATCCCCAGGGAATGGGCTGGGATTGTGGGCTCCCAAACCAGCCCTTAAGGGGTATTTGGCACCGCTCCACTCCTAATTTTGTAGCTCTGCTCCGCAATCCTTAAGCCAAACTAGTTCAGATCTTAATTTTTGGATCTATAAAAAATACAGATCCATGACTCTGCTTCTTGTTTTTTGCAGAGCGGATTCAGTTTTATAAACAAAACATGAAGTTTGGAGGTATTTACCCACCATGCCATTAATGAATACCGGCTTGTTACTCCTTCGCAAGTCTTATTCCTCCGCAACTCTTTTGTTTCCTTCTCTAATGATGGAGCAAGGCTTTGGTATTCCTTCTCTGGCGATGATGGAGCAAGGCGAGGCCGTGGCTAGCTAGGCCGCTTCGGGGGCAGTGGTGCGAGCGCTTGTCCAAGCCGCTACGGGGATGACGGCGTGAGCCCCTAGGCAGGGAGCAACGAGGGTAGTGGCTCGGGCCCCTGGCCAGGGTGTAGTAGGGGCGACGACGTAGGTCTCTGGCCAGGCGGCAGGGGCGGCGACACGGGCACCTTGGGGTGTTTGGATATGGGGCCTAAAATTTAATTTCTATCATATCTAATATTTAGATACTGTTTTGAAATATTAAATATAGACTATTTACAAAATCATTCATAATCGGTGAATTATTCACCAGACGAATCTAATGAGCCTAATTACGCCGTGATTTGATAATGTGATGTTATAGTAAACATTTGTTAATCATGGATTAATTAGGCTTAATAAATTTGTCTTGCGAATTATCCTCTGATTCTGCAATTATTTTTATAATTAGTTCATGTTTAGTCCTTCAAATTGATGTCCAAACATCAGCTGTGACACGGGCTAAAATTTAGCCCTTGATCCAAACACCCTATTAAACCTCCTCCGATTGGAGTCTCTCGAGAATTTTGAGCGACATGTCGCTTCCGCGTGCGGCGACATCGCATGTAGGAAACGATCATTTTTGTAAAAAGGTCCTACTGTTTTTAGTTATTTCCTTTCAAGTCTAGCACGTGGGGATGGATAGGACAGATGCGGGAGAGAGCATACAAGTCTGCAATCCCTAGCCTGATGCTTCCTCCCTTCCCCTACTATTCGTCATCGACTCTTCCTGCTTGGCCAGTCATCATGACCTTCCTCGGTCTAGCCAGTCACCGCCGCAGTTCACTCCCCTCCCCGCTCCTCCCTCTACCCGTCGACTGCGTCGTCCCTAGCCATCCAGGCGTCCCTACTCCATCGTTGCATTCCTCGGCTTGGACGATCGCCGATGCCTCCCCTCGGCATGGCCTCGGCTGGCGGTGCCTCCTTGCCCCCTGGTCGACATGTCGGCCGTCGGTAGCCGCACCATGCTCCACTCCTGCCCATCCATCGCTCAGATCTGCACTCCTCTATGTCGATGTTCCTTTTTCTAGTTTTGGCCACTCATCGTCGCCTACCAGGACGTCGCTCATCACTGCCTCACACTACCATGCCCGATGTGGTCGGCGGTCTCAGTTCTTGTGCGCTCTCTTCTCTTCACTGGGTAACTTTTTGTGTGTGGGCCCCTGTTGACCATTGTGAGATGTGCGGCCGCACTATTCGGTGCATCCTAGAGGGTGGCTAAGCGGTGAGTTTACTCTCTGTACCTAAAGCGGTGAGATGAGTTTTTTGAGTGGTGCTGTTTTGCAGGTGCATTGTGCTACACCGCTTACTCCCCGGTGAGCTCTCTAGAATCTATATAAGTTGCGTGCTCTGGTGGCTATTGAGCTCTTTTCCTTTTTCCATCGCTTATACAACCTCAAGCACATCATAAGTGTATGAACACTTACACTTGAATGTTAATGCTATTTAGTGACTTTGTGTATGTATGTTAATGCTTTGTCACTGTTTTTCCAGAATCATTTGAACACTTGAACAATGCCCTTGCAAATTATGTTGCTTTCAAGGTAGAGTTGACACACATGAGCTTAATGTCATCCTTAGAGTTGATTTTTGGTACCCACTGCCCTTGCAAATTATGTTGCTTTATAGTTCCGAACTATTCATCCTCTGTTTCTAAGTATGGAAAAAAATGATCAAAATAGGGTTCAATTGAGAAAATTAGTCAAGCTATTCGAGTTCCGCCTCAAGAAAATGTATGTGTTGGGGGAGATAATCTCGACTATACTTAGGGAGAATTGATGACTGAAGCGGAGGCCCCAAGAGGTGGCTCCATAGGTCGAAGAGCAGTTCAACAACATGCACAGGAGATTTCAGTGAATCTCGAGGCCGAAGCCCGCTCCGAGAAGACTAGGGCTTCGGGGCCCAAGTGAGGTCCGAAGCGAGGCTTCCGAAGGCCGGAGACCACCGAAGGTGACTGGCTACACCAAGGATCCTAAGAGGATGTACAGAGTCTATTTGTGGGAGGCGTCATCCACCAAGACCGGAGTGCGTCGTCTGTGATGCACTATAGTCCTAGTAGGCGTGACAGACGGCTGGTATCAATCTAGTCCAGTTAGGTGTGCGTCAAGACCGCACGTGCGCACCGTCATGCCTACCACTGTAGCCATGTCACTGAATGACTGGTAGAGTCATTAGGATTGTACTCCTGCCAATTAGGGGTATGGCAGATTGTACGACGCATGTATGTCTAAGGGGTCAAAGGGTATTGGCCCGGTGTAGGGCTCCACTATAAATACCCTCCCCGTGTGTTGTACGGGGACATAACTCGAGATCCAAGAATACAACTTTGAGCTAAGCCTTCCACCTCAATCTAATTTCCTCAAAACCTGTTGGTGTAATCTTTTACACCAACAGTTGGCGCTGTCCGTGGGGACCTTAGTTCGAGAAGCTAACGTCCTCTCCACTCTACGTCCAAGGAAGAAGCATGTCGACTAAGAAGGGCGCTAGCATGGCCCGCCTCCGAAGGTATGCTCAGACCTCGAGGCAGGGGCCGTCCCTATCAGCCCCCTGCAGTTCAAGGGGCAGCTCCGGACCCGGTGCCAGAGGCGGTGCCGGGGGCCCGGGACCTTTCCGACTCGGCGGGACCATCGGCGGAAGACCCGACAACCGCCTAGGAGGGGCTCGCTGGGCTCTGCCCCCCAGGTGATTGCCCAGCGACGGTCCTTTGAACTGACTTTGTTCACTCGCAAGACCTAGAGATGAACTCCGGAGGCAACGGGAGCCAGGCTGACGCAGTGGCCACTGAAAACGCTCGAGTGAGAGATGAGCTAGCGCAATGGCGGCAAGTGGCCACGGTCTGACTCCCAGAGCCCCCGCGCATGACGAGGGTCTAGGCTATCACGCTAAGTGACGTCGAAGACTAGGAAGACCAGCGGTAGGAGGAGAACGCGTCCTTTGACGAGGAGTCCCCACTGCACCGTGACCTGTAGAGGGTGCGGTTTGACTCAAAGTTCCACGCGGCGAAGCTCCCAAAGTATTCCGGGGAATCTGACCTTGGAGAATTTTCTCGCTCCTATGCCCTGGCGATAGAAGCCTGCGGGGGAGGTCAGGACACGATGGCAAAATGCTTCCCCCTAGCTCTCGAAGGCATTGCCCTCCAGTGGTTCTAGTCGCTGAGACTAGGGTCCATCAGGTCATGGGACTAGTTGAAGAAAAAATTTGTCAACAACTTTCAGGGGACCTTCGTGGCCCCCATGTCCACGGGGAGCCTCTTCCAGGTGAAGCAGCAGCCTGGTGAAACACTACGGCAGTACCAGCAGCGCTTCGCCCACACTAAGGCCCAAATCAAAGGGCTGTCAGCCTCCTCCGTCATCGACGCTACTCACGAAGGCGTCACCAACATCGCTTCAAGCTCTAAATAAATATATGAATTTATGGAATTATTTTAATCATAAAAACATTTTAAATTGTTGTTGGGCCCCTGTAGGATCGATGTACCGACTAGAGGGGGGGGGGGAATAGGCGGTATTTTAAAACTAATTCAATTTTACCTAAACAATGAGCAAGGACCTAAGGCAATGGTAGCAAACAGCTAGAACAAATAGTGCAACCTAAGATAGCAAGTAGATTACTCTAGAAAAGTAAGATTGCACAATTTAACTTGCTCAAAATAACAGGGACAAGAGACAACCGAATTTTATCCCGAGGTTCGGAAATTTGCCAATTTCCTACGTCCTCATTGAGGCGAGTTTCACTTGACCGCTCTCTTCACCAAGCCTCGGATTTCTCAAAGAGAAATTAGCTTGAAGTTGAGCCGGCACCGGAAGTGCAACTCTCGGGCCTCGATCACTAGTGGTAGCTCTTCTCCACTCCGGATAGGCGAGCTCCAACCTTCACAACCTTCCGGGTCTCCTCCACAACCTTCTAGGAGAGATCACCGGTTTCTTCTCCAAGCCGTCTAGGAGATGGCAATCTCCAAGAGTAACAAGCTGCAATCAAAGCTAGGAGAAGAGGATCAAGTGCCAAAATGCCAATGCAATGCAATTCACTCAATCACTTGATCACCTCTTTTTCTTCCCAACCTCACTAGTGCTCAAATTAGTGCTCAAAGGTGGGAGAGACTCTCTTGTGCTCAAGTATGCTCAAATGAATGCCAAAAGTCTAGCAAAGGAGCTGTAGCAAGGGTTTATATAGCCACACACCCAAAAACTAGCCGTTACACAAGTTAGGTGGCTCTCTGCGCAATGTCGGTCTGACCGCCCATCTTGGGCCGGTCTGACCGACCTCAACTGCAACGGCTAGAAAACTAGCCGTTTACTGATGTGACAGGACGCCTCGGTCTGACCGGCCATGCTGGCCCGGTCGGACCGGCCCTACCCGGTCTGACCGGCCATCGGCTCGGTCGGACCGATAGTGCTCCCGTCGGCTCTGTAAACCAGCAGTTTTTCTGCCCTGCGCAACCCGGTCGGACCGGCCCCCCTGGCCGGTCGGACCGTCCAACTCCAGCCGGTCTGACCGGACCCACATGGTCGGTCAGACCGCCAGGGTCAGACAGCTCCAACAAAATGCTGCAATGATTTTTCAAGGATTTTGCCAAAATAGCAACTTTTGCAACAATCACACATGATCAAAAGATACTATATGCAATGCAAATTGGGCACTTGAAAATCAACTCATAACCAAGATGCAACCCCTCTTTATAGTACGGCAAAAACAAAATTTAAACCTAGCCTAATTGATCGCTCCAAACACCTCGATCAATTTCTAGATTCCTTCAAACCTTTTGCCGTAGCCTTTAAACGTCCAGATCTTCGGGTTTCCATCTTGTGCTCCATTTGCGCGGGACCTACTCATTTCCTTCACACTTAAGAAAAATATTAGTCCTCAAACGCATGTTTATCATTAATTACCAAAACTCACATAGGGCCTAGATCTTCAATCTCCCCCTTTTTGGTAATTGATGACAAACACTTCAGAGATAAAGAAATATGTTAAAGTAGAAGTATCCACAATTGAGCGCAAAGCTCCCCCTGAATAAATGATGGGGTACAAGTAAATGGAGCAAGATATGAGATATAATTCCAAACACAATTCACATATTCAATGAAGCAAAGAGAGTTTCTCATAATAAAAGCAAATAGTTCAAATTAGGTTGAGTACGATATGGAAAGCAAATAGAGTTCATTATACAAACAACCATAGATAGATAGCGATATAAAAAGATTTGATCCTTCCTAAACTTTCCTTCTTACTGCTGCTACCTATTCCCTTAATCTTCTGCTGCCTTCTCCCCTACTGCTAACCGCTTAAACTTCTTCTCCCCCTTTTGGCATCAAGAACCAAAAAAAAGACTATTCCTGGGAAGGAGGCTGAGAATCATCAAGGCGACGACGACGGCGCTGGTACTGAAGAGGGTATCCTGTTGAGGAAGATGAATCTAGCCGATCAACTCGAGAAGAAAGAGTGTCAATCCTGGAGTTGATACGCTCTTGACCCCCTTGAAGGCTTTGCAGATGGGAGGTGATAGCTTCTTGTCCTAGAGCCATTTGATCCATTCTTGAATTTAACTGAAGAAAGCCAGCTGTTACTTGTTGAAGAACTGGATCAAAGAACTGGGTGGCATCCATACCAAAATAAGCACCAGATCCAGAGCTCTGAGGAGGAGCAAAAGAGCTGCTAGGAATGTCCTGAGGATGAACCTGTCCTGCTCCCATATCAGCTGGATCGACGGCTGGAGCCAAAGGAGTGGCCGAGAAGCGAGGCCTGTACTGAGAGTGAGTGAAATCAAGGCGCTCGTTCACATTTCCTACTTTGCTCAAAATTAATCTCATGATAAACGGAGCATAGTAGACTCCAAGAGTGAGGCTTCCTTTTGAGAGTGCCATCTCATATAGCATCAAATGAATGACATCAAACCTCTTTCCAGTCATCACTGCATCTAGAAGAGTCCAAGCAACACCTCGAATAGCATCATTGTTGCCTAGACGCGGTAAAATGGAGTGCCGCAGAATGCGATGTGCCACACTATGAAGAGTCTTCATTCCAGTAACCCCTCCAATCTTGTGAGCAGCAGATGGGATGTAGAATTGAGCCATTTCTTCTTCTGACAAAGGATTGTGAGTGAACTCATCATGCAGTCTGAGGCCAGAAGAGAATCTTATGTCCCAAGCACTCTGAATTTCTTGCTTTGTAGCAATGCAAAAGATATCTCCAGTCATCCATGTAAGAGAATCACAAGTGGCAGGTATGAAAACTGTGGCATAAAACTGACGGATAATGTCCCAATTGAAATCTTGCTTCAGACTCACTATTTTGTTTATACCAACAGTTCCAAATATGTTTCTGAGAGCTGCAACCTCTCCACTTAGATCCCTCCAAGAAATCCACTTATGAGGAGCCAGAGAACGGTTCTCATATGCAATGTTGAAAACCTCTTTCTGAAACTTTGTATGAAACCGCTGATCTGATGTATCTCTTGGTCTGAGAAATTGATTGTGGTGGCGCAGACGAGCAAAGTTCTCTTGATTCCTGACATCTACCTTGAATTCCAAGGATGCAAAAGGATCTTCACTAGCTGCTGGAGGTTGAGGTGCCAATTCTTCTTCATTCTCAGAGCTGCCATCCTCATAGGCAAAGTCCTCGTCACTGTCATCTTGAAAGTGCTGGGATGATTGGCCACGGTCCTCGACAAACTTTGAGCGACGCTCAATTCCTTGAGAACGGCCGGCGCGAGGCATGACTGAATCAAAGATTTAACCCAGATAAACAAAAATGTGATTTGAGACAATCTATGAATTTGTTAGAGGGCAAAATCATCAATGAGCAATGATGTGCAAAAGAGGGGCAGGCATTGGGAGGCCGGTCTGACCGAGGTAATGGGGCCGGTCTGACCGCCAGTACATGGTCGGTCGGACCGCCCATAGCCCACCGGTCTGACCGGCCTAGCAACCCGGGCACAAATCCCCCTTTGCACAAAACTTCTCCATAATCAAAATTTGCCATATCAAATTGCATAGAGGCATGGGAAATAGTATCACAAGGCTAACAATTTGAGTTTGAAGAGGATTTAGCCTTGGCAAGTTGACATGCAAGCCCATGAACAAGAACCCTAACCCTAGCCTTCAAAAGGATAAAAACAAAGGATTTGATCGGAGAAAGTTCTTACCGGCAAGGGAAAATGGACTTGAGGTCGGACCGGAGAAGATCCACCGGTTGAACCGGCAAGAAAATCGATGAAACGAAATTTCTAGGGTTGGGGGCAAGAGTGGAGGAGAGGAACTCGGTTTGAGAGGAGAGGAATAATAGAGGGGAGAGAAAACTGAATAGAGAGGGGAGTTATAACCCTGCCCGAGCCCCGGTCTGACCGGCCATGTAGTCCCGGTTGGACCGACTCAGCAAGGGCGGTCTGACCGGCCATGTATGCCCGGTCTGACCGACACCACTAAAGCTCAGCAATTAAAAACAAGGCACAAAGAGGAGCTTAAGTGAGAAATCTAGCAAAATAATTTTGAAAAATTTCAAACTTTGCAGAAACTTAGAATAACTCCCAAGGTTTATAAAACATCAAGTTTTCAAATTTTTAAGTTCAAAAAGAAACCGTTTGCAGCCAATGTTCTCAACATGTCCGAACTCTTGTCCGAACACTTGTCTGAACTTTAATTCTTTGAATATCTTTTGATAGGATGGATAAAGTTAAAATATTTGAATACGAAAAATGATCATATGATCCATATCTATAAGTTTTGTTTTGGACAAAAGTTCAAAATATGTCTTGAAATAAAATCATGGGAGAAATTTGTTTTTAACTCAAAGACAGGATTTTGAGGATACCAAAAACTTTCAAATTTTGTTTTTCAACAACATGAGCAATTTTCAACATATAAGAGTAACCTCAAACTCCCCCTTAATGTATAGCCTTAGAAACACATATAAAAGTACATTAACTTCAAATATGGCATTGCAAGCATAAAAGCATTCATATATGTCACAAGGATAGAAAATTCTACAACTCACACATATGCATGATTTCAAGCCACATTTGAGAAGTCTATTATATTCAATTCATTCCTAAGCTTACAAAAGCGGGATTCATCAAGTGGTTTGGTAAAGATATCTGCTAATTGATCTTCGGTTCTTATGTGGCTAATAACAATGTCACCTTTGCCAACATGATCTCTTAGAAAGTGGTGGCGAATATCAATATGCTTGGTTCTAGAGTGTTGGACTGGATTGTTGGCAATTTTGACGGCGCTATCATTGTCACAAAGAAGAGGGACATTTGAGAATTCTATTCCATAATCAAGCAAGGTTTGCCTCATCCAAAGTAATTGCGCACAGCAACTACCCGCAGAGACATATTCTGCCTCAGCGGTGGAAAGGGCAACGGAGTTTTGTTTCTTAGATGCCCAAGAAACAAGAGACCTCCCAAGGAATTGACAGCCTCCAGAAGTGCTTTTACGATCAACTTTGCAACCGGCATAATCCGAATCGGAATAGCCAATTAGCTCAAATTTAGCACCTTTGGGGTACCACAAGCCTATATGGATGGAATGTTTTAAATATCTTAGAATTCTCTTGACCGCCATCAAATGACAATCTTTTGGTGCAGCTTGAAATCTAGCACACATGCAAACACTAAACATGATATCGGGCCTAGATGCGGTAAGATAAAGTAAACTGCCAATCATGGATCTATATAACTTTTGATCTACCGGTTTACCTCCCTCATTTAGGTCGAGATGTCCGTTGGTCGCCATAGGGGTCTTGATAGGCTTTGCTTCCATCAATCCGAACCTTTTGAGAAGATCATGAATATACTTCGTTTGGCTCACAAAGGTTCCATTCTTGAGTTGCTTGACTTGAAGTCCAAGGAAGAAACTCAATTCTCCTATCATGGACATCTCAAATTCCCTAGACATCATATCACCAAAAACTTTGCACAATTCTTCATTAGTAGAACCGAATATAATATCATCGACATAAATTTGACAGACAAAGAAATCATCATTAATTATTTTTGTAAACAAGGTAGTGTCGACTTTACCAATTTTAAAACCCTTTGAGAGGAGAAAATCTCTCAATCTTTCATACCAAGCTCTAGGAGCTTGTTTTAGACCATAGAGAGCTTTTGAGAGTTTATAAACATGATTAGGATTTTTAGGATTCTCAAAGCCGGGTGGTTGTTCAACAAAAACTAGTTCAGCTATTTCGCCATTCAAGAAAGCACTTTTCACATCCATTTGATATAACTTAATATCAAAGCATGACGCAAAAGCAAGTAAGATGCGAATAGCTTCTAGTCTAGCAACGGGAGCAAAAGTTTCACCAAAATCCAAACCTTCGACTTGAGTGAATCCTTGTGCTACCAATCTTGCCTTGTTTCTTACAACCAACCCGTTTTCATCTTGCTTGTTCCTAAAAACCCACTTTGTTCCAATTACGTTGTGCTCCTTGGGTCTCTCCACCAATGTCCAAACTTTGTTTCTTTCAAAGTTGTTAAGCTCTTCATGCATAGCATTTACCCAATCCGGGTCATTTAGAGCTTCATCTACATGTTTAGGTTCAATAGAAGAAACAAACGAGTAATGCTCACAAATAGAAGCAACACGAGATCTAGTTTGAACACCCTTACTAATGTCACCCAAGACTTGATCAATTGGGTGATCTTTTGCGGTGGCATTGTGAACTTTGGATGGAATAGTAGAGGATTGATCTTTGGCTTCATCTTCATCAAGTTGAGTCAAATTTTGCGTAGCGGAAGTAGAAGCTTCAACTTGAGTGGAGGATGGAAGTTCATCATCTTCTTTAGGCTTGATGTCACCAATTGACATTTTCTTCATTGCCCTTATCAAGCCTTCATCACCTACATCATCCAAATTCTCGTGCCCCTCTTGGGACCCATTAGTTTCATCAAATTGAACATCCGAGGTTTCTTCAACAATACCTTTGTTCTTGTTATACACTCGGTATGCCTTGCTATTTGATGCATATCCAAGAAGAAATCCTTCATCACAACGACTTTCAAACTTGGTTAGTCTAACACCTTTTCTATAAATATAGCATTTGCAACCAAAAACACGAAAGTAAGCAATGTTGGGTTTTCGTCCAATTAAGAGTTCATATGGAGTCTTTTTCAAAAGACGATGCAAATAAAGACGATTTGAAGCATGGCAAGAAGTGTTTATAGCTTCCGCCCAAAAAGAGTCGGAGACACTATACTCATCAAGCATAGTTCTAGCCATCTCGATAAGGGTCCTATTCTTTCTTTCCACAACACCATTTTGTTGTGGTGAATAGGTGGCGGAAAGCTCATGTTTAATGCCGAGATCATCACAATAATCCTCAATATTTGTATTTTTAAACTCGGATCCATTGTCACTCCTTACTTTTACAATAGAAAAATTGAATTCGTTTTGAGCCCGTTTTGCAAACTTTTTGAAAATCTCGGAGGTCTTAGCTTTGTCATGTAAAAAGAAGACCCAAGTAAATCTTGAGAAATCATCCACAATAACAAGACAAAAACTATTTCCACCGATGCTTTTGTAAGTTGTTGGACCAAATAAATCAATATGCAAAAGCTCCAAAGGTCTAGAAGTGGACATGATGCTTTTGCTAGGATGAGAGCAAGCAACTTGCCTCCCCGCTTGACAAGCACTACAAAGTTTATCTTTTTCAAATTTTATATCTTTCAAACCAACAACCAAATCTCTTTTTGCAAGTTTGTTTAGTTGATTCATTCCCACATGAGCAAGCCTTCTATGCCAGAGCCAACCCAATGAGGTTTTTGCAACTAAACAAGTTTTCAAATTAGCTTCATTTGAAGAGAGATCCACCAAATAGAGATTTCCAAAACGAAAACCTTTGAAAACTAAGGAGTTATCAGGGATACTTGTTACAAATACTTCTTGAGGATTAAATGTGCATGAAAGGCCTAAATCACATAGTTGAGCAATGGACAATAAGTTGAAATTCAATGACTCAACTAGAGAAACATTGGAAATGGAGAAATCATTTGAGATAGCAATTTTACCTAAACCCATTACCTTTCCTTTACTATTGTCACCGAAGGTCACTCTTTCTTGATCTTTAGCACCAACTTCAAATGATGTGAACATCTTCCTATCACCGGTCATGTGTTGAGTGCACCCACTATCAAGCACCCAATGTGATCCTCCGATGTGGTAGTTTACCTACAAAAGAGATCAAGCCCTTTTAGGTACCCAAATCCTTTTGGGTCCTTGTAGGTTAGTTATCAAGGCCTTTGGCACCCAAATTGATTTCTTCTTTTCTCCTAAAATAGGAGTGCCCAAAAACTTAGCATAAATAGAGCCATTATTGGCTCTCTTAAGCATGTAATGAGAATCAAATACATCATTTCTATGAACATTGTTTATGTGGCATTCACCAATTATGTGACCAACTTTTCGACATTTATTGCAATATTTTCCATTTCTCTTAACAAACCTTGGGGCTTGGTAAGAAGGCTTTTTCCCTTTCTTGGGAACAAAACCAAGTCCCTCCTTGTTGAAAGAGCATCTTTGTTGGCTTAAAATTTCATCAAGGGTATTTTTCCCTTTGAAGCATCTTTCCAAACTCTTACTTAGTTTGGCAACTTGCTCCTTGAGCTCATGATTTTCAACAATTAACAATGAATTTGATGAAGATGATATATTTGTTGAACATGAAGCAATATCAAGAGTTGATGAGCATGGCATAGCAAGTAAGTCATCACATGATGTTGATATGCTAGTCTTTGTAGGAATGCAATTTTCAACATTTAGACATGCATCATCAAAAATATCACATGTGACCCCTATATCTACTTTTGGCTCAATGAGTGTAGAGGCAATGAGTGCTTCGTGAGCTTCCTCAAGCTTCTCATGAGAGACCAAAAGCATCATATGAGAAGTTTTCAACTCCTCATATTTAGCCGTTAAGGACTCATGATCTTTCTTGAGAGCCTTAAATTTGACTCTCTCTTTGCCACTCAACTCATTTAGCTCCTCAAGCATTTGTGCAAGATCATCATAAGATAATTCATCATCACTATCATTTTGCTCACTATCACAAGTAGATGTTACCTTGGTACTTCCTTTTGCCATGAGACAAAAAGGAGAGTATAGTGATGAAGCTTCCGTGATTGCTATTCCCGCCATGTTCTTCTTTCTTGAGTTTGACTCACCACCGGAGTCGGAGCTTGAAGAAGGATCGGAGCTATCTTCATTTGAATCCCATTCTCCCACAAATGCTTCATTTCTACCCTTTTTCTTGTTCAACTTCTTGAAAAGCTTTTTCTTCCCATTCTTCTCTTTGTTCTTCTTTTGAGATTTATCATCTTCGCTTTCTTGTTTGTTCGGGCATCTTGAGGCAAAATGACCCTTCTCATTACACTCGAAACATCTTACATTCTTGAGGTTTCTTTTGGTTGACTTCTTGTCACCATTGTTCTTGAATGAGCTTGAAGAACTTCCTCTCTTTTTCATAAACCGATTGAATTTTCTCACAAAGAGAGCCATTTCTTCATCCTCGGTATCGCCATCACAAGAGGTGTCTTCTTCTTCTTCACATTTGTTATCAACCTTGGCCTTCAAGGCAATATTCTTCTTCTTGGATGAGGAGTGATCTTCGGTGCTTCCTTCAACTCTCTTGTTCTTGTAAATCTCATTTGTGTTGATAGTTCCCAAAAGTGTTGTGGGTGTCAAACTTGACATATCCGAGTTGATGAGGAAAGTCACCAATGTGTCATATTTTTCGGGCAAAGCTCTCAACATTTTTTGAGCAACTTCCAACTCCGTGTACTTCACTCCAACACCCTTGAGATCATTGACAATCACATTAAGTCTTGCATACATCTCATTGACACTTTCATTTGGCAACATGGTAAATGTTTCATAGTTGATCTTTAAGTAGTGCGACTTGGCATTCTTCACACTTGTTGTTCCATCATGTATATCTTGAAGAGTGGTCCAAATGTCGTGTGCCATTGAAATATTGCTTATCCTATTGAACTCTTCGGCACACAAACAATTGAACAAGGCATTTGTAGCTTGAGCATCAAGTTGCATATCCTTTTTGTTTTGATAGGTTAGATTCATCTTGTCTTCAACATCAAAACCTAACTCAACAATACGCCAAATTTCAAAGCTCATGGCTTTGAGGTGAGCAGCCATACGAACTTTCCAAATAGAATAGTTAGTGCCATCAAAGTAAGGACCTTTGCCTACGTTGTGAACCACCTCGTCGGACATCTTCTCTCTAGGCGGTAAAGCCTAACTTGAGAGACCAAGCTCTGATACCACTTGTAGGATCGATGTACCGACTAGAGGGGGGGGGAATAGGCGGTATTTTAAAACTAATTCAATTTTACCTAAACAATGAGCAAGGACCTAAGGCAATGGTAGCAAACAGCTAGAACAAATAGTGCAACCTAAGATAGCAAGTAGATTACTCTAGAAAAGTAAGATTGCACAATTTAACTTGCTCAAAATAACAGGGACAAGAGACAACCGAATTTTATCCCGAGGTTCAGAAATTTGCCAATTTCCTACGTCCTCGTTGAGGCGAGTTTCACTTGACCGCTCTCTTCACCAAGCCTCGGATTTCTCAAAGAGAAATTAGCTTGAAGTTGAGCCGGCACCGGAAGTGCAACTCTCGGGCCTCGATCACTAGTGGTAGCTCTTCTCCACTCCGGATAGGCGAGCTCCAACCTTCACAACCTTCCGGGTCTCCTCCACAACCTTCTAGGAGAGATCACCGGTTTCTTCTCCAAGCCGTCTAGGAGATGGCAATCTCCAAGAGTAACAAGCTGCAATCAAAGCTAGGAGAAGAGGATCAAGTGCCAAAATGCCAATGCAATGCAATTCACTCAATCACTTGATCACCTCTTTTTCTTCCCAACCTCACTAGTGCTCAAATTAGTGCTCAAAGGTGGGAGAGACTCTCTTGTGCTCAGCATCAAGTATGCTCAAATGAATGCCAAAAGTCTAGCAAAGGAGCTGTAGCAAGGGTTTATATAGCCACACACCCAAAAACTAGCCGTTACACAAGTTAGGTGGCTCTCTGCGCAATGTCGGTCTGACCGCCCATCTTGGGCCGGTCTGACCGACCTCAACTGCAACGGCTAGAAAACTAGCCGTTTACTGATGTGACAGGATGCCTCGGTCTGACCGGCCATGCTGGCCCGGTCGGACCAACCCTACTCGGTCTGACCGGCCATCGGCTCGGTCGGACCGATAGTGCTCCCGTCGGCTCTGTAAACCAGCAGTTTTTCTGCCCTGCGCAACCCGGTCGGACCGGCCCCCCTGGCCGGTCGGACCGTCCAACTCCAGCCGGTCTGACCGGACCCACATGGTCGGTCAGACCGCCAGGGTCAGACAGCTCCAACAAAATGCTGCAATGATTTTTCAAGGATTTTGCCAAAATAGCAACTTTTGCAACAATCACACATGATCAAAAGATACTATATGCAATGCAAATTGGGCACTTGAAAATCAACTCATAACCAAGATGCAACCCCTCTTTATAGTACGGCAAAAACAAAATTTAAACCTAGCCTAATTGATCGCTCCAAACACCTCGATCAATTTCTAGATTCCTTCAAACCTTTTGCCGTAACCTTTAAACGTCCAGATCTTCGGGTTTCCATCTTGTGCTCCATTTGCGCGGGACCTACTCATTTCCTTCACACTTAAGAAAAATATTAGTCCTCAAACGCATGTTTATCATTAATTACCAAAACTCACATAGGGCCTAGATCTTCAGCCCCTTCCTTATTTTTGCCTCGGCCCAACCTAGTCCAACTCCTGAGCCGCTGGCAAGAGGGACCGACCTATCGGCGTGCTCCCTCCCTCTCTTCTCCACGCCGCGCCCGCCTGGACCCACCTGATAGCCACACACACGCACCTCCCTCTCACTGCCCCTGGACCCCTCATGTCTGCACACTTTCCTTCGCACGTGCCCACTGACAGGTGGTCCCCACCTGTCAGTTCCATCTTCCCCAAAGGAAACTTCCCCCTTTTCCAAAATCCGGCGATCCCCTCCCTTAATCCGCCGCCGGCCGCTCGGATTCATCGATTTGGACACGGGACCACCTTCCCCGATCACCGGCGATCCCCTTCCACCCAAATCTGACGTGTTTTCACCCCTTATGGCAGCTAGCCGAGCCAAGGAAACCCTCGCCGGAGCAAATAGGAACCCTCCTCGGGTTTCCCCTCTTTAGCCTGCCATATCCACCACCGGCGGCCCCTATTTAACCCCCTGTGCTCACCATAACCCGCCACACCGAAATCGCCCAAGCCCTCGCCGTCCCGAGCCGCCACTCCGCGTTTTCGGCCTTTTTTCTCTGGTTCCGCTCCGGCAGCCCCTCACCGGTGCCTGAAGCCACCGCTGCCCTCTACGATGCCACCGCTAGGACCGCCTCCACACCCTCTACCCCGGCCCCACCTCCGTTGGACCGGATCACCGCCGGAACTCATCGTCGCCATCGAACCCGAGGAGCCCGCCGCCTCCCTCTCATCGCGGACCGCCGCCACTGCCCAGTTGTCGACACCACCTTTATGCCTGGGTCCCCCGTGTGCCCCCTTTCCATTTTTGGCCTTAGCCTCGCCTTTAGACCTCGCCGTCGCCGGGAATCCATCGCTGTTGCATCGCCGGAGTCGGGAACGAAGGGGGTACTTACCCCTTCACTGAGTGCCATGCCGGACGAGACCACAGCCGCCCGATCTGCAGTGCACGGTCAGGATTAAATCCTGGATTCGAGCGCCCAGATACGTTTGACCCGCCGTTGACCGGTATCGCTTGATCCCAGCCGTTGATCACCACTTAAACGCCCCGCCTCGCCATGAACTGTTGGATCTGGATGCAACGGTCTAGATCGGGCCGGACCACGTGCACAGTGCGCGGGTCCATGGTGGGCCTGTCTCACCGTGGACCCAAGCCTGTTTTAGTTTAAATAAAATTTCAGAAATTTGTTTAAACTTTAAAAATTCATAACTTGCTCAATTTAACTCCAAATTTGACCATTTCAATTCTGGAAAATTTGTCTTTTTATTCTCTACACCTTTATGCAATAAAAACAGTATGCTTGTGTTGCACAAAATATTCTTATTAAATAATAAAGCAAAATCCCCTTTAGGATTAAATTCATATTTCATTAAATAATTCAGATGAACCCTTAAAAAGTTATATATTGATTTCAGAGGACATAATAACTTCATTTCACTATTTTTATGCAATAAACATAGTAGGGTTATTTTGTACACTTTTATTCACCATTAAATAGGAAAGTAAAGACCCCTTAGGGTAAATGCTTAATACAATTTAAAAAATTCAGAAACCTCTTTAAAACTAATCTTAAATATTTAGGAAATAATTTCATAGAATTTAAAGCTTCATTCCCTGTATTTAATACAACAAAAACATGTATGTTGTATTGGTGATTTTGGATTGTTTATTGAATGTCGTGTTTATTTCTTTTCGTATCGGAAGACTACGACGCCGTCGAAGATCCAGAGTTTTATCCCGAGGTTCCACCTTCACCATTCACAGATCAAGGCAAGTCACAACCCCCATTTTGATCATCATTGAGCCCATGTTTTAATAAATTATCGCTATAACTCATAGGATAATATTGCAATAGTCTAATCTCAAGCCTTAACTATATTTAGTAGATCCCCGTCCTTGTGTGTAAACCCAAGCCATGCTCATTGAGCCTAAACTCCTTGTCAATCTACAATATTATATTAGCTAATGTCCAATGTATCGACACAACTACTATAGGATAAAAGAACGAGTCGTAGATAGTTGGATTCCATTATATGATTTCCCCGTTATTCTCGTCTCTGGATTCTGTTGGAGTTGGCTATGTTATAAGTATGGTGGGTTCCAGGTGCAAGCTCGAGAATTGGTTGGTCGCACCCGGGGCGCTATAAGGACCGGTCTGCGGGATCTATTGCAAAACACTTCAGTACTAACCACAAGTCTAGTGGGTAAGTCCTAACCGGAGGTATGTATCGTACCAACTTGAAGCACCATAGTGGAGGGGGCAAGAGCAACCTGCGGGTGACTTGTACCGATGAGGCTCAAGGGGGGTATGGTGTGGCCCGAAGTGACTGGGAAACCATATGAAACCTATAAGAGGGTGTTATCGAATTGGTGCGTTCCATGCTGAAGATTTTGGCACAAATTTCTCGTGACAAGAGTCATTTAACACACTGCGGTGTGCGGGAAACAAGTGCCTTGTGGGTACAATAGTACACCTCTGATCAGAGTTTAAATCTTTTCGAAAAGTCGAGACCACGATCAAGGGCGGGTTGTGTGACTTCTCGCAGTTAGTTTACTATTGCTTGAATGTTTATGTTATTCATGGCATGTAAGGACTGTTGAGCGAGGGTGGGTTGACTGTACCCCTCGAGTTAGAAGATGATGCATGTACTCATGTTTAATTTTCTGTACTAATAATCTGATTACATTAATTGCTTTACAAATATGCTTTTCCGCAAAAGTGAGCCACTACCTTCCTTGTTATTATCTTGCATTATAATTGCATTCGGTGGCTTGTTGAGTATGATTGGACTCACCCCCATTGACTTACACCACCAGAGGTAGTCTACTATGAGGAGGGCGATGGTCTGGAGTAGCGACCCAGTCAAGGCACGAGACTGGAAGGAAGCGTTCATCTAGAGAATTTATTTTAATAGTTTCTCTTTGTTTTAACTCTTTTGTAATAATATGGTCTACGAACCATGATTGATTGGCGTATTGTACGCAGTCGTGTGATGAACGTCTTGTATTTATTGATTTTCTATGGAATTTCAATAAATTCCTGGTTTTATTAAACCTGGGCATGACAAACGTCCAGAAGTTCTTCGGGCAGAACATCGTTTGCCGATTCGGGGTTCCCAAGTAGCTCACACTGGATAACAACACCCAGTTCGACGCCAAAACCTTCAAAGTATTTTTGTGAAGAGCTAGGGGTGCAGCTGTGCTTCGCTGCCGTCCGGCATCCACAGTCTAATGGAGCCATCAAAATAGCGAACAGAAACATTCTCTCCGGTCTCAACAAGCGGATCGTTAGGAGTTGCCCAAAATCCTATGGTCTATACGAACCACACCCTTCAGGGCAACCAGGTTCACACCGTTTAGGCTATTGTTCGGAGACAAAGCAATGACTGCAACGAAACTCAAAGCTGGATCCCTACGAGCCACGGAGCCCGAAGCCGAACAAGGGCACGACACCTCCCTTGACCTCTCCAAAGAAACAAGACTCCGGGCCGTGGCCAATCTCTCGAAGTATTACAACCAGACAAAAGCCTGGTACGACCCCAAGGTCAAGCGGAATGAGTTGAAGCTGGGGCACCTCGTCCTCTGAAGCATCCTCGCCCCAAAAAAGCTCGAATATAAATGGGAAGGGCCGTACATCGTTGTTAGCTCCGGCAGGCCAGGCTCGTTTCGATTAGCTACCTTAGAGGGCAAAGAGTTGAAGCATGCTTGGCACGCGAAGCACTTGAAGCGATACTATGCATGACTTCAATGTAATTATCTCATACCATTTTGTAGCATGATGTATCCCCCTATTTTTTATAAAGACATTTGTCCGACGCAATGTTTTACCAAAGTGGACGCACTAAGGTACCAAACGTGTTCCAGGCTAGAAAGGGAGCATCCTACATATGGATTCCGAGCTCCGGCTCGAAGCATCCAACCTACGAATTCCGAGACTTGGCTCGAAGCATCCAACCTACGGATTCCGAGCTCTGGCTCGAAGCATCCAACCTACGGAATTAGAGCTCCAGCTCGAAGCATCCAACCTACGGATTCCGAGCTCCGACTCGAAGCATCCAACCTACGGATTCCGAGCTCCGATTCGAAGTCTCCAACCTACGGATTCCAAGCTCTGGCTCGATGCATCCAACCTACTGTAGGACCGAAAGTAGCGACCAGAGGGGGGTGAATGGGTGCCTAAAAATTCTTTCGAATCTATGGCCTACTCCCAACACCCAATGCTCCTCAAAAGACTTGACAACAAAACGTAAACAGATCACCAAAGACCAAAAGTATCTATCCTAGAAACGACCGGTGTCCTAGACGAAGAAACACCACTACAGTGCTAATAGGCAGATAAGCGGAATATTCAAAACATGGCTAATCAAACTTCACAAAAACAAATTATCGCAGCAACTGATCTAGGTGTACATAAAATAAGGTGAGAAGTTACTGCTCAAATTTGTCTCCTGTTTGAAACTTGGCGAAGCCAGCGTGATGCGAAGCCCGTATAGTCGAAGCCTGCTTCGAAGTGTCGAAGCCTACTTCTAAGAGTCGAAGCCTGCTTCGGAGCTCTTTGTCGAAGGCTGTCGTGGATGTGCCGAAGGTTGATGTAGTCGAAACTTGTCTGGAGGTGACGTGCTGAGTTGGAAGATGTCGGAGGTTTGTGGAATCTAGCCTTGTTCGAGTGTGGCAGAATGCGGAGTATGCTTCGGTGCGAAGTATGAAAGTGTCGAAGCCTGCTTCGAACAGTGTACTTCGAAGCCTATACTCCGATCAGAAAACTTCGAACAAAGTTCGCAGAAAAGCAAGCTTCGTAAGAGAAGCGAAGCCAAACACACGACAGCAAGACCAAAACGAAGCCTACAAAGCTACCTTCGAAGCTAGCTATAATGGAGTATGACTACCGAAGTGGTAACCTTTGAACCACAGACCAGCTTCGAATCGAAGTCTGCTGATGCTCTCACAAGAGATCGAAGCCTAGACACATACTCCGAAAGACAAACTTCGAATTCACAAAATGGGATCCTCGGAGATGACAACCGCAGAAAAACTTTAGAAAACACACTCCAAGCGAAGTCTACCAGAGAGACATGCTTCGAAGCTAACTTTGAAACCTACCGAAGTATGCTTCGCAAGAACTGCCGAAGTATGTTAAAAACAAAAACAAAGAACAGAGAACACTTCGAAGCTAGAGTCACAGTTCAAGTTCGGAGTTGAAAGTTTCAGCAGAGCCTTTGGAAACGTCTGGTCGAAGCCTGCTTCATAGAGCTGACAGACTTCGAACAAAATAGGGGGCTCCGCCAGAAACAACAACAGATACGCTAGATCCTATCTCCTAGATCAAAAAGCCATGTCAGGAAAAAGCAAGGCTAGAAAAACTAGCACACTGTAGCTACAGGAAACTAGTACTACTTGCAGCATTAAGAACAGAAGCAAACAGAGTGAGGAAAACACTCAGGAATAAGAAAACGCATGTAACACGAAGCTGCGAAGCCACAGAAAAAACACTGCATATAGAATGACAGGAACAAAATCTTCGAGATTTGTGAAGAATGAGATGAACTCACGATGAACAGGAGAATATTCCTGGCGGTGCACACAGGGAAGGAGAGAGAGAGTGCAGGAACCAAAAATGATCCAATCCTTGAATAAAAAAGTGATTTCTTGAAAGGGTAACATAACCCTAGGGATTGGGGCCCTATTTATAGGCTGCCGAATAGCTAGGAATATTCCACCAGCCCCTTAGGGTTTTTTCAGACGCTGAAATAAAAGGAAAAGACTAAACTGCCCTTAGGATATTTTTACAGACTCGACTGACTGACTGTGGGCCTAGGGACAAAATAGTAAACTCCTATTTACAGATGACTCATCCGGAAGCTAAGCTTTCATAGCGACTACGACTTCTCTTCTGGATAGTCCGATACAAGATCAGCGGTCGTTAGTTTTGCGCTGAAACTGACAAAGCGTCCACCAGCTTTGCACTAGGTACCCGGATTGGGCCGGCCCGACTCCGCAGCTCTCTCAGCCCGGCCATCGCTCACCGCCCGTATACCTGAGTCAATCCTGGTCAACATCCCAGTGGATCCTCTACTGCTCCTAGCCCATGTACCCGGATTGGGCCAGCCCGACTTCGCGGCCCCTCTGCCTGACAATCGCTCGCTGCCCGTGTACCTGAGTCACACGTGGCCTAGACACAGCAGATCTTCTCTCTCTTTTGTCCTCTTTGACTATCGTTGACAATGACTCATCACATCTGGAGCCATGAGGCCTACGCTCTTCAGCATGGCTCCTCAATCTCCCCCTTAATGAGTGCATTGTCAACACTTCTTCAGCTCACTAGTTCCTGCGAACACATGTGGAAACACGAAAACAAAACACAAGAAAAAAAACAAAGAAGAAAATAAAGTAAAAGTTTAACCCTAATGACCAAAAGCCAAACAAAAGCAAGAAGCGGTCATTATGGTTAACCAAAGGTAAAAGCTCAAAACGAGTGCAATCTCAGAGTCATCAACAAGAATATCAAAAGAGTAAGGTCAAACAGGACAAAAAACTCCCCCTGAAACAAATCCCAGAGAAAGCCAAAACTTCCCCTTAAACTCTTCTCCCAAAATTTCTCCCCCTTGTTGACAACTGAACTCATCAAGCGAGACTAAAATGCACTCTAAAGAGACACAGACTCCCCCTGAAATGCATCTCCCCCTCAAAATATGCAATGAATGCAACTGGGGTGCAGGTGGAGTGTAGAAAGCATGCTTCTCAGATATGATTGACTGCAATGTACAAAATCTAGCAGGTATAGCAAAAGACATACTGTCTAAGACACATGGCATGATCAGTGCAACAGATGATATCTAAAGAAAGTCATTAGCACGCATTTTCAATTTTTGCAAACAAAAGCATCACCACATTTTCCAGATGACAAGCAAGGTAAAGCATGAGATGCAGAGGCTAACTGATATCTACCAAGATAAGCATTGTTCAAAACAAGGTGATTCAGCAAACTTGTTGTCTTTTTAATTTTCAGGCTTTTTCATTTTCCTTTTTCATTTTGCCAAGGGTTATTTGCATGTCAAACCTTATGCTAACCAACCAAGTCAAGCCTAGGCCAGAACTGGACCATCAGAAGCTTAAGACATTGGTCTTGGCATACAGTACACTATCCTAGTTTATACCAAAGTGCTATGGTAAGCAGTCCAGAACAATGCAATGCGACACAGCAAACCCACTTGGATCTTTTCAACTTAAGCATAAAAGGCATGGAATTTTCATTCATTTTTGATTTTTATCATTTTTATAGCATATTTTCCATGTTAAAACATAAAGATGTCCAAGTTGCATATCTGCATCTATGTGAGGAACTAGCTACAAGGCATGTAACAGATAGCAAAAGCACTCAGCCTACACATGCTAGTTACCAGAAGCAATGGTGATCATTTTTTTTCAAGTTTAAAGCATAAAAGCCATGCATATGACAGATATTAGACATATCAAGTGAACTGAATCAAAGCATGATCATTGACAAGTAATCAAAAGCATGTACAAGCTAGAATAAGTAAAGCAGTTCAATCATATAACAGAAGCAGGCTCAAAAGTGTGATATGTGAACATGCATGATATGAGTACACACAAAAAGACTCAAGAAAAGAGTAAAGAAGAAAGAAAACTTACGCAAAATATCCTAGAAAGGATACACAACACCCAAATCCCCTCGTAAACGCTCAAAAGTAGACGGGTCTAGGGGTTTGGTGAAAATGTCAGCCAACTGATGATGGGTATCAACATGAACAAGGTCAATGACACCTTTCTCATATTGATCCCGCAGAAAGTGAAAGCGCACATCAATGTGTTTGGTTTTTGAATGGAGATAAGGGTTTTTCCCTACACTAATAACACTGGTGCTGTCGCAAAAGAAAGGAACTCTGGTAGGAAAGAACAACCCAAAATCTCGCAGAGTGGAAATCATCCAAAGCAACTGTGAGCAGCAGCTACATACTCAGCCTCAGTGGTCGAAAGAGCAACTCCAGATTGCTTTCGAGAAGACCAAGACACAAGGGACAAACCAAGAAACTGGCAAGTACCGGAAGTCGACTTGCGATCCAACCGGCACCCACCAAAGTCAGCGTCTGAAAAACTAGATAAATCAAGAGATGATGATGTTGAATAGTAAAGACCAAGATCAGGCGCATAGGTAAGATACCTGAAGATGCGCTTGACAGCCTGCCGATGAGACACGCATGGTGAAGACTGGAAGCGCGCGCACAGTCCTACGACGAACTGTATGTCTGGCCTCGTCGCCGTCAAGTATAGTAGCGAACCGATCATCCCTCAAAACTCTCTCTCATTGACCTTGACGCCGCTCTCGTCCTTGTCCAGGCCCCCAGATGTGCCCATCGGGGTCATCTGCGGCTTCAGCTCTCCACCAAAGTCAAATATTTTCAACATGTCACGAGTGTACTTACCTTGGTGGATGAAGGTGCTGTCCTTGGTCTGCTTGATCTGGAGCCCTAGAAAGTACTTGAGCTCACCCATGAGGCTCATCTCAAACTCGTTGTGCATCTGCTCAGAAAACTTGGACATAAGATCATTAGTAGTACCACCAAAGATAATATCGTCCACGTAAATCTGAGTGACTAAAAAATCTGAAGCATCTCTGAGCAAGAAGAGAGTTTTATCCACATAACCCATCACAAAGCCCTTTCCCAACAAAAATAGCTTTAACCGGTCATACCAAGCCCTAGGAGCTTGCTTCAGACCGTATAAAGATTTCTGCAACTTAAAAACATGTCGAGGAAACTTAGGGTTTTCAAAACCAGGGGGCTGCCTAACATAAACTTCCTCCTCTATGTACCTGTTCAGAAAAGCACTCTTGACGTCCATTTGAAAAAGCTTAAAACCCTTCGAAGCAGCAAAAGCTAAGAGAATGCGAATGGACTCAAGACATGCAACAGGAGCGAAAGTTTCTTCAAAATCAATACCTTCCTTCTGTCAAAAACCCTGGGCAACCAGTCAAGCTTTGTTGCGCAACACAACCCCATCTTCACCTTGCTTGTTTTTGAACACCCATTTGGTTCCTATGGGGTTGCATCCGGGTGGCAGCTCGACTAGTGTCCAAACCCGATTGTGGACGAAATTCTCAAGCTCTTCTTGCATGACATTAATCCAATTAGAATCAGAAAGAGCATGAGAAATGTCTCTAGGCTCAAAGGATGCAACAAAAGCAGATTCAGCAAACACAGCAAGAGAGTCAACAGACGAACGCAAAGTTCTCTCAATCAAATCACCGATGATGAGCTCTGAGGGGTGATCATGCTGAACTGCTCGGGATCCCTGGTGATCTGAAGTCACCTCACCGGAGTCAGCAGCTGGCACCTCTAGACTCGACTGAGGGGGCTCGATCGAAGTGGAAGAAGTGATCAGAGGTCCGCCCTCGTCCTCAGTCGAAGTCTCAGAAGGTGTGGGCTCTACAGGAGGTGCAGAAGGCCCACCCTCATCAACAGCTGGAGTGTCCTCATCTTCCTCGAAGATGGACTCTCTGAGCTCATCACTACCAGAAAGCTCAAAAGAAGGAGTCAAAGAAGGCAGGGACTCATCAAATGAAACCTCGCAAGTCTCGACAAGCTGCTGGGAGTTGGGGTTCCAAACACGAAAGCCTCGAGAATGTAAAGCATAGCCAAGAAAAACTTTGTCCCAGCAACGAGACTCAAATTTGTCCAAATGCCCTCCCTTCTTGAGCACAAAGCACTTACAGCCAAACGCTCGCAAGTGGCTCACTTTGGGCTGTCTGCCAAACCGCAACTCGTATGAGGTCTTACCTAGGTAAGCTCTAAGAAAAATGCGGTTGGCCAGATAGCAAGCTGTGTTCATGGCTTCAGCCCAAAAACGCCTAGGAGTCCTGTGCTCATCGAGCATCATCCTGGCCATCTCGACTAGCGTGCGGTTCTTTCATTCCACAACACCATTCTGTGGGGGAGTGTAAGGAGCAGAAAACTGATGGTCAAGACCGTGATCACTACAGAAGCTGACGAACTGAGAGTTCTTGAACTCAGAGCCGTTGTCGGAGCGAATTGCTCGCATCTGACCATTTTTCTCATTCTTCAGCTTCAAAACCAAGTCATGAACAAAATGAAAAGTTTCATCCTTAGACTCCAAAAAGAAAACCCACGAGAATCGAGAAAAGTCATCAACAATGACAAGCGCGTACCACTTCCCACCGACTGAGCGTACCCGAGCTGGACCGACAGTGTCCATGTGTAACAGCTCGCCTGGATACAAAGTCATCACCTGAGTCATAGGTGAGTGAGATGCGGCAACCATTTTCCCATGACGACAAACTAGATCTTTCTCCATTTTAAGCTTGGGCAATCCTCGGATGAGGTCCATAGAGCTTAACCTGACTAGCATATCAAAACTCAAATGACCTAACCTCCTATGCCACTTCTAGAGCTCAAAAGAAGATCCAGCAATCAAATAGCGAGAAGGGCCAAAAGAACTAGAGAAGTCAATTCGAAAAACTTTACTGAATGGTAAGATTTGACAAATCAAAGACCCTCTAGAATCAAACACAGCAGAATTGCCCTTCTTAAAACGAACCTCCAAACCATCCTCAAGAAGTTGGGAAATAGAAATCAAATTAAAGTTCAAATTTCCTACCAAGGCAACATTCTTCAAAGAGAAATGGTCTGAAATGCGAATTGAGCCGATACCACTTACCTTCCCTTGACCACTGTTCCCAAAAGTGATGTATTCTTTGGAGCTCGGGGGAGTGAGACTGGAGAACCATCTGCGATGTCCCATCATGTGGCGAGAGCATCCAGAATCCATTATCCAAACGTCCTCCAGTCCCTGATCCTGCACTATCAGTGGTTGTAAGGGGGAGAAAATGGTCCAGCACTAGGTTTAGTAAAAGAACTAAACCAGTGTCAAGCCATCTTCTCAAAAGACAGAAAGCAAGAATCATCAGAAGAGTTTGGACCAAAACGCGGCTCAAAGTGCGGTCCTTGGTTCTGCCAAAAGCCTTGGCCACGAGATCCAGGACCGTAGCCAAAACGGCTTGGAGCTCTGCTGGAACGGACACCACCATCTGGAGCACGGGCATGAAAGCCGTCTCCTCTACCACCACCTACACGACGCGGCCTGGCCTCCAGCCTCTCCCCGCGCCGAGGAACACGCAGTCTACCACCCTGCTGATAGAACTGCTCCTGACCACCACGAGCTCTCTCTGCTCTCTCAACCCGCTTCCTCCTGAAGCAAAACTCCACAAGATGCCCGTCTCTATGACAATACTCACAATGATAGGTGGGCTTCTTGGGATGTGGTTGAGGCTTGGGGTTCTTGGGCTTAGTGGTGTTTGGTGTAGTCTTCTTGGGTTGAGAGGGTCCAGGAAGAGAATCAAGAGAAGTGTGGAGGTGTTTGGGTTTTGGAACCCATATGGGCTTCTTGGGTGGAGCTTTGGGCTGTTCTTGGATTACTCCATCCTTGGGATGACTAGCCTGGAAAGACTTAGTGGAGTGAGTCTTGGGGTATCTCTGCTCAGGAGTCATTTTACTCCACTCCACTGCCCGGCTAATGGCACTCTCAAAGTCAACCTTGGTGTAGGTGTAACCTACCCCAAACCCATCCCGCCTCTTAAACTGCTGGATCATCATGCCGAGCTGTGGCTCTCTGGCACTGATCCAACTCAGGATAGAACGGAGGTAAAAGTTCTCATTTTGAGCATCAGCTAGCTCCTCTCTCAAGGAAGCTAGAACCTCCACCTGAGACAAGCAGGTCTCACACTCGCTATCTACCTGGACAGACTTCTTAGCTTTCAGCTTAATCAACTCCAGTCTAAGAGACAGGCAGTTCTCACAGAAGTGGGTGGAACTGACAGTGTATCAAGCTCTAGCCTAGTCTGCGCCAGCTCAGCTCTCACTCTCTCCAAATCCCCCAAATGCGCATCGCCCTTGGCTTTCATCTCAGCTAAACTAGCAAGATGAGATGGGCAATCAGCACAGGGCACGACGACAGTGGCTTGAGCATCTTTTAGCTCCAGCTGAGCGCTTTCAAGCTCAGTGGCCAAAGCGTCCCTCTCATCAACCCTTTCTGTGTACCTGGACTTTAGAGTCGACAGGTCACACAGAAGCACCTCACACTTTGGGTACTAACTGCTATCACCCAAGCAAGGGGAAGAAGATAGACTCTCAATTCTGCCATTGGCCATGGCAAGATCACTCTCTAACTCATCTATCCTCTTCTTAGCCCCCCTAAGCAGTTTTTCTCGATATTTTAACTCTTGACGATTGCTTTCAAGTAAATCAACGATTTCGCGTTCATAAGATGATACCTTTTTGTTGTCGTCGTCGTCGGAGTCATCAGAGGAGCCCTTATCTTCCTTATCCCCAAGAGCCATTGAGCAGAAGCTCTTGCGGGATCTTCGGCGCTGATGTGAGCGGCTCTTTGGTCTGTCCCCGAAGGCCATGAAGCAAAGGCCTGTTGGATCATCCTTGTCCCTCCCCTTCCTGATGATGATCTCCTCATCGCTTGAGCTCGATGAAGAGGAAGAAGATGTGGACCGCTTGGAGTAGCTCTTCTCCATCTCGACGAAGAAGGCCTTGTCGCGCTTCTTATTCTCTCGCCGGTAGTCCTTCAGGGCCTTTTTGAAGAATCTGATCTTTGGTTTGCCCTTGTTGAAGGAGGAGTTGTCGTGCTTGCCGGAGTCGTGGAAGCCACCACCGGTGCCCTTCTTGTGGCCATTGCGCTTGGGGCAGTCGGCGATGAAGTGTCCTGGGTCACCACACTCAAAGCACCCGAATTTCGTGCCATGTCATTTGAACATTCTTTTATCATAAACACGACACACCCGGTTGTTAAAAAGACACAAATCATCATCTCCCAAAGACTCAAGCTGGTCCTCAGTGATAGACATCAAAGAGAACCCAGCACAGCTCATAGAAGAGGGATCAACGGAAGGTGTAGCAAGGGCCAGAGACTTTGATCCAGAGCCAGTGAGATTTGATCTCAACTGGGTATCAACCTCGGTGGCGTTCAGCTTGCTAAACAACTCAGAAATGGTCAAGGTATCATAAGAAGTGCTCTCAATAATAGAGGATACCTTGATCTCCCAGATCTTAGGGTCCAAGGTATGAAGAACCTTGAGCGCCTACTTGTGATCTGAGACTAACTGAACACCCTCAGCCTTGTTGTCCCGAAGCTTGTTTATGATCGATTGAAAACGACCAAACAACGCTTCAACAGTTTCACCCGGCTTTTGTGTGATGTTCTCATATTCACGCCGGTAGGTCTGATAGAGCCGAGCCTTGACCTGGGCTGTCCCCTCATGGTGTGCCTGGAGGGTAGCCCAGATCTCTCTCGCGGTGGAGAGATGGCTCACACGCTCAAATTCAGTGGGGCCTAAACCAGAAAATAGAATATTCACAGCTTTGTTGTTGTTCTGATGTTGGGCAATAATATCTGGAGTAGTACGCTCAACAACAGGCAACACAGTGAAAGTAGCGTGAATACAAATGTCCTAGATGTCCGAGCTTTGGCTCATGAGATAGGCTCGCATGCGAGTCTTCCAATAATTATAGCCATAAGCTTCCAAGGATGGGACCTTTCTAGGAGATGTCATGATCACTACTGGGGTTTAGAACCGATTAAGGTATGGAAAACCCTAACCAAGCTTTGATACCACTGAGGAGCCATGCTGAATAGCGTGGGCCTCATGGCTCCAGAAGTGATGAGTCATTGTCAACGATAGTCAACGAGGACTGAAGAAGAGAAGAGATCTGCTGTTTCATGGGCCGCGTGTGACTCAGGTACACGGGCAGCGAGCGACTGTCGGGCAGAGGAGGCTGCGAAGTCGGGCTGGCCCAATCCGGGTGCATGGGCCAGAAGCAGTAGAAGACCCACTGGGCTGTTGACCAGGACTGACTCAGGTACACGGGCGGTGAGCGATTGCCGGGCTGAGAGAGCTGCGGAGTCGGGCCGGCCCAATCCGGGTACCTGGTGCAAAGCTGGTGGAGGCTTTGTCAGTTTCGGCGTAAAACTGACAACCGTTGATTCTGTATCCGACTGTCCAGAAGAGTAGCTTCAGGATATGTCATCTGTTACTCTAGGCCCACAGTCAGTCAGTTGTGTCTGTAAAAATACCTAAGGGCAGTAGAGTCTTTTTCTGTATTTTTGAGTCTGTAAAAACCCTAAGGGGCTGGTAGAATATTCCTAGTGTTGGGCTGCCTATAAATAGCACCCCAATCCCTAGGGTTTGGACTACCCTTTGTGCTGAAATCAAATCCACCTTTTTGGGTCACTGTCTTCTCTCTCCTGTGTGCGCCGCCAGGGCCTTCTACTCACTGTTCTTGCATTCTTTTGGCTCAAATCTTTTGAATGCATTTAATCTTTGAACTCTGGTGAATTTATTGCTTGCATTTTGTTTGGTTTGGGGAGTTATTGCCTTACCTACGGGCTGCTGAATTTATTCTTGAAGAGAAGCCTCTTCGGCTGGGTGTGTTCTTCACGGTGGTAGTACTAGTTCTTGCTGTTGCAAGTAGTACTGCTTTGCTGTAGCTACAGTGTTCGGCTGCAGCTTTTCACCTTCTATCGCCCAGCTTTTTGATCGAAGCAGACAGTCTCTTTTGCTTTTTCCTGGTGTGTCTGGCGAAGCTCGGTCCCGTGCGAAGCCCCTCAACTTCGTGAGGCAGGCTCCGATCGAACCTCTTTAAAGGCTTCGCTCAGACTTAGAACTTCGGTTTTTGTGTCTGAGTTGCTAGATTCGAAGTTCCTCCTGTATGGACAGCATCGCATACTTCGAACTAGCATACTCTGAATCTATCTGTTCGAAGCACACACTTCATTAGGTTTCGAAGTTGGGTTCGAAGTTTGTCTGTTCTGATAGACTTCGCTTGGATTTCTTTGTGGCGTGTCTGCCTTCGTTTCTCTTCCCGAAGTTTTCCCTTTTCGAAGATAGAGTGTAGGCTTCGGACTTGATTTTCTGTCACGTGACAGACTTCGCTCCTACATTCGAAGGTTGTCTGTTTTTGTGTTCGAAGTTTCGTGTTCGAAGGTTTAGCTTCGAGGCTTTCGGTTCGAAGTACATTCGAAGTCTTGTCTTCGAAGTACATACTTCGAAGCAGGCTCCGGCACTGTTTTACTTCGTTCCGAAGCTCGTGAGTCGAAGCTGTGTGCGAAGACTTGTCTTCGAAGTGTATACTTCGAACCAAGCTCCGGCACTGTTTTACTTCGCTCCGAAGTACTCTTCGCTTCTTATCACTTCGAACTAGCCTAGACAGTGACACCTTCGGCATTTCGGACAGACTCCGACACAAACCTCCGAAGCATACCTCGACGTGCGAAGGGGGCTTCGCCGAGTACCGAACAGGAGACAACTTTGGACAGTAACTTCTCATTTCACTTTATACATACTTAGATCATTTCATTGAGAAGTTTAGGCCTGTTATAATTTGTTCATCTGCCTAGATTGCACTACTTTAGTTTTACACTGTTTATAATCAGCTGCTTCTAGGTTAGAGACCTTTAGACTTAGGCCTTCTGTTTATTCTCTGCTGCGTAGTATCTTTGAGGTGCGTTGGGTATTGGGAATAGGCCATTGATTCGAAAGAATTTTTAAGGCGCCCATTCACCCCCCCCCTCTGGTCGCTACTTTCGGTCCTACAACCACTTGTAGGACCGAAAGTAGCGACCAGAGGGGGGGGGGTGAATGGGCGCCTAAAAATTCTTTCGAATCTATGGCCTACTCCCAACACCCAACGCTCCTCAAAAGACTTGACAGCAAAACGTAAACAGATCACCAAAGCCCAAAAGTATCTAGCCTAGAAACGACTGGTGTCCTAGACGAAGAAACACCACTACAGTGCTAATAGGCAGATAAGCAGAATATTCAAAACATGGCTAATCAAACTTCACAGAAACAAATTATTGCAGCAACTGATCTAGGTGTACATAAATTAAGGTGAGAAGTTACTGTTCAAATTTGTCTCCTGTTCAAAATTTGGCGAAGCCTGCGTGATGCGAAGCCCGTATAGTCGAAGCCTGCTTTGAAGTGTCGAAGCCTACTTCGCAGAGTCGAAGCCTGCTTCAGAGCCCTTTGTCGAAGGCTACCGTGGAAGTGCCGAAGGTTGATGTAGTCGAAACTTGTCTGGAGGTGACGTGCTGAGTTGGAAAATGTCGGAGGTTTGTGGAATCTAGCCTTGTTCGAGTGTGGCAGAATGCGAAGTATGCTTCGGTGCGAAGTATGAAAGTGTCGAAGCCTGCTTCGAACAGTGTACTTCAAAGCCTATACTCCGATCAGAAAACTTCGAACAAAGTTCGCAGAAAAGCAAGCTTCATAAGAGAAGCGAAGCCAAACGCACGACAGCAAGACCAAAATGAAGCCTACAACGCTACCTTCGAAGCTAGCTATAACGGAGTATGACTACCGAAGTGGTAACCTTCGAACCACAGACTAGCTTCGAATCAAAGTCTGCTGATGCTCTCACAAGAGATCGAAGCCTAGACACATACTCCGAAAGACAAACTTCAAATTCACAAAATGGGATCCTCGGAGATGACAACCACAGAAAAACTTCAGAAAACACACTCCAAGCGAAGTCTACCAGAGAGACATGCTTCGAAGCTAACTTCGAAACCTACCGAAGTATGCTTCGCAAGAACTGCCGAAGTATGTCAAAAAACAAAAACAAAGAACAGAGAACACTTCGAAGCTAGAGTCACAGTTCAAGTTCAGAGTTGAAAGTTTCAGTAGAGCCTTTGGAAACATCTGGTCGAAGCCTGCTTCACAGAGCTAACAGACTTCGAACAAAATAGGGGGCTCCGCTAGAAACAACAACATATACGCTAGACCCTATCTCCTAGATCAAAAAGCCATGTCAGGAAAAAGCAAGGCTAGAAAAACTAGCACACTGTAGCTACATGAAACTAGTACTACTTGCAGCATTAAGAACAGAATCAAACAGAGAGAGAGAGAGGAAAACACTCAGGAAGAAGAAAACGCATGTAACATGAAGCTGCGAAGCCATAGAAAAAACACTGCATACAGAATGACAGGAACAAAATCTTCGAGATTCATGAAGAATGAGATGAACTCATGATGAACAGGAGAATATTCCTAGCGGCGCACACAGGGAAGGAGAGAGAGTGCAGGAACCAAAAATGACCCAATCCTTGAATAAAAAATTGATTTCTTGAAAGGGTAATCTACCCTAGGGATTGGGTCCCTATTTATAGGCTGCCGAATAGCTAGGAATATTCCACCAGCCCCTTAGGGTTTTTACAGACGCTGAAATAAAAGGAAAAGACTAAACTGCCCTTAGGATATTTTTACAGACTCGACTGACTGACTGTGGGCCTAGGGATAAAATAGTAAACTCCTATTTATAGATGACTCATCCGGAAGCTAAGCTTTCGTAGCGACTACGGCTTCTCTTCTGGACAGTCCGATACAAGATTAGCGGTCGTCAGTTTTGCGTCGAAACTGACAAAGCGTCCACCAGCTTTGCACCAGGTACCCAGATTGGGCTGGCCCGACTTCGCAGCTCTCTCAGCCCAGCCATCGCTCGCCGCCCGTGTACTTGAGTCAATCCTGGTCAACAGCCCAGTGGATCCTCTGCTGCTCCTAGCCCATGTACCCGGATTGGGCCAGCCCAACTTCACGGCCCCTCTGCCCGACAGTCGCTCGTTGCCCGTTTGCTTGAGTCACATGCAGCCCAGACGCAGTAGATCTTCTCTCTCTTTTGTCCTCTTTGACTATCGTTGACAATGACTCATCACATCTGGAGCCATGAGGCCCACGCTCTTCAGCATGGCTCCTCACCTACTGATTCTGAGCTCTATCTCGAAGCATCCAACCTACGGATTCTGAGCTTTGACTCGAAGCATCCAACCTATGGATTCTGAGATCTGGCTCGAAGCATCCAACTTACGGATTCTGTGCTCCATCTCGAAGTATCCCACTTGTGGATGCCGAGCTCTGGCTCGAAGCATCCAACCTACGGATTCTAAGCCCCGGATCGAAGCATTCCAAGAAATCTTAAAACTCCACTCTAAAAGGCTATAGCACATTGCGCGTAGCCAACAAGTCACCTACCCACAAGGAGGGGCAAGGGGAGTAAGTTCAGAGTGGCTAGAATTTCTTAAGTAATAATAAACACCCAAAGCAAGCAAGGCCCTAGTTTTATTAAAACAAATAAGCTCCAATTACAACTCGAAGTAGGATTCGAAGCCCTAAATGAAATCAGTGTCTAAGCCAAGTAGGAACCAGAAGCATTTTTGGTCTTGCAGACTGGCCTGACCTTGGGAGCTTTCTCCGACCCGCATCCTCGGAGCTCTAGGAGCCACAAGAGCCACTTGCGTAGAGCGCTTCTTCACCGCCTCCTTTAAATCTCTCCAAGCCCTCTGGTCCTCTTGAAATTGCGCCTAGGTGCGTAGGGGCTGGTCTTCAGACTCTGGCTCACTAGGACCCAACTCCATGTCAGACTAGTCCACGGGCTCCAGCGACGACGACAGGGCCCGCTTCCCTTTCTCCTCTTTCTTTATAAAAGCTAGCACCTCATGCAAAACCTCAAGGAGAATTAGCCCATGATCGTCCCGAGGTACGCTAAAGCGAGCGTGCCTGTTAGCCTTAAGGGCTTTGAAGATAGCCCATTGGTGCTGAAGAGTCTCATTCTCGTCAAGACTTCGATCTCGAAGTCAGAAGTATCAGAGGAACCCTGAACGATTTTCAAAAGAAGTAGCCTTTCTTTATTGATAAAATTGTGAAACTTCAATTAGAGGACTTGCTTTACAAAGAGGCCCTAAAGTGAAACTACACCTTCAGGTCCGAAGGAGGGACGACGAAGGAGGGCTTCGAAGAAGGCCGAGGATGGCTTGTCCGGTGAGCTTCGTCCATCCAAGCCTTCACCATGCCTGGATGCCACGGTGTCCACTTACCGGACGACGGCTAGGATGAACCTCAGCCAACGGTTGAGGGGCTCGTGGGTGGCATCGAAGGATGCGCAGGACGTCACGAAGCGCTCCAAGACACCTCGGAGAGCCCCCATGGCATCGACCACAGCCTTCTCACCTTGCGCCAAGGACTCCACTACCGCTTTATATTTCACCAGGGGGTCCTCGATTGTCCACTCTAGTTTAATTCTCTGGACCCTCAGGACTTTGGCATCGGCCGCCTTCGAGCGAAGCTCTTCAACCTCAGCGACTTGGGCCCTGAGTGCTTCAGCTTGGTGACCTGAGTCCGGAGTTCTTTGACCTCGGCGACTTGGGCTCAAAGCACATCGACTTTGGCTGCCCAGACCTGAAGTTCTTCGATCTCTACGACTTGGGCATGGATCTCTTTGGTTTCAGCAGCCCGAGTCTGGAGCTCTCCTATATCGGTGGCCTGGGCCCGGAGGCCGACGACCTCCACCTCCAGCACATGAAGCCTATCCACTTCAATAGCCTGCTCTGAGAGCTTTGTCGCCTCGATGGCCAGAGCCTCGTGCTTGGCCCTGAGCTCCCGTGTAGCTTCATCGGCCGCTTCAACGCACCTACGGAGCCTCGCGACCTCGCGTTTGTGGCGACTCCACTCCGTAGAGAAGGATACCAAAGATCCTTGGGCCAAGACGACCAGCTGTTCACAAGAACAAGCACAAAGGTAAGATAGAGAAATAAGAAAGAAAGGGGGCTTGCGTGGAAAAACCAAGGGCGCTCACCTGGCTCGCCGCACTCTCGATAGCGAAGTTAAGATCGGCCCCATCTGACCGACCGATCTCTGACACTAGCTCAGTGTTCCTCAGGCCCATGTAGGCCTGGTGAAGCGGTGCCGTCTACGTTGGAAACTTCGAACTAGCCTCTATGAACGGGACCAGGAGGTGTGCGCACGCGCGCACGTGTCTGGGGTCCACGACTAGAGGGACCTTGGCCTACGGGGCAGAATCCCTTCGGACCCTACTTGAGTTGACCTCTTTGTCTGACCCCAAGACTTCCACCACCTTGATGGAAACCCTAGGCCTCGCCTCAGCGTTGTCTTGAGGGGGCAGAAGCAGAGGGGTGGATCCTCGACCGAAAGCACCTGTTCATGAGCGAATGTAAGTGATTAACAATGGAAGTATAAGACCTGCAGGATCCAAGGGAAGCTCGGGTAAAGCCTTCTACCTTCGCTACCATACTCGAACGAAGGGTTCGAAGAGTGGACGGTGGCCAGAGACTGGGGCCGGTAGAAGAACTCATCCATCGAGTTCACTGGGGATCCACCCAGCGCGGTGGCCAACTCGGCCGCGACATTGGCACTCCTCACTACTTCCACCAAGGGATCAGCCAATCCTCTGAGGGCCAAACTATCCCCGCCAAGACTCCCGCGGGAGTTAGACAGACCCTCCCGGATGCCTCGCCGGGAGGCGAAGCAATTTGCGGGGCAACCCTCGCCCCCGCATCGCCTCCCTCCGGTTCCACTCTCATAGGAGGTCGGGGTGACCCCTCCGAGGCCGAACCCTCAACGCCGTCGCCATCATTCGTGGCTTGACTCAGCCCGGAGGCACCAAGACTGGAGCTGGTGTGTCCGGCTCAGCCCCCGCTCCCCCGCTTAAGGATCCCTCCTCCGAAGTGAAGCTAGACGAAGAGACGGGGAAAGGCACTTCGACCCCTTTGTTGTCTTCTTCGTAGGATGCTTCGAGGACCCCGCCACGTTGGAGTCTATCGTCCTCTTCTTCGGAGCCAGATCGGGCAGGTCGACGTCCGGGAGGTGTGGGGGAGTGAGCTAAAGGGTGCTCCACATGCGGTTGAATCGCTCCTAGGACCCCACGAGCTCCATCCTCCGCTTGCGCTCCGCCGGAGTAGGAGCCCTGAGGATCTTCTCGGTGATTCGAGCGACCAGCTCTAGAGTCTTGACCATGCACAATCCTACAAGGTTCGGAAGTCCACTTATCATTTCGATTAATCTCGTGAAGTCGTGATCTACTCGTCACAGGGGGAAAGAAGCAGGACAAATCGAGTGGGCCAGAGGATGTCTCCGAAGGTGGCCCCTCCTTGGCGCTCTAGAGCGAGATGGGCCACGCCTCCATCAAATGTGGGATATTGAGGGCAATGAACTCCTCGGTCAGATCCCTCATACTCATTCGGTGAGCTACTATCTGTAGGAGCCGGATGCGAGTGGAGACCGAGCCAGCATCGACCTCGATGTGGCGCGGAGGCCCCGCTAACATGAAGTCTAAGACGACCGCCACGTAGAACCAGTGGTGGACCCACTCTGAATACCACCGCTCATTAATGGCCTTTGCCAAGAAGAAATCAGCGTACTCCTTTCGGAGCTGGAAGTTGTTGCTTCCGTATGCTAGTACTAGGTCCTCCTTCTTCTTCGGCTGGCAGCAAGCTTCATGCATCTTCGCAAAAACCTCGGCCCTCCCTTCGCAGCCTTCAGCTCTCATGGCCCACTCGAAGACTGCTAGACGGGTGATCACGTTTGGGGATAACTACGGTAGTTCTAGGTGAAACAGATGAAGGACTCCCGCATGAAGGACTTCCACCTCGCCCTCACGCGGCTCTGGGGTGGTTTCTAGTCCTGGTTGTCTGGCTTCCATACCAGGGTCGAGGCGGTGCCGGACTGCACTTGCCATTGACTCCTCCATGCAGACCGTCCTCTCCAGCACCAAGGTCTGCTCTCGAAACCTCTCCGAAGCAGGTCGGAGCTCCCAGGGGCCACGAGCTTTGGCGGAACTCGGGGCCATCACAGCCACCACTGCGGTAGCCGCTTTCCTCGGCAATAACCAAAGATCGATGACGGGAGCGGCTCCTTTCCTTGACATCTCTTTGGACGCAAGGCTGCTCGAGAGAGAAGCAGCAAGAAAGAAAAAGTGTGTGCGGCGCTCAAGTGGAAGAATGTGGGTAGAGTCTGCGGAGTGCTTGAAGGTGCGTATCATGGCCAAGGGGAGGCGGCTTATGTAAAGCATAGGCATGAGGGCGCATTAACTCCTCAGCCGGTTCATGTTCCCCCAAAAGGCGGCACGTGGATTACGGTCAATCCGCATTGAAGTCGTCCTAGGGGCTAGAGCCCAGGGGCGGGAGCTCGCGTACCTAGGAGTCAACTCACCCAGAATCATCAGTCAAAGATTTCTCATCGCTTGGCCTCCGCATGAAGCACCCGCGGTGAGTTCATTTCTAATAAGGCCTGGTTGCGGGATTATCTTTGGCGCTCCCTTCCTTTCTCATTTGCAGGGCAGTCGAATGGATGGAAGCGAGGGGCTACTATTGGGGGAGATAATTCTGACTGTATCTAGGGAGAATTAATGACCGAAGTGGAGGCCCCGAGAGGTGGCTCCGTAGGCCGAAGAGTGGTTTGACAACGGGCACAAGAGATTTTGGTGAAGCTCGAGGCCTAAGCCGGCTCTGAGAAGACTGGGGATTCGGGGCCCAAGTGAGGTTCGAAGCGAGGCTTCCAGGGGCTGGTGGCCGCCGAAGGAGACTAGCTGCACCAAGGCTCCGAAGAGGATGTACAAAGTCTATCGATGGGAGATGTCATCCGCTAAGACCGGAGTGCGTCGTTTGTGACACACTATAGTCCTAGTAGGCGTGATGGGTGTTTGGTATCAGTCTAGTCCAGTTAGGTGTGCGGCAAGACCGCACGTGCACACCGTCACGCCTAGCACTGTAGCCATGTCACTGAATGACTGGAAGAGTCGTTAGATTGTACTCTTGCCAATTAGGGGTATGGCAGATTATACGATGCATGTATGTTTGAGGGGTCAGAGGGTATTGACCCGGTGTAGGGCTCCACTATAAATACCCTCCCCTTGTGTTGTACAGGGACATAACTCAAGATCCGAGAATACAACTTTGAGCTAAGCCTTCCACGTCAATCTAATTCCCTCAAAACCTGTCGGCTTAATCTTTTACACCAACAATATGCTTGAGTTTCTTACTTCATGCTCCATGAGATGTGAGTGTGAGTGATATTGATATGGTTGTTGCTTAAGAAGGAATTATATTTGGTTCTAATGTCAAAGATCTAGGATCATTTAAAAACTATGCTAAGAAGAGAAATGTGGAGATTCAACTATATAAGGTGATCTATGATTTGATTGATGATTTGTGGAATGCAATGGAAGGACTTCTCGAATTTGCCTTGGTAAGCAGAAATTGTACTTTCAGCTTTTATGAATCAGTTGAGTGGAAGAAACCCGAAATATATTGTGACATACCTTATTGATAGGTCTACATTACTTTGAGTTAAAGAAACATTATGCTGAAAGTGTAATTACTCCATTGCCATGATAGTTTGGTGTGTTCTAAAGTAAATACTTCTCATTTTAAGTAGCTGGAATACATGAATGTTCATCCTTTGAAATAGAGTTTTGGAATGATATCTCTTATTGTGCTTGTGGAGAACTGCCCGTAGGTACTGAAATTTCTAATTAAGTTGTCATACATTTTCATTTTTCTATGATATTTGAGCTCATTGAGGCTTTATTGGTTTCTTTATATATCCTGTCACCACTGCGCACCGCTCTTATGATACACAGAGCATAATTGATGTTGTTTTTCATACTATAAACAAAGACTATGCTTAATTCAATTATATATTTTCTTAATTTTATTGACTGATATTAATTTTCTTATTACTTAGTTAAAATAATATTAATGATCAAATAGTACCAAATAGTGCCATTTGTTCACTCTCAGAGATCCGGAGCTTGCAACCAATCATTTTTCAAAGGATAATGTAATTGGTGACAGTGGATATGGTGTTGTGTACCATGGCAGATTATCAGACATAACACCAGTTGTTGTTAAGAATATCATTAGCAATTTGTGAGATTTTTTCTTACAACATTCTTTTCTGAAGCAGTCGCAGTCCATAGGCTAACCCCCTTCCTCCTTCCTTTTACCTATAATTGTGACTGCTTGTCTTGTGCAGAGGACAAGCTGAGAGAGAATTCGGAGTGGAAGTTGAAGCAATTGGTCATGTCGGCCACAAGAATTTGGTTCATATTTTGGGGTGCTGTGTTAAAGGTACTCAAAGGTATGGATATTTTTAGGATTCATTACATATAATATAACCCGTTATGTGTTAATATTTTTAGCATTGGATGGACAATACAGTCTTAACAAAATTTGCTTGATGTGTATGCACAATCAGGATGCTTGTATATGAGTATATTAACAATGAGAATCTTGTAAGCCGGCTACATGGAGAATTGTCCCAGTATAGTTCTCTCACCTAGTGAGCACACATGAAAATGCTTTTGGGTACTACAAAAGCATGAGTTCCTGTAACACCCTGATTTTTCAAAATAAATTAAATTAAAGGGAAAAATAAAGTTTTAACTAAATTAAGTTTGAATAATAAAATGGTGGATAATAATAAAGAATTATAAATCTTAAGTAAGAATTAAAATGGAGTAAATAAAAAATTTGGAATAAAAACCTTTAATTAAGTTTGAACCCAAAAGAGGACAAATAAATAAAAACCATAAGAAATAATCCAAGATTTGAGTTGGGGAATTTTTATTAAGTTCTCCAAGTCAAAAAAATTTAGGAATTTTTCTAAATTTTTGGGACCTCGGCAACTAGCGTAGAAAATACAAATAAATTTCTGAAATTATTTTAATTGATAAAATAATTTAAATCCCAGTGGGCCGTCTCCCTCTTTTCTCTCTCTAGCCCGGCCCAACTCCTCTCCCACGCCCACCGATGCACGGGACCTCCATGTCAGCCTCCCACGCCACTCCCACGCGCCCGCAACCCTCCCCCTCTCACTGCCTCCTCAGGTCCACATGTCGGTGCTTTTCCCCACACCCGCACCCGCTGACAGCCGACCCCACATATCGGGACCTTCATTCCCAATGGAAACTTTTCCCTTTCCATTGCCGGACAGAACCCTAGCTCCGTAAATCTGTCATCGCTGTACGTTGTCCTAGAAATTGAGCCCACCATTGCACTTACCATATCCCGGGGATCTCTTTCTCCTAAAAATCGTAGTGAAAGTCGTCCGGGTTAAATGTACCACTATGTGCATGGAAGCTTCACCGGAGTTTAGGAAACCCTCTCGGTTTCCCTCTGAGCACCTTCCATCCTTGCCTCTGGTGAGCCCATATTTAAACCCCTGCATCCCACCATGCTCCAGGCACCAGAAATCACTAGAGGTCTCGCCTCCATTGCACCTAGCCGAGCCCGATTGCGCCACCGAGCCTGTTCGGCCTCCAGCCATCAATCATCGTCATCAAAGTCCATCGCCACCCTCGCTGACGACAACATCATGACCACCAGCGCCCGCTCGACCCCGACCATGCATCCATTCATGCTACCGACCATTGGAGGACCACTATCGCCGTCAACCCGAAGCCTCCTCATCGCCCACTCATCGCCGGCCATGTCCAGTCATCCTCATGCCTCAAATCTGATATAATCCAGATCCCCTCGCTATTCTCCTTCCATTTTTGCGCTTGGATTGGACCCTTAGCCCTCGCCGTCACCGTCGTGCTCACCACCGCTGGGGAAGACGCCCCATGCTGTGCACGTGCTGGATCCATCGTCGGCCGTGCGATCGGGTTTTAACGGTTAGGATTAGATCATTGATGGATTTAATCTGGACCGTCCCTATTTACTAAACCGGTATCCTATAATCAGCGCCGTTGGATTCCACTTAAACCCCCACTTTGATCTCAGCCGTCCACGCGTACCCCTTCGTTGCATTATAATCTCAGTCGTTCAACCTATTTTAAAATCACATGCGCACACTAGCCGTTGGATCTTGATCCGGCCGTAGCTGCGTGTCCGGTCCATGCGCACAGTGCACTGTTTTATGGTAGGCCTGGCTCACCGTGGACTAGAGACTATTTTAAAATTTAAAATAAATTCCAGAAAATGTTTTAAACTTCAAAAATACATATCTTCTTCATTTTAACTCCAAATTTCACCATTCAAATTCTAGAAAATCCCTCTTTTTATTCTCTACAACTTTAACCAATTTAATTGAAATGTTTGTACTATTTATTTTATTTATTTTAATTGTTTATTATTCTCATTTTGCGTGTCGAGAAGATTTCGACATAGCCGAGGAGCCAGAGTATATTCCTGAGGTCCCTCCGACACCCTTTGCTGAGCAAGTCAAGTCACAACCCCATTTTTGATCATATCGAGCCCATGTTTTAATTAAATATCGCTACAACCCATATGATATAAATGCATTAGTGTAATTGAAAGCCTTACACTATATTTATTAGATCCCCCAACCTTGTTGTGCAAACCCAAGCCATGCTATTGAACCACTTTTCCTTGTCACCTTTAATATTAAATATTAGTTAGTGTCTAAAGTATCAACACAACTACTAACCACAAGTCTAATGGGTAAGGCCTAACTGGAAGTATGGATTGTTCTAACCCGATGCACCAAGCGGAGGGGGCAGGTTGCATCAGTGGATGGCTTGTAGCGATGAGGCGCAAAAGGGGGCACGACGTTGGTCCAATGGGTTGGCGTGCCGGCGAAACCTAGTGGGTTGTCCTCGAGTTGGGGTGTTTCATGGTGATGGTTTTGGCTTAAGTTCCTGTGACTTGGGTCATCTGAACACACTGCGTTGTGCAAGAATGAGTACCTTGTGGGTATAGTGGTACACCTCTGATCAGAGTATAATCTTTTTGAAAAGCCAAGCCCACTGTCAAGGGCGGGTTGAGCGATATTCACCGCAGTTAGTTTACTTTCATGATTGTGCATTGGTTGATGGAATATAAGCACTATTGAGCGAGGGAGTACCATTTGTACTACTTGAGTTAGTGGATGATTTCTTATTCATATTTACCTTCCGCATAATAAACATGATGCCGGGGATATGATCCAGGGTACCCCACCGAGAAGTTTAGCTCGGATCGACGACTGTTGGCTAGGCCAACCCATGAAGGACTTCCCGACCGCCATGCCTCCCACTCGAGAGCGGATGCACCCGAGTGGTGATACGCCAACGGCGGGCCTAGGGCCATTTGACCAACGGTTATCTCCAATCAACGCCAACGCCTCAATGAAAGTCATTAGCACAAATGAAAGGCAATTATGCTGGTAGTTACGCGACTGTTTCCGCATGCTATCAATGTTGTGGTTAAATTCTGTAACTCCCAGTCCTTCTCATATAAAATGATTAGGGGAGTCCCTAATACAACACAAACACAAACAGAGAAGAAAAGAGATCGACACGTGAGATCACCTGAGAACTCATATCGTGAGACACCCCCATTCATCCATACAGAAATATAAGTAGAGTTGTTATCCTCCGGGAAGCCCAAACCTGTCTAAAATTCCCTCGTGTCTGTCTCCTCATTGTTTTATCCCTTTCTTTCCCTTTTCAACCGGGGTAAACATCGAATCCATAGCCGTGACTCCTCCTTTCTGCCTACAAAAATCACACTACAAGTACCCCGTGTAGGCTTGCCGTTCCCACACAACGACACATGATCACATTAAATGCTCAATTACAATTTGTACTTACATGCAAACTTAATCCACATGCCTTCCTTTGTTATTATCCTTGCATTATTTTGCATTTTAGTGGCTTGTTGAGTACTCTTGTACTCACCCATGTTGACACAACCTTAGAGGCTGCATACTACAAGGATGATGGTCTAGAGTAGCTGTCCCAGTCAAGGAAGTGAGTCCTGAAGCAAGATGTTCATCGCTAAGACTTTCTTTTATTACTATTTTAGTATAATAATATAGCCTATGAGCTATAATTTGTTTGTCGTAAGACGTGGTCGTGTGATGAACATTTTGTATTTATTGTTTTTCTTTGGAAATTCAATAAAGTCTAGAATTATTTAATTTTGGGCGTTACAAGATGGTATCAGAGCTGACTTGACTGTAGGAATCCAAATAGACCTGCCTAGGACTTAATTTTGAGCAAAACCCTACTTTCAAAAATCTACTCCATATTTTTTCGTTCCCCTAACTCTTGGAAATTTTTCTTTCTTGTAGCATGTCAACCCACATTCATAGTTTCATCTGGGAGGCCACTGGTTTCATTCAGGAGCTTCGCATGCTGGCAACATTCCTGCTATACACCTACGAGCCGGTGTACCATGGAGTCTACCAAAACGGAGGTAGTGGGCCGTGCCAGGTGACCCTGACACTCTTCGCCTCCGACCAGTAGTCGACTTTCTTCAACACCTCGGCCAGAGTGACTAGTTTTGATATTTGTTATCAAGAAGTACCACTTCAGGCGCTCAGGGAGCTTCGCTAGATCTACGATGACTGCCTCGATGGTATTGCTTGTCACCATATACTGTCTCGGGAGCTAGGATCGGACAACACTACCTACGTCAGCTGCCACCACGACCGCGAACCTCTCATGGCTCGATAGACTCATCTCCTATCGGCCATGGACACCCTTCACACCGATGCCCTCCTCCACACCAACGAGATGCAGGCCTAGGTCGACTACTACCGCCAGGAGGCTGACCAGCTTCAACAGCAGAACGCTCAGCTCCTCAGCTAGAACCAGGAACTCAAGAAGGACCATGCCGAGCTTACACCCATAGTTCCTCCGAGGAGGAAGGCCCCTCGGAAGACCGTTTGCCAGCAAAATAAGTTAACCAAGCGGAGCATGATCCTACCCAACTCAGGTAGAGCTGAGGCACTAGAGGAGCTGATGGCCGATGATGAAGCCGAACCCAACACCACAACAGATGCTACCCGAAGGTCCGAGAGAACAACCAGTATTACCCCCGACAACCACTAGATGGTTGTAGTATTTGTTAGACTCCGAATAATTGTTTTCTTTTGTTTGTGGTCTTGCACCATAGTGGCATGTGCTATGGGCAAGTTAAAATAAGAAATAAAACTAACAAAATCTATCTTTACCACAACAATAAGAAGGACAATCATTATTTGGCAAAAAAATTATTCTAAGTCTCATCATCTTCTCTATGGGTGTTACGTCCTTCATAAGAATGGCCAACATTAAGAACAACAGTGCCAACAACAACAACGAAGCAGAAGGCAACCTTGAAGGTAACCTCGTCGGAAGCGTTGTGCCCAACTAGGGTGCAACTGATCAATGTCAGTCCAACGTCCCAACTGCCAATCACCCCACCCTAGCCGAGATGATGGCAAGTCAGAACCAACTGATCATGGCACTGCTGGCTTAGATGCAGAAGTAGCAGGCACAAATGCAAGATCAACAAACCCAACTGCGTCAACTCTGACAACAACAAGCTCAAGACTAGCACCCCCGCCACCTTGTACCTGCACCAGCCCAGGCGCCTCAACTATCAGAGTTCTTGTGCGTGAGACCACCCACCTTCTCTAGCACCACCAACTCAATGGAGGAATGTGATAGGCTCTGTTCCATAAGAAAGAAGTTGGACATTTTGCCCTGCACCGACCTAGAGCGTGTGGTGTTCGCTGCACATCAACTTCACAACCCTACAACCGAGTGGTGGGACACCTACTGTGAGTCCCAGCCCGAGAACCATGTGGTCACTTGGGAAAAATTCTCAGCCGCCTTCAGAGACACCCACGTACTAGCCGGGATTGTTGCCCTCAAGAAGCAAGAGTTCCGTGACCTATAGCAAGGCAACAAGACCATCATGGAGTATTTGCACGAGTCCACCCATCTTGCCCGGTATGCGCTATAAGACATACGTACAGATGCAGACAAGCAAGGCAAGTTCTTGAGGGGACTAAAGGATGAACTGTCCATTCAACTCATTGCAGAAGACTGTACCGACTTTCAGAAGTTGGTAAACAAAGCAATTATCCAAGAATTTGAGCAGAACAAGATAGATCAGAAGAGGAGGAAGATGATTGCCTTCCATTATCAACAAGGGAACAGTTAGAGGCCCCACACCATGGTTACTCCTCAAGCGTCAGCTGCTTTCGAGCAACAGAATTCCAATGGGGGAACAAGTTCAGGAATCTCTCACCAAGTACCACCCACAAGTCATGCTCCAATGCAGACCACCAGAGTCATGAAGGATATAAATGGTAAAGTCATGGTTTGTTTCAACTTTCGCTAGGAAGGGCACTTCTCCCATAGATGTCCATACCCCCAAGCAGCCTCAGAGCTATACCCCAATGGTTCGTGCTCAAGTGCACCACATATCCGCCAAGGAAGCCCAAGGTATGTCAGAAGATGTTTCGAGTATGTCTCCTATCAACTTAGTGCCAGATGATGTTCAATTTGATTCTGAAGCAACACCTTCTTCCGTTCTGGAGCATCGTTGAAGGTCTCACCGCCTGAGTTTTCTGATGTTCGCTTCGAATCTCGGGACGAGATTCTATGTAAGGGGATAAGATTGTAACACCCCGATTTTCCAAAATAAATTATATTGAAGGGGAAATTTTAAATAAATTAAGTTTGAATAATAAAATGGTGGAAAATAATAAATAATTAGAAATCTTAAGGAATAATTAAAATGGAGTAAATAAAATTTTTTGGTATAAAAACCTTTAATTAAGTTTGAACCTAAAAGAGGACAAATAAATAAAAACCATAAGAAATAATCAAAGATTTGAGTTAGGGAATTTTTATTAAGTTCTCCAAGTCAAAACAAAATTTTAGGAATTTTTATTAATTTTTGGGACCTCGGCAACTAGCATAGAAAATACAAATAATTTTCTAGAATAATTTTAATTGATAAAAGAATTTAAATCCTAGTGGGCTGCTGTCACGCCCTGATTTAATAAATCAGGACTTTATTGAAATTCCAAAGAAAATCAATAAACCAAGACGTTCATCATGCGACCATGTACAAATACGAGCAATCATTCACGGTTCATAGACCGTGTTAATACAAAAGTGAATAAAGGTGAAGAGAAACTAATAAATCAAAGGGTCCTAGATGAACGCCTCCTTCCAGTCTCGCCTTGACTGGGTCACTACTCCAGACCTTCATCCTCCTCGTAGTAGACGGGCTCTGGTGGTGTAAGTCAACGGGGGTGAGTACAAACGTACTCAGCAAGCCACCGGATGCAAATATAATGCAGAGTAATAACAAGGGGGAATAGTGGCTAATTTTGCGGAAAAGCGTAATTGGTAAAACATTAAATGTGATCAATTTATTAGTACTGAAATGTAAACATGTGTATGCATCATCATCTTCTAACTCGAGGGGTACAGTCAGCCCCACCTCGCTCAATAGTCCTTACATGCCATGAATAACTCAACCATTCAAACAATAGTAAACTAACTGCGAGTAGTCACACAACCCGACCTTGACCGTGGGCTCGGCTTTTCGAAAAGATTAAATACTCTGATCAGAGATGTACCACTGTACCCACAAGGCACACACTCACCACTTACACCAAAGTGTAACAAGATGACCCAAACCACAGGAACTCGTGCCAAAACCTTCCATATGGTCCTCCTCGACCCGATAGCACCCTCTTATGGGTTTCGTATCGTGTCTCGACGCGTCGAGCCTCACCATACCCCCCTTGAGCCATGTCGGTACAAGTCACCCGCAGGTTGCCCCTTGCCCCCTCCACTATGGTGCATCGAGTCAGATTGTTCCATACTTTCAGTTAGGACTTACCCATTAGACTTGTGGTTGGTATGGAAGTGCTTTGCAACAGATCCCATAGACCGGTCCTTATAGTGCCCCGGGTGCGACCAACCAATGCCCTAGCTTGCACCCGGAACCCACCATACTTATAACATAGCCAACTCCAACAGAGTCCAGAGACGAGAATAACGGGGAAATTCATATAACAGATTCCAGCTATCTACGACTCATTCTTTTTATCCTATAGCAGTTGTGCCGGTACATTGGGCACTAGCTAATAATTTTATAGTAGAGTGACAAGGAGTTAAGGCTCAATAAGCATGGCTTGGGTTTGCACACCAGGACGGGGATCTAATAAATATAAGTGTATGGCTTGATATTTGACTAATGCAATATTATCCTATGAGTTATAGCGATAATTTATTAAAACATGGGCTCAATGATGATCAACTATTTCCATTGGATTGGGTCGATGACTTGCCTTGCTTAGCAAATTGTGATGGAGGAACCTCGGGGTAAAACTCCGGCTCCTCGACGAACTCGTAATCTTTTCGATACGGAAAAATAAACAATACATTCAATAAACAGATAAAACTTCACCAAATAATAAACATACAAGTTTATGGGTTTTATTATGTGAAATAAAGTGTTAATTTTCTGAAGTTTGGTGAAAACCCATAAAACTTATATTTTAAGGTTTTTCCTAATTTATTTTCTGAATTTACTATTTTATCGCTAAGGGGTTTTTATTTATTTAATTAATAAGATTATTTTGGGAAATAGTAGCATACTGTTTTCATGGCATTAATGTGTAGAGAATAAAATGCTGAATTTAACAAAATTTGAATGGTGAAATTTGGAGTTAAAATGAGCAAGTTATGAATTTTCAAAGTTTAAACATTTTCTGGAATTTTATTTAAACTGGAAAATGGGCTCCGGTCCACGGTGAGCCAGGCCCACGGTGGACCAGCGACTGTGCGCGTGGACCCGAGTGATCTGGACCGTTGGATCTGGATCTAGCGGCCAGGTGCGAGGCGGGTGGGTTTAATGAGATTGAACGGCTGAGATTAAAACGGGCGAAGGGGTACGCGTGGATGCACGAGATCGATCCAGGGGTTTAAGTAGCGATCGATGGCTGTGATTGCCCCGTACCCCTTTGACCAGATCTATGGCTGTGATTAAATCCCGAAGGGATTAAACCTGTGCGCTCCGATCGCGATCGTGCGTCCAGGATTCAATCCGGCATGGCACGCGCGTAAGGGGCCACGTACCCTTCGTCTTCGGCGACGGTGGGGCTCGGTTGTGGTGGCGACGGCGCCGGCGAGTGCCTACGGGCCTAGTTTTCGGCTGAAATGGAAAGAGGAGACAACGACGACTCCAACCATACCTGCGGTTGCGATGATGATCAACGGATGGTGACCGGCGGCGGGGTAGACGGTGGAGGCTTTACGGGTGCCCAACGGCGATGACGATCCAGCGATCTCCTCGGCCGACGGAGGCGTGGCCGAGGACGGGCGAACACCGGCGGTCTCGACGGTGGCGGTGGCTAGGACAGAGGGGGGCGGAATCGATGGCGAACGGATGCCGAAGACGGGGGAGGGGAGAAGAGCCGAAAGCCGAAGGGGGCGCTATGGAGTGCTCAGCTCGGTCTTAGGCGGTGTAGGCTGAGTGCGGCGAGGGGAGAGGTACTTATAGGGTCACCGGCAGCGGCCATATGGAAGGAAACCGAAGGTTTCCTTCCTTCTCCGGCGAGGGTTTCCATTCCCTCGGCCAAGCTTCCTAAAGCATGAAACCGCGTTGCCCATAGGTGGAAAGGGATCGTGGTGATCCAAGGAAAGGAGTCCGGGGACGATCGGGTGAAATCGGGCGGCCGGCGGCGAGAATCCGGAAGAGGATCGCCGGGGAAAGGAAGGGGGGATCCCCTTCCACGAAGAAGATGAAACTGACAGGTGGATCCCACCTGTCAGTGGGCGAAGCAGAAAAGAAAGGGCCGATAGGCGGGGCCGGTTGGTGAGAGAGAGAGGTGCACGACGGAGGATGATGGGTGGGGCCAAGCGGGGTGCCGGCGGGAGAGAGAGACGGGACGTGAGCGCCGATAGGCGGGTCCCACATGTCAGTGGCTGGCGGTCGGACTGGGCCGGGCTCAGGGTACTTTGGAGGTTGGCGGCCCGTTTAGAATTTAAATTGTTTTCTGATTTAAATTAATTACAGTAATTCATATATTTGTTTAAGGGTTGAATCACTGTTGATAAAAATTTGTAAAAATTCCTGAAATTATGTTTTGGCCTCTAGTTTATCCCATAAATTTTTCAAGTCCAAATTTTTAATATTTATCTCTGTTTTGGCTTTAATAGGGCTCTTGAGGAGTTTTCCTTAATAAATAATTCCAGAAATTCCTTTAATATTATATTTCTTTTTATTTTATTTCTTTTTAAAACTTGGGGTGTTACAGCTGCCTCCTTCTTTTCTCTATCCAGCCCGACCCAACTCCTCTCTCGCGCCCACCGATGCACGGGACCTGCATGTCAGCCTCCCACGCCACTCCTGTGCGCCCGCAACCCTCCCTCTCTCACTGCCTCCTCGGGTCCACATGTCAGCGCTTTTCCCCGCACCCACACCCGCAGACAGCTAACCCCACCTGTCGAGACCTTCGTCCCCGATGGAAGCTTTCCCCTTTCCATCGCTGATCAGAACCTTAGCTCTGTAAATCCACCACCGCCATACGTCGTCCTGGAAATTGAGCCCTCCATTGCACTTACCATATCACGGGGATCTCTTTCCCCTGAAAATCGCAGTGAAAGCCGTCCGGGTTCAATGTACCACCACACGCATCGAAGCTTTGCCGGAGTTTTGGAAACCCTCTCGGTTTCCCTCCGAGCACCATCCATCCTTGCCTCCAGTGAGCCCCTATTTAAACCCCATATCCCACCGCGCTCCAGGCACCAGAAATCACCAGAGCTCTAGCCTCTAGTGTGCCTAGCCGAGCCCAATTGCGCCACCACCCCTGTTTGGCCTCTAGCCATTGTTCGCCATCATCGAAGTCCATCGCCACCCTTGCTGACAACACCGTCGTGACCACCAGTGCCCGCTCGGCACCGACCATGCCTTCATTCGTGCTGTCGACTACCCGAGTACCACGTCCAATCATCCCCATGCCTCAACTCCAGTATAATCAAGATCCCTCGCTATTATCCTTCCAATTTTGTGCTTGGATTGGACCCTTATCCCTCATCTTCGCTGCTATGCTCGCCACCTCCCTCTGCCATCGCCGAGGAAGACGCCCCGTGCTACGCATGTGCCAGATCCATCATCGATCATGCGATCATGTTTTAATGGTCAGGATTAGATCATTGATGGATTTAATCTGGACCGTCCCTATTTTCTGAACCGGTACCCTGTAATATGAAACCAGGTGAGGTCGCACTGTGGTTTTTTGTCTATATGATGAGTGATTGACAAGGTTGAGCTATCTGGTGAGATGAGTGAGTGATGGCTTGATTTCATTGATGGGTTCGATGTGTGGATATGGATTATACTGAGGGGATCGGTGTACGTTGCGTCTCTTTTTTTGGCTTGTCTCATGTGTGCAGGGTGGAGATGCTAACCAACTGTCAATGAGCGGGAGTGCAACCGGCTCAAAGAGAAGGTGACGACTCTTCATGGGAGTCTTGCTAACTGCGAGAACCGGGCTTCGAGCTTGGAGGAGATGGCTCTCACAGAGCGGAACGCCAAAGCCAAATTGGAGGCTGCGAAGGAGGAACTTGAGGCTGAACGGGTGGTGCTCTGGGACGAAGTCGAAAGGCTTCGTCGGGAGCAAGCAGCTTCGGGAGTCGAGCTTGTAAATCTTTAGGAAGAGCGGCAACGCTTGGCTAAAGACGCGAGGAATTTTCTTGGGAAAAAACTATCCTTATGACGAAGACGGCTGAGCTCTTCACTTTAATCCACGACATGAATGTCTCGAGCAAGGCATTGGCCATGGAGAAAATGAAGTGTGACAGCATGGACTCCAAAACCATGGATGTCCTTCAGGGTGTCCTGGAGTATTTCAAACAACGATTCTTTAATGCAGAAAATGAAGATGATCCAAGCAGCAGTGAAGACGATGAAGACTTCAGGTACTCAGTATGGAGAGATCTCCGGCCAGGTAGCCGCTCTCAGAGTACTTCGCTACTTCGAGGACATCAGACTTTTTGTTTCACTGGAGCCCGGAGCAGCCCCTGCTAGCTTTGGCGGTGACCAACTATTGAACCCTTCGCCTGACGTGGTCGCAGCTTGGGAAGCTTTTTAGCCATCCTAGAGAGCTGAAGGCCGGTCAGCTGTGAAAGCGTGGATCAATGAAGTCCATCATCAAAATCAAGCAAAGATGCTATGTTCGACCAGCAAGCCTCCTTTGGACCTAAAGGTCTAGTTCTCCTTAGGGTTACGTTATGTAAAAACACATGTTTGTGTCTTTCTTTTGAATAAAAAGGACTTATTTGGAAATGTTTTTAGGATTTCTGACCTTTTTGGAGGATGAGCTCGAAGTATTAGAGGTTAACAAAGGGCTCCATCAATAGTGGGCTACCTTCGTAGCCTTAAGGCCTCACAAGCGTCCTCGATTTTCAATTCCTCGAGGGAGCCATGGAGAGGTTATACCCGAAATGTGTAAATAAATATTAGCTTATATTAAGGAGGATAAGGGGGGAAAGGAAGTTGTTATTATAGCATCTTCATCTTTGGAGGACGTTGACTGGTCCGAAGAAGAGTGGTCTAGCGAATATCAGGTGAGGACTAGCCCCGAACAACTTCGGACCTAGGCCGTGCTTCAGCAAGAATAAAGAGACTTCCGGGCTTCAAAGAAGGGGAAGCGTATTAAACACAAGGTTCTGAAGACTCCGGGCTCCAGGACAAGTCGCCTTCGAAGCCGAGCTAACTCTGAGTCTAGCTCTAGGGACCGAAGGGGCCTTCGCTTTCTTCTTGGCTTAGACACTGATTTTTCATAGTGTAATATAATTGAGTAATATAAATTGAAATATTTCAAAATTGTCTCACTACCTCCTAGCCCCTCTTTGAGGGTGAGCACCTACGATTTTCAAGCGAAGATGGTTACGCACAACAATTGTAAACCCTGCTAAGAGTACAATTTCAATAGTTTTTGTTTTCAGAGGCTCGGAGCCCTTTATTATATTGAATAATAATTTGGAACCAGTGGTTCGAAATTCGAGCAGATGGTCACTATGAACCTCGTAGGTCTCTTCGAACCCATGGGTCCGAAGTCCGTAAATGGTAGCTTAGTACTCTTTTTCGGATGTATTGGAATCTGATTATTCTGGTCGCTCCGTACTCTTTTTTGGATGTAAAGGAATCTGATTATTCTGGTCACTTCGGACTCTTTTTACGGATGCTTTCAAGCCAGTGTCTCGGAATCCGTTTTTCATGGTCTCTTCCGACTCTTTTTATGGATGCTTTCAAGATGATTGCTCAGAATTCATATCATTTGGTCTCTTTGGAATCTTTTTACAGATGCTTTCATGTCGGTGGCTCAGAATCCGTTTTTCATGGTACTTTCCCACCTTTACGGTTGCTTCGAGCCGGTGGCTCGAAGTCCATATATTGGGTTCGAATGAATAATACTTACCTCCACAATTAGTTTTGTCCTCCTAGTGCGTCCATTAGGAGTAGGAATCATCTTGAGAAGCATGCATTGTTCGAACCATAAGCTTTATTCATTTAGAAAGTGTTTACAAATGATTACAAGGAGCCCCTAAGCGAAGTATCATTTAAGGTGCTCTGCATGCCATGCATGCTTCAATTCCTCACCTTTTAATTAGCTAATTTAAAAGATCCGGGGCATCCTGAACGCAGGATGATATATGGTCCTTCCCATTTATTTCCTAATTTCCTCGGAGCAATAATGCTTCGCAATACTAAATGGCCCGGCTTAAGTTCATTAAGCTTTATTTTTTGGTCATACCAACTCTTCGTCTGTTGTTGATACTTCATTAGGTTAGCAATAGCTCGAAGCCTTGTTTCTTCAGTTAAGTGCAGCGAAGTCTATCTTTCATTATCTAGCTTAGGTTCGATGGTGCGGAGGGATCCTCCCTTGAGCTCTGTCGGCGTCATGGCTTCATCTCTGAATAGTAACCTGAAAGGGGTGAACCCTATGGACCTTGCTTGAGTGGCCGAATGGACCACAAAATCTTCGGAAGTTCTTCGGTCCATAGCCCCTTCACTAATCCTACCATTCTTCGATTCAATCCTGACAAGATATTACCATTAGCTCTCTCGATGGCTCCATTGGATTGTGGATGACGGACAGCTACAAAGCACATTTCAATACTAAGACCTTCATAGAACTCTTTGAAAGGTTCAGCATCAAACTGAGTGCCATTGTCAATTGTCAGTTGTCTAGGCACTCCGAATCTACAAATAATATTTTGCCAAAAAAATTTTGCACATTATTTGAAGTCATAGCGGTAAGGGGTTCTGCTTCGACCCATTTAGAAAAATACTCAATCGCTACCACTACGAATTTTAGACTGCCCTTTGCCATTGGGAAGGGGCCAATAAGATCAATCCCCCAACGGAGCATTGGCCACACTAGAGTAATAACTTGAAGAGGTGTTGGTCGACGATGACTCCATCTTCCAATCCATTGACAACCTTGGCAAGTGCGGACTAAAGCCTCCGCATCAGCCACCATTGTAGGCCAATAGAGCACTTGGCGAAGTGTTTTGCCCGCTAAAGCTCGAGGGTCAAGATGGCTACCACAAAGGCCTTCATGAATTTCTCGGAGTATGTCTTGGCCTTCGGCTCGGGAAATACATCGGAGCAGGGGAGAACAAACTCCGGCCCTGTATAAAATCCCGTTGACAATATGATAGTTCTGGACCCTTAACTGTAGTCTTGATAGCTTTGGACCTTCGGGCAAATTGGCTTCGTCTTGCAATAAATCCATAATTGGACTCCGCCAATCGGTGCTTGGTATGCAAAGGACCTCTGCAGGAGGGAGTTGGGGCACTGAAGGGGAGGTAAGCTGTTCATAAAAAGCCCCTTTTGGGATGTCTAGGGCTCCAGCTGCAGCTTTTGCCAAGATGTATGCTTGCAAGTTATCGACTCATGGGATGCTCCGGACAGAGATCCCTTTAAATGCTGCTTCAGTCTTGCGGATCTCTTCCAAATATTTAGCAAGTTGTGGATGCCAAACCTTAAAAATTTTATCAACGTGCCCTGCTACAATCTGGGAATCTGTTTTTATAACAACTCTTGTAGCACCAAGGGCACGCGCCTTGCGAAGGCCCAACAAAATTCCTGTGTACTCCGCAATATTATTGGTGGACTTAAAGTTGAGCCTTGCGGAGTACATTGCTTTCTGCCCTGAAGGCGAAATTATGACCGCTCCAGCGCCTGCTCCAGATGCTTGAAAAGCTCCATCAAAGTATATGGTCCATATGCCTTCATTTGATTCTTCTGGAGCCCATACTACAGACGGAGTCCATTGTGCTACAAAATCAGCCACCACTTGTGACTTTATTGCTGTTCTTGCTACAAAAGAGATACCAAAGGGGGCTAGCTCAACGGTCCACTTTCCAATTCTCCCCGTATAATCCTTGCTTCGGAGCATATGTCCCAGAGGATAAGAAGTTGGTACAATTACATTATGTGCCAAAAAATAATGTCGTAATTTCCTCGAAGCCATTACTAGAGCATATTTCCTCAGTAGCATAGCTAATGGCCTACTTTGAGGAATATGCTAGGTAGGTCGGAAGAGGGATGGCTCCAAAGGATGGCTTCGTCTTCGCCAACCGTCCTTTAAGAAGTCAAACTTGAGGTGAAGGCTTCAACTCCACCATAGGGGTACCACTTCAACAACAACCAACATGACAAATGAAGAGGGATAGTACTTCCCGGGGATCTTCCTCTTCGATGTACTTGCACAGCTTCGAAGTCCTAAATTTGGGGTCGAAGCGCTCCTTTTGCAAGTCTGGGTGTAGCGGAGATTCATCATCGAAAGACGCATTATTGGTGATTCTCTGAATCTCGGAGGCTTCGGGATAGTAGATAGGGCCGTCGTCTTGAGGAACCTTTGTGGTGACAGGGCTAGCCTAAGGGCGAAGCCTATCAGCAGCTTCCTGCCTTCATCTTCCTACTTCAGCCTAAAGACGAGCCATCTGGTTCGCCACGTCATCAGGACGGTCTTCGTTTCCTCCGGAGAGGACCTCCGGGTCTTGAGAACTGAAGAAGTTCGTTCGAAGCATGGACGGAGCCACGGGAGAGGCTCCGTCAGTTCAGAGCATGGACGGAGCCGCAAGAGGAGCTCTGTATGCTCGAGGAAGAGTATTCGTTTCGGGAGTTTGAGGTGGGGGGACCACAGAGGGTCCTCCGACCTCGGTGGTGTTCGAAGACCTCGACCGAGACATACGAGAAGACCTCTAGAGGGGACTAGTGCCTAGGCTCCATTTAGGAGTCATGGCTCTAGGAAAGAATTGGTAGAGAATGAAGTTTTTGAACTAGGTTCCCCATGGACAGCGCCAACTGTTGGCAGAAAAGATTAAGCCAACATATTTAAAGAACTAGAAAGATTAACAAACAGAGTGTCTATTTATGAAGACTATTCCAAGCCTCCGAATAGGATAATAGCTTGAGATAATTCGAAGTGTGTATTGAATATCTAAGTATTCTATACTCTTTACAGAACGAAGAGGGGTATTTATAGATAGAATACATAGGGAAAAGACTCCTTTACCCTCTATTTACTACCGACTAAGAAGATACTATTTAATATTCTTTGTAGGGTTAAAAGAGTAAAAGACTAGTCTAATTAGTGAGAAGATAATTCTTCTGTCCTCACTGGTAGTACCCCTTCGGGTGAAGAGGCTCCGGGAGGCTTCTTCATGCTGAGACCTTGATAGAGGCCTTCACCTTGACGGAGGCCTTCACTGTGGAGAGCTCCGAATATAGCGAAGCCTTGGTTCTTTCAGAAGCTTCGGAGACCAAAGCTTCTAACTTTGTTTCTTCGGCTTGTATTGATGTGGAGACTTCCTTGACCTCTGGATGATGAAATATTTCTCCCCAATAGTAGCTTATCAGGTGTCGCGACACATATGTCTTACTAAGAGAAATACCATGTGACATTGGTAGAAATCCCTTCTCGTAATTCTCCATTTTGAACTGTTTCAAAACCTTGTCAATATACATACTCTGGTTTAATCCAACTAGCCGCTTTTATCTATCTCTATAGATCTTTATGCCCAAAATTTATGCTTCCTCTCTGTTGGCGTAAAAGATTACACTAACAGGTTTCTGAAGATTAGAAATTAACAAATGAAGTGTTTGCGAAGTAAACTATTCCAAGCCTCCGAAAGGATAATAGCTTAAAATAGTTCGAAAGTGTGTATTGAATAACTTGTACTCGGTCCTTATTACAGGGTAAAACGGGGGGTATTTATAGGCCCAAACATTAAGGAAAAGACCCTTTTACCCCTCTATTACAACCGACATAGTGGAAACTATTCGGTACCCTTAATAGGGCTAAAATGGTAAAAGACTAATCTAATGAGAAAGAAGATAAGTCTTCCATCTTAGCTGGCAAAAAAGACCCGGAAGAGTCCAAGTTCGAAGATATACTCCGAACTAGAGTCCGTCATCATACTTCAAACTTGATTCAATGCATCCCCGAAGTTATATGCTGGAAATCTTCGGCTTAATCACCAATCTTTGTCCTCTTACTGCAATAACCCTGAAGATGGAATATTTTCCCCCAACAGTAGCCCCTCGAATACGCTTCTCCACTAAATCTATAAAATTAGGAGAGTAGTATACGCAAGAAAAATAATCATGCGTAGGGGTTAGCAGATTTTAATCCATCTCCGAAATGCATGGAGATGCAAAACTTCGAATCAGTTTCTAAGAAAATTACATTCGAACCATCTTAGAACTAACTCGAGAAGCCCGAAAGCCTTTTTAGACTTGTAAAAAAATAGCCGTTGGCTTCTTTCTTCTAACGGAAGTTACGTGACATGTTAATTCCATAACAAAGTAACGGTTAAGAATGCGAAACGACATAAGCAAACAGTAAAAAATCGGGGTCTGGGCTATAAATAGAGGGCCCAGACCCTTCTCGAGTACCTTTCCACCGCTTTCGTGCAAACAAACCATCAATCAATCCCTAGCCTCCATTTTTCTTCAGAAGCAATCCGTGAGATCCAATGGCAAAAACTAGTTTCAAGGGTCCTGGAGCAACTTCAGCCTTGGCTCGGCAGCAGGCTGCAGCAGCAGCAGCGGCTGCATCATTGGCGACGGCAACTCCGACACCTGCAGTGGCAGTAATGGCGACGGCGGGGGGAAATCCCCAAAATGTTGGCCCTCAAGACCTCTTCCCGGCGTCGACAAAGTATACAGATCAATCTTATCAACTGGGGCCTTCAACCTACAAAAGGGAATCACTCACGACCGCAATAGAAGGCAAAATCAGTTCTGGGGTCATGATTCGCAAACCTGGGAAGGAAATCATTCCGTCGCCAAGACCCGGGGAAGTGGTTGTTTTCGAAGCCTTCTTCGAAGCTGGCTTAGGGCTTTCGGTGGTTGACTTCTTGGCTGAGGTATTGGATTTGTTCCACGTCACTCTCCCCCATCTCTCTCCGAATGCCGTAGCACGTCTTGCCATCTTCGAATGGGCGTTGCGAGCCGAGGGTTGCGAAGGAAGGGCTGAGATCTTCGTAGCACTGCATAGAGATTCATGTCAACCGAAGACCTTCGTAGGCCCCGTAGGTGAGAAGATGGTAATAGCCTTCGGAAGCATCAACTTCAGGCTTCGGCATGAGTATGCTCCCCGGTTTCCCACCAAGGCTATCAATGCCAGATGGTATACAGACTGGATCCTGAAATGGTTTTATGCTGAAGTTGGGGCGAGCAGTCGCCTAGCTGGACCCTTGCAAGATATCAACTTCCGAAAGGAAGCCCTTGTGCACCCGGATCCGGGCCAGCTCGAAGCTCGCCTCAGTCTGCTCCAAAAAATCAGTTGCCGCCTGAGTATGCGGGACTTAGCCGAAGAATTCCTCGGGCTTCAAATCCCTCCTCTGATGGCCAACTGGCCGATCACCTTTGAGGAGGATTCGGAGGGCGGTCTTCGCAAAATTTCTTCGACTTCGAGCCCTGTAGGTAACTTCGAAAACAACATATATCATGTATATTTATTCGAAGAAATAACCAACTTAACTCATTTTTCAGCTTCTTCAGCCCCTATAACTTCGGAGCAGATTGTACGAGCTTCGGAGAAGATTCTGGGCATCCCAACTCCGACTGAGAAGGAATGGAGAATCAAATTGGTTGGTACTTGGGAACGGTCCAACCGAGTATGGGGACTACTCGAAGTTGTTCCGCCCCCTCTTCTAGATTGGGTGCCTTCGGAGAAAGGGACCAAAAAGAGAAAAGCTGAAGTTGGAGCTTCGAGCTTTACCAAGACTCCGCTAAAGAAGGTGGCTCGAAAGCCAAGAGTTCCTGCACCTTCAAGTCCAAGAACTTCAGTCTCCGATTCCTTGGAGGATGAAGGCAGGATGCTTGTCGACCTGATCGACAAAGATGCAGCCCAAAGAGATGCACATATTGATGAAGCTGCGAGCGTGCCGGAGTCTCAAGAGAACCTTGAGCAAGTGAGGACTCCGACTGCTCAAGAAAATTTACCGCAAGATGGAGCCCCTGTGGATGAAAGTGAAGTCGAAGTTGCTGCAGCTTCGATTCCGGGTGAAGTAACAACGGCTGCTCTCGAAGATGCTCCAACAGTCGAAGATTTGACTGCTGACTCCGACGAAGACTTTGGAGTAGCCTTCGACCTGCCAAGCAGTCCAATGCTCACCCGTCGCCAAAACGTCGAAGGTAACCTTCGCATAATTTCTTTTGTTTTTTTCCTGCGAAATTATACAATGTATAATACCTTTATTTTAACAGGATCTACTCTCGTGGAAGAGGTCCGTCCCGAAGATATAATTCCTGGACCTTCGACAACTTCGGAGCCAATTCCAGGAGCTATTCAAATGGGACCTGGAAAAGGAAAAGGCAAGATGGACCACCTCCCTGCTCCGAGCTCAGGATCAACTCCGTCTGAGTCAACATACGAAAGCCAATCTACGGAGGGGGCCAGTCTGTCGGAGCTCCAAAAAATACGGCTCAGCACTCCGGACCTTCGCCAAACGAAGATGACCAGCAAGCCTTGAGCATGCTCCCTCTTCTAGCTCCTTTCTTGGAGCGAAGAACTGGGCTTCGGACTTTGCTCAAGCCTTTGGATCGAGCTAGTCGCGAAGTCGGGGAGACGGACTTGGTGGCCATCTTGAGCGAGGCGGAGAGTTCGGATCTTAACACTGCCATAGAGCGTGCAGCATACCAGGTACAAAGTATCTGTAAAACAAAATTAAACTTATATACCTATAATTTCTCACCTTGGTTTTTTCTCTTCACAGCAAACAGTCTTGGCCCGAGCTGCGAACATCTCAAATGAACGTGGAAGCCTTCGCCTTCGAGAGGAAAATACAATTCTTCAATGAAATCTTACTCTCTCCGAAGGTCGGGTGGCCCACTTGGACAACATGGTTTCAACGGAGCGCAGGGCCAGACAAAGCTTGGAGGCTGCGAACAAAGAGCTCGAAGCAGAACAAATTGTGCTTCGAGCGGAAATTGAAAAGATGCGGGCGGAGCACGCTACGGTGGGAGCTGAGCTTGTTAGGCTCCAAGAAGAAAAAGCCAAAGCTGCCGAAGAAGCTAGCTAGCAACTCAACCAGAAAAATTCTTTAGCTACGGAGGCAGCTAGGCTCTCTGGAGTGGTAAGAGAATTAACTTCGGTGAAGGATGCCTTAGTTGAAGACAAACTGAAGTCGGAAAAGGTAGCTGCGGAGGTCATGGACCAGCTGCTAGGCGTTCTGGAGTACTTCGGTACTACTGGGACGCTTCCTTCAGATGACTACATCTCCCTACTGCGACGGTTGAAGAGGATCCAAGGAGCAGCGATGCAAATGAAGACAGCAGGCATTCGGTACGGAGAAATCTCCGGACAAGTGGCTGCTATCGGCATACTTCGTTACTACGAAGATCTGGGCCAATCGATAACTCCGAACGCAGGGGCGACTCCCATTACCTTTGACGACAACCAGCTCCTTACTCCTTCCGAAGGTGTGGCCGCTGCTTGGCAAGCCTTTCAAACTTCATGGAGAGCCGAAGGTCGCTCTGCGATCAAGGCTTGGATTGACGAAGGGCAACGCCAGAAGCAGGCTCGGTCCCAAGCTTCGAGCAGTCAGCCCCCGCCAAACCTGCAGGTTTAGAATTATCTTAGGATCTTCGACTATGTAAAGCATTATGCTTTTGTACATTTATGAATGAAAATTTGCTTATCATGTTTTTAGGCTTTGCCTCATATGGAAGATGTCGAAGTGTTAGACGTTAACGACGAACTCCGCTTACTATGGGCTACCTTCGATATCTTAAAACTTCACAAGCGCCCTCGATTTTTAGTTCCTCGGAATAGCTCCAGAGCGATTACGCCCAAAGTAAGAAAAGACATACTGTCTTGTATTAAAGAGGAAGAAAAAGAAGTTAACTTGGAAACTTCATCTTCCGAAGACATTGTATGGTCTGAAGACGAAGATGAAGCTCAAGGTAAAAAGCCTGAAGAACTTGGAAGCTGGGAAAGGAGCCCCGAACGGCTTCGAACTTGGGCCGAGCTTCAACAAGAACAGAAAGACATTAGAGCTTCGAAGGGAGGCAGGAGAGTTAAACGCAAAGTTGTTAGAACTCCCGGCTCTGGAACTAGTCATTCCAACCCTAGCTCTAGAGATCGAAGAGGTCTTCGATTCCTTCTTGGTATAGATACCAATTTTTCATGATGTAATCATATTTGTTCGAATAATAAATATCGATTTAAAATTGTCTCCCTATTTACTAGCCCCTCTTTGGGCGTAAGCAACTTCTAACGGTATTCAAAGATGGTTAGGCGCAAAGAAAAAACTTAGGAGTACAATTTTTGGGGTTTGGAGCCCCTCAGCAATTTAAAGATTGATTAAAATCTTATAAAATGTCTTCGACTATTTGTAGTCTGAAGACTGGTAACTTAGTACCTTATGTTTTTGAAAGAAATCACTTTGGACAACTTTCCGGACACTTTAGTGTCCTACATGATTTGTCACTTTGGACTTTCTTAACAGACATTCGAAGCTCATGGCTCAAACTCTGTTTTGTTTTGGCCTCCTTCGACTCTTTTTGCGAATTTTGTCAAACCAATGGTTTGGAGTTCGCAGTGGTCTCTTTGGACTCTTTTTACGGATGCCTACAAGTCGGTGGCTTGGACTCCGCATCATTTGGTCTTCTTAGACTCTTTTTACGGATGTCTTCCAGCCGTTGGCTTGGACTCCACATTCTGTGGTCTCGGGCTCTTTTACGGATGCCTACAAGCCGGTGGCTTGGACTCCAGATTATGTCAGCCCACCACCTCGGAAACTTTGGACCAGTGGTCCGAAGTTCGAAAATATGATTCAAATTAATGACACTTCCCTCTCGGTCAACTCCGCTATTCCAGTGCGTCCACTCGGAAGTGGGAAGTTTATGAGGGGTAGGCATTATCTGAACCATATGCTTTATTAATTCGGAAAGTGCTTACAAATGATTACAAGGAGCCCTTATGCGAAGTATCGCTTTAGGTGCTCCGCATGCCATGTATGCGCTAACTCTTCACCTTCCAAATTAGCTAATTTAAAAGAACCAGGACACCCTGAGCGAACAATTAAGTATGGACCTTCCCATTTATTTCCTAATTTTCCTGGTGCTATGATACTTCGCAAAACGAGATGACCCGGCCTAAGTTCATTAATCTTGACCTTCGGGTCGAACCAAGCCTTCGTCTGCTGCTGATACTTTGACAAATTTGCCACAGCTCGAAGTCTTGTCTCCTCTGTTAAATCCAGTGAAGCTTGTCTTTCTCCTTCTATTTCTGGTTCGGTGCTGTGAAGTGATCCTCCTTTGAGCTCTGTTGGTGTCATAGCTTCATCTCCGAATAATAGTCTAAATGGAGTGAAACCCGTGGACCTCGTTTGAGTGGTCTGAATGGACCACAAAATCTTCGGAAGTTCTTCGGTCTAGAGTCCTTTTGCCAATCCTACTATCCTTCGATTTAGCCCTGACAAAATGTTACCATTGGCTCTTTCTACAGTTCCATTAGACTGAGGGTGTTGCACTACATTAAAGCATAGCTGGATGCCTAGATCTCCGCAAAATTTCTTGAAAGGTTCTGCGTCGAATTGTGTTCCATTGTCAACTGTGAGTTGTCTAGGCACTCCGAACCGGCAAATGATATTCTTCCAGAAAAATTTCTGTACATTGTTCGAAGTGATAGCTGTTAGGGGCTCTGCTTCGACCCACTTTGAAAAGTATTCAATTGCTACCACTGCGAACTTCAAATTTCCTTTTGCTGCTGGGAAGGGACCAATAAGATCCATGCCCCATCTGCCCATGAGCCATACTGGAGCTATGACTTGAAGGGCTGTTGGTGGGCGATGACTCCTTCGTCCCATCCACTGACATCCTTGGCAAGTGTGGACCAAGCTCTCCGCATCAGCTATTATTGTAGGCCAATAAAGCCCCTGGCGAAGTGTTTTTCCTGCCAAAGCTCGAGGGGCCAGATGGCTACCGCAATGTCCTTCATGAATTTCTCGAAGAATTTCTTGACCTTTGGCTTGAGATATACATCGGAGCAGAGGGGAACATACTCCGGCCTTGTATAAAATACCGTTGATTATTTGATAATTCCGAGTTCTAAGCTTTAACCTCGAAAGTTGTGGCCCTTCGGACATATTTGCCTCTCCTTGCAACACTTCCATGATTGAACTTCGCCAATCTGTACTTGGAATGCAAAGGACTTCCGCAGCAGGAATTTGTGGCACCGAAGGTGTACTGAGTTCATCATAAAAAGCTTCTTCGGGTATGTCCATAGCTCCGGCTGCAGCTTTTGCTAAGATGTCAACTTGCATATTTTCTGCTCTAGGTATACTCCGAATGGAAATCCCTTTAAATGCTGCTTTGATCTTTCGGATTTCTTCTAAGTACTTTGCAAGCTGTGGATGCCGGACTTGGAAACTCTTGTCTACGTGCCCTGCTACAATCTGAGAATCTGTTTTAATAACGACTCTTGTAGCCCCTAAAGCATGTGCCTTTCGAAGTCCCAATAAAATTCCCTCATACTCTGCTGTATTATTGGTAGACTTAAAGTTGAGTCTTGCGGAGTACATTGCCTTTTGCCCTAAAGGCGAAATTATCACAGCTCCGACACCTGCTCCAGATGCGTGGAAAGCTCCATCAGAGTAAATAGTCCAAATTTCTTCACTTGACTTCTCCAGAGCCCATGTTGTAGGGGGAGTCCACTCCGCCACGAAGTCATCCAATACTTGCAACTTAATTGCTGTTCTTGCCAGAAAAGATATGCCGAAGGGTGCTAACTCAACAGCCCACTTCCCAATTCTTCCAGTGGAATCCTTACTTCGGAGCATATCTCCTAAAGGGTACGAAGTTGGTACAATGACATTATATGCCAAGAAATAATGCATTAACTTCCTCGAAGCCATTATCAGAGCATAAACGAATTTCTCAAGCTCGGAATATCTTGTTTTTGCTTCGGACAATGCTTCGGATACAAAGTAAACTGGATTTTGTACCAACTTCCCGTTGAAATCAACCTCTCTGACAAGGACTGCACTGACAGCAGAGCCAGTAGCTGCAAGGTAAAGGAGTAGGGTTTCGTCCGCAACAGGCACCATGAGTGTAGCAAGGTTACTGAGATAATTCTTAATATCTCTGAAGCTCTTCTGACACTCCGGTGTCCATGCAAGATCTTTGGACCCTTTCAATGCTTTGAAAATAGGCAAACTTCTCTCCGTAGACCTTGCCAGAAATCTGCTAAGTGCTGTAAGACGACCGGTCAGCTTTTGCACTTGCTTTAAGTTCTCTAGGGGAGCCATCCTCTGCAACACAGTTATCTGAGTGGGGCTAGCTTCAATCCCTCTGCTTGAAACTAGGTACCCTAACAATTTTCCAGCCTCCGCCCCGAAGATACATTTTCGGGGTTGAGACGGATCCCACATGCCCGAAGGCTATTGAATATTTCTGCTAAGTCTAGGCTATGCTGGTGCTTTAAAGCACTCTTTATTACAATATCATCCATATAGGCCTCTACATTATGGCCTAATTGATGACCCAGAGCCTTAACAATTAATCTCGAAAAAGTAGCCCCGGTGTTTCTTAAGCCAAAGGGCATTCTTACATAACAAAAGACTCCTGAAGGAGTTACAAAGCCTGTCTTGATTTCATCTTCGCACTTTAACCAGATTTGATGATAGCCGGAATACGCGTCGAGGAAGCTTAATATCTCCGAACCAGCAGTGGAGTCGACCAATTGATCAATTCAGGGCATGGGGTAGGGGTCGCGGGGGCATGCTTTATTTAGAGATGTAAAATCAATACACATGCGCCACTTCCCTGAAGATTTTTTCTTAACGAAGACTGGGTTGGCTAACCACTCCGTATGAGCCACTTCTCTGATGATCCCAGCCTTCAGCAACTTTTCAACTTCGTCTTTAGCAAGAACATCTCTCTCCGCAGACATCTTCCGGAGTCCTTGCCTAACAGGCCGAGCCTTCGGGTTCACAAGTAGACTGTGTTCAATAATGTCCCGACTGACTCCGGTGATGTCTTCATCAGACCAAGCAAATATATCTAAATTTTCCTCAACTACTTTTTCTAAGGAGGCAGCAACTTCTGGAGGCAAGTCTTTACCAAATTGAAATGAATATTCCTTGCCATCTTTGACAATAACCTTCGTTGCAATATCTCCTTCAGGACTTGGTCTTGGGAAGGATTTTTTCGAGGATTCGCTAGGAGCAAAAAAATTCTCCGTATCATCTTGCCCACTGTTCACCTATCTCGGGTCAAGAGGAGGGCCATGACCATACTCCGCTCTTCACGCGATGGCCTGATCTCCGAAAACAGTGAGCACTCCTACTTGTGTGGGCATCTTCATACATAAGTAATTGTGATGCGCCACAGCTCCGAATTGATTTAACATGCCTCTTCCGAAGATGACATTATATGCATATGGAGCATCTACAACATCAAAGATCACTTCCTCTGTCCTGGCCAGTGGCCCCTCTCCGAAAGTAACTTCTAGGCCAATTTGGCCGAGGGCATCAAGAGGCGGTCCTGCAAATCCTTGTAAAGGACGGGCTGCTGGGAGAAGATGCTTTCTGGAGATGCAGAGTTGATCAAAAGCTTGGACAAAAATAATATCCGCCGAACTCCCTCCATCAACTAGCACTCTCCGAACCTCAGTTCCTGCTATGTCGGCAGTAATGACAAGTGGGTCTGCATGTGGAAATTTAACACCAGCTGCATCATCTGCAGAAAAGGATATTAGTACATGGGACCATTTGGGCATAGCAGCTGCAGATGAAGAGGTTCCAATATGGCCCACTTCTCAAACATATTCTCTTCTCTGCCTCTTTGACATACTTCCGAGAGTCCCTCCTCCGGAGATGGGGAGGACTACTCTTTTTCCTCGATCTTGCCCCTCTTCTTGCTTCGGAGGTGGCATAATATTGACCACCGGAGGGCGTCTTGCCGAATCGAAGTTCTCTATCCTCGCCACAGCCTGGACAGGCTCCGAACGGACTTCAGCTGGAACTCGGTCAGTAGTGCCTCGACCCGAAGTTCTTTCCAGATACTCTCCTCTCAAAGCAAGTATAGCCTTGCACGCATCAGTTGCATGACTCCGGTTTTCACCATGAATACAGCAGAAAAAGGCCTGGCCTTTGCCAGTCAGTTTCCCTGGCGGCCTCCAGCCGTTGGTCTTGCTTCCTGAAGGTTGCGGAGTTCTTTGGGCAAACTTCTGCAGGGGTGCGATGTTCAAAACATCTGAACGAGGATGCTTTTGCCCCCTACGCCTGTCATGCTAAACTTCGAAGCTAGGCCCTTGCGGCTGTGCTGAAGTTTTCCCTTCCAATTTAACTTCTTGCAGTATTGACGGGGTTGCAGCAGTTCTCCGAAGCCATCCCTCTTCTGACCTTGCATACTCTTCGAAATAAGACATCAACTGAGAAACAGAAGATATGCTTTTTCGGTGAAGTTTATCAAGGAGGTCTGGATGAATAACTCCATCTCAAGCTGCGTCAACTACTGAAGACATAGTTAACCCTCGAATTTGCGACTTCGTATGAGCGAAGCGCTTGAAATATTGTCTTAAGGTCTCTCTAGGGAGCTGCTTCACCTGGAAAAGACTTCCTGTTGACATTGGAGGCACGAAGGTGCCCTAGAAATTGCTTACGAACTTCTTCTTCAACTGCCACCATGAACTGATTGATCCTAGCTTCAGAGACCAGAACCACTGCAATGCCACTCCTTGAAGAGCTAGGGGGAAGCATTTTGCCATAGTGTCCCGCACTCCTCCACTGGCTTCAATTGCTAAAGCATAAGAACGGACGAATTCTCCAGGATCTTCATCTCCGTCATACTTGCAAAGCTTCGAAGTTTTGAACTTAGGGTCGAAGCATACTTTCTGCAACTCAGGATGCAGCGGAGACTAGGTGTCGAAGGAAACATTTTCCGGGGCTTCAGGATAAATAAGCTCGTCGTCTTCGGGCACTTCGGGAATGGTTGGGGTGGCTTGAGAACGAAGCCTATTCACGGCTTCTTGCCACCACCTTGCAACTTCAGCTTGGAGACTGGCCATTTGAGCGGCCATATCACCAAGACCGTCTTCATCTCCCCCAGAAGGATCTTCCGGGTCTTGAGAACTGTAGGGATCAGTTCGAAGTGGAACTTGAGGTGGAAGAGGGACTCCGACTGGTCGAAGTATAGATGGAGTTGGCGGAGGAACTCCGTATGCTCGAGGAAGGGGAATCCCTTCCAGAGTTTGAGGTGGAGGAAATGTCGAAGGTCCTCCGACCTCAACTGTGTCTGAAGATCTTGCTCCGGAGGTCCGAGGGGACCTCCGAACATGATTACTACCTGCACTCCGCTTAGGAGGCATGGTTTGAGAACTTGGTAGAGAACGAAATTTTTTGGACTAGGTTCCCCATGGACGGCGCCAACTGTTGGCATAAAAGATTACGCTAACAGGTTTCTGAAGATTAGAAATTAACAAACGAAGTGTTTGTGAAGTAAACTATTCCAAGCCTCCGAAAGGATAATAGCTTAAAATAGTTCGAAAGTGTGTATTGAATAACTTGTACTCGGTCCTTATTACAGGGTAAAACGAGGGGTATTTATAGCCCCAAACATTAAGGAAAAGACCCTTTTACCCCTCTATTACAACCGACATAGTGGAAACTATTCGGTACCCTTAATAGGGCTAAAATGGTAAAAGACTAATCTAATGAGAAAGAAGATAAGTCTTCCATCTTAGCTGGCAAAAAAGACCCGGAAGAGTCCAAGTTCTAAGATATACTCCGAACTAGAGTCCGTCATCATACTTCGAATTTGATTCAATGCATCCCCGAAGTTATATGCTGGAAATTTTCGGCTTAATCACCAATCTTTGTCCTGTTACTGCAATAACCCTGAAGATGGAATATTTTCCCCCAACACTCTCCAAGATATTTTATCGAAAAACTAATTTTCAATTAAGTCTTGACAGCATTCAGCAAAGGAATGCCATTTCTGATCAATAATATGTCATCCACATATACGATCATAAATACAAGTGAGCTCCTACTAGCCTTCTTGTAAACACAAGCCTCTTCTTCATTCTTGATGAAGCTAAACACTTTGACTACCTCATCAAAACGAAGATTCCAATTCCGAGAAGCTTCCTTCATCCCATAAATGGACTTCAGCAACTTACAAGCTTTCCCAGCATTCTCTGGATCGTAAAGACCTTCAGGCTTTATCATGTACACATGCTCACTTAGGTTTCAATTTAAGAAAGCCGTATTGACATCCATTTGCCATAACTCATAATCATAAAATGCGGCAATTGCTAGGATGATCCAAATAGGTTTAAGCATAGTGACAGGCGAAAACATTTCATCGTAATCAACATTTAATTTTCAGCAGCAGCACGGCAAGCGCAGTGAGTGGCTGACGTCGGTCAACAGCGGGCGACAGAAGCAAGGCACGGTAGCAGGAACCTGTGACGCCGACGAATTTTTACCTGCGGAAATCAAGCAACGGCGAACGCATGTAAGTTTGATCTAATCTACTATTTTTAAGTTAGATTAATTAAATCAATAATTATCTATTTTTAATTAGCATGCAAATCTGGTTAGTAAATTTCGCAGTTAATTTTTTATCTGCTAAAATCTTATTAGTGCTCACATATTATTTATTTAAGTATTTTTAGTCTCCTCATAAAAAAAATATTTATTAGTCGTAGTAATTTTTCTTTCTGGATTTACGTGCAATATATTAGTTACATTTCTGAATTAATTTCTGGATGATCCATGTTTTATTCATTTAATTAATACTTTATTTTTAGATTGCAATATAAATATTTATTGATATATCTAGGTGTTTTCATGTGCACATCAAGTATTTATTATATCATTTGAGAACACTTTTTATTTACTGCAAATATTTTTATTTAGTTTAATTTATTTTTAATATCGTAGTTAATATCATTTTAATTAGGATACCGATCAGTTTTAGGCTAGACAACTTTAGTACCCGTGATCTGCTTTGCTACTGTTATTTGTCTATCGAGGTGCGTTGGGTGTTGGAATTAGGTCATTGATTCGTAAGATTTTTTTAGGCGCCCATTCACCCCCCCTCTGGTCGCTACTTTCGGTCCTACATTCACCACCAATCATTCCTTATAGATGTGAATATTTTCATCAACATCTATCTTTTTCTTGAAAATCATTTTACACTTAATAGTTTTTACACCATCAGGTGGATCGACCAAGTTCCAAACTTGGTTTTCTCACATGGACTCCAATTCGGATCTAATGGCTCCAAGTCATTTCTCATAGTCTGGTCTCAACACTGCTTCCACATAGGTCTTAGGCTCGTCGTTGTTCAATAACAACACGTCACACTGCCTAGTGGTCAAAAACATGAACTGCTCCAACGCATGACTCACCCTCCTAGACCTTCGTGGGGCTGGTGTCGCTACAACCGGCTCTGCGACACCTTGCATATCTTGTTGTGGTTTAGTGGGATCTTGAACCTCTTCAAGATACTCCATTCTCCCACTAACTCCTTTTGAGAGAAACTCTTTCACATGGAAAACACCATTCCGAGCAACAAACATTTTGCCCTCTTCTTTATTATAAAAATAGTATCCTTTGGTTTCCTTAAGATACCCCACAAAGAAGCATTCGTCAGATTTGGGAGTGAGCTTGTTAGACGTTAAACGTCTAACATACGCCTCACAACCCCAAATCTTTAGAAAGACAAATTGGGATGCCTCCCGGACCACATCTCATATGGCGTCTTCTCTACTGACTTAGATGGAACTATATTTATCGTGAAAGCGGCAGCTTCTAGAGCGAGTCCCCAAAAAGGATAATGGAAGATCAGCATTACTCATCATAAACCGAACCATGTCTAATAAGGTGAGGTTTCTCAGCTCGGACACTCCATTCCACTAGAGCGTGCCGGGTGGAGTCAGCTGTGGAACAATTACACACTACTTCAGATGATCACTAAACTCATGGCTTAAATATTCACCTCCACGATCAGATCATAGAAATTTAATTTTCTTGACTGTACGATTTTGTACTTCATTTTGGAAATCCTTAAAATTTTCGAATGACTCCCTCTTATGCCTCATCAAGTAGACATAACCATATCTACTAAAGTCATCGGTAAAAGTGATGAAGTACTGAAAACCACCCCTTGTGACATGGCTCATTATTCCACATGCATCAGTATGTACAATGGCCAATAGCTCACTCGCCCTCTCACTCTGACTAGGGAATGGTGTCTTTGTCATTTTTCCAAGTAAGAAAGACTCGCATGTGTCATATGATTCAAAATCAAATGACTCCAAAAGTCCATCACTATGGAGCTTCTGCACGTGCTTACCATTTATATGACCCAAATGACAATGCCAGACGTAGGTAGGATTTAAATCATTGAGTCATTGTTTCTCTGTACTAATGTTATAAATGTGTGCATCTTCAAGACTCGAAATATACAATCCATTCACCAATGAACAAACACCATAGAGCATGCCATTCAGAAATATTGAACCACACTTGTTCTTTATTATGAATTCAAAATCATCTTCTTCCAAACATGAAGAAGAGATAATGTTTCTGCCTGAGGCCGGAGTGAAATAATAATTATTCAACTCCAAAACTAGTCCTGAAGATTGTGACAGTGAATGAACGCCAATAGCCAATGCTGCAACTTTTGCACAATTTATGACACGGACATCCAACTCGCCACTAGCACACTTTCTTGTCCTACTCAGCCCCTGTAGCAATTTACAAGTATGAATCATCGAATTGGTATCAAATACCCATGAATCATTTTCAATAAAAATAATACCTGAAGCGGAAGTCACACTTCCCTTCTTATTCTTCTGTTCTTTCGGATACACCTTGCAGTTGCGCTTCTAATGCCCAGGCTTGTGGCAATGATGGCACATGTCAAAGCTAGCAGGACCCAGCTTAGACTTTCCAATCAGTTTAGGCTTAGCACTAGAGATCGAATTTGTAGTCTTATCCTTGCCCTTACTCTTTCTATTTTTGCTCTCCTTATAAACCATCATCACATGACTTGGAGATTTCTTGATACTCTGCTTAGCAGTTTTCAGCATCCCATGCAACTCAGCTAGTGTCTTCTCTAGTGTAGCCTTGTTGTAATTCATGATGAACGGCTCAAAGATCAAGAGGAGCGACTGAAGAATCACATCAATAGCCAAGTATGAATCTAGTGGAGAACCCAGTCTCTCTAGAGTCTCAATGTAACCAATCATCCCTATCACATGAGGACTCATTGGGCTCCCTTCTGCTAGCCTACTCCCAAACAAGACTTTAGACACATTTTATCTCTCGGCCCTTGCTTGGCTCTGAAACATGCCCTTGAGGCCTACGATCATATCGTAAGCATCTTGTTCCTCATATTGTTTCTGAAACTCAGAGAATATACAGGCAAGCATCAGACAACTGACATCCACGGAATCACTAGCATGCTTCTCATAAGCATGCTTGTCTGCTGCAGAAACATACTCTACTTGTTCATAGGGGTGAGGTTCCTCTAGGACATAATCATTTTTCTCTTGCTTAAGAACAATTATCAAGTTTCTATACCAACCCATAAAATTTGTTCTAGAAAATTTCTATCATTCAAGAATAGATCAAAAATTAAAAATTAATGTGCTCCTAACAATAGTAGTTGGTGCGATGATGTAGAAAAGATTAAATGCAAGGTTCAGCACTATGCAATGTTTATCTTCTATCCAATAAAAGATGTTCCACTACTTTAAAACAGTCATTTTCCCTCTAATGACTAATAGTGGTGCAAGATCCATAGTCATTCTAACTCCTAGTGAGCTTTGGTATCACAGCTAGAAGCTAGGTGACATAGGTAAGCAAGACTTTGCTAATAACATCGTATGTGACTCTTATCGTTGGAGAAGCATCCAATGCTCTATGCCCAACTCTATGCCACAAGGACCAAAACCATTTTGATCGCCCAGTTAAGCAAACAAATACTATGCATGCAGAAGTCCGACTTTGCCTAGTTAGCTTCGTCCGTCAGGAAAGGGATATCTTCTATCGGCTTTGGATGATAGAAGTTGTCCGGATTCTTGTAGTGGCTATTGGAAAGAGCATCAATACTTAATTTTCCGAGGGAAAACTATTCTAGCAAGGTGACGTCCCTAGCGCACATGAACTGTACTAGCCTATCAAAATAGCAACTATACTAGTTACATGAGCCAAAGCATCAATACTCGATACACAAGTTGCAAATGTACACCAGCCTTGCCTATAAATAATCATGACATGCATGCCATATTTAATTTACATTCATGGCATGCATCTCATACATCACATTTATTAAGGCCATACCATTCACAACATTCTCTGCAAAACAAAGTTAGGCAAAGAATCTACAAGTGACCGGTATATGGATCTGAAAATATCAGCTCAATAGGCACGGAATTTCCAATTTTGTGTGGATCGAAACTTCTGACCTAGCATCGGAACTTCCGATCCAACGGAACTTCCAGCAACAATATGATCTCTATATCGAATCTTTTTTAATATCTGAACTTCTGATCTGGCAAGCATCGGAACGTCCAATTTTCTATTGATAGAAAACATATCTAATCTATTTTTCCACCATGTATCTCCATACATGAGGGATCCAGATTGAACACTACGCACGTAGGCTCTGATACCGCTGTTGGAGAATGAGGAAGCTACGCTAGCCGGCAAATTAAAAATTTCACTACAAAGCACAAGAACCATGCGTGTGAGGGATCACGAATCATTACCTTCTAACGCAAGACACGCTAGGTGCAGCGGAAGAAGATGTTGGGGAAGCGCATCGTCGCTTATCCTTTCCTCGCTCCGGTCATTCCCTAGCAATCCAATCGACAAAGACGATGATGTTCACATGAATAAGCCCACGAGCACCGCTATTGGAGTAGCGCCTCCATGGTATCCACATGTTTAAGGATGAGATTGCTCCCACTCTAGCGTGCTACCACCGCTTATGAGAACCGGGAGAACTCTCAATCTCAACTCTTGAGATAAAGAAAGAGAGAGGAGAGATTCTTGGTGGCTAGGGTTTATATCAGATATAAACTATAAATAATTTGATTGCCAAGACCTCATCCTCTCTTTATATAGAGGTGAGAGTCCTGACCCCAATCCACATTGGGGCCTAATAGATCCAATCTGTTTCATCCACCTCGGAACTTCCGATCCTCAAATCGGGATTTCCAATTAGGACTCTCCGACTGTAATTTCAAGAACAATCGGAACTTCTAATACCCCTATCAGAACTTCCGATCAGTGCAATTTTTCACGATACACATCGGAACTTCTGGTTTGAACTCTCTGTCTCTAAATTAGAAATTATCAAAACTTTCGATACCATATCGGAACTTTTGATTTGAGATCTCTATTCCAGAAACGATAAATTATTGGAACTTCTGATACCATATCAGACCTTTCAATTTGAGCTTTCTGTTTTTAATTCAAAAAATAATTGGAACTGCCGGTTCCAAATCGGAACTTCCAATCCAACAAGAATTTTCTTGTGCACTATTCCTTCTGGTGGAGATCGCAGAAATAGAAACCTATGATTGGAGGTGTGCTATTGTTACTTATTTGAAAAACTATTCAACATCAACACCAAGAGTTCAAGACAGTAACGGTGAATAACTTCAACTGCCTGCTACCGAATATCATCTATATTGCGGATGATCGCCCTATCTTCGACATCATACTCAGGGCCGGCTTGATGGCATGATGACATTGAAGCGAGCGGCGAGTGGCATCGGCAAGATGATGCTCCTGGGATTGGATCTGATCAGGGAGGGTCGCTAGGATGTTCTCTTCATAGGCTATCTCTGCCCAAGCTTCACCTAGCCTTGTGACCAAATCGGCTTCCTTCGCCCTCAGCTCGCCAATGCAACTGATTACTCGTTACAAAAATTATTCAGGTCAGCACCTTCGGCAACTATCACATCATCATGCACTTTGGTAGTCTCCAAGTGCGACGCACGGCCCACCCGATTAGCCGTCCACTATTGAGCTCTTTGGACTACTCGCCAATGATACTCCAAATATGTCACCGGTGTCAGAACATCAATGAGCTCAGAGGGGAGAGAGTTCAGTAACTCATTGAAGCGAGCCCTTATGGGACCTGAGTCGTTGACTAGGGTCTCCACTTGGTCACTGAGACGGCGCAGAAGGTCCGATAAAGTCTCCCTCACTTCCAAAGATGGCTGAGTCGCAATTGGTTGAGGGGCATCAGTGACCTCCTCATCTTGGAGATATTGACTAATGTCAAAGCGAAACTTCTAGATGAAGGACTGGAAAGGAACGACAGAGTTAAATAGATAAAATTCGATCATGGTGAAATCTTAATTACGAAGAACACTTACGTCTGACGTACTAGTGTGATTAGAAAGTGGTACATCATCGGCAGTAGCAGGAGGATTAGTTTCATCACCGATCACATCGACGGGAGGTACTGGTGCAATATCCCCTTCACCTAAATCAGCTCGGGGGGTAGAGGCAAGAGGTATATCAATGACAAGGCTAGTCATCAGCAATAAATAGGACTGATAACAGTAACGAAAGGTTGATTCATAACCAAGAAGGAGGAAGGTACCTAGTGAGAGGCATCAACGGTGGCAGATGGAGCTTCGACGTCAGCATCAAATGAAGTGATGATATCAGCAAAAATGGCCGATTCACTAGAGCCGATGGAGTTGTCTTCCGATATATTGGACTCAACGACGACCGTCGTGGTAACATCGCCAGCAACTATAGCCAGTGAAGTATCAGTAGGGTCTTCAGCTATGACGTTAGTATAGAACGCCATAGGGGGATGCAATGTCAAGGGGAGTAGAAGATGGCTTAAACAATAGGAAGATGTCAATTATCAAGAAGACAAAGAAAAATATGTGCAAGATGAGGGAAATACAAACTCGAGTCGAAGGTGACACTACGACAATCGGTAGAGGAACATTCGCACGCAAAAGGAGTTTGTACAGCCGGAGGGGCGATCGACGTCATCTATAAGGGAAAAGGGATAAGTGTGAGGCCAAATGGAGAAATTTTCATAATGAAGAAGATGAGAGTTTACCAGATACGGCGGAGATGGTTTGGCAAAATTCCTGGGTAAACTCTATGTAACACCCCAAATTTTCAAAGAAATAAAAATATCATTTACTATATTTTACTGGGATTATTTAATTTGGAAATACCTTTAATGCCCTTCTTAGCCTATTTGAACTAGAACCTAGTTTAAATGACCAAACCAGAGGCTAGAAAATTTTGTATATGATCCCAAGGCCAAGATATATTTTTGAGAATTTTTGCAGATTTTTCTCACCCTTGAAAGTAGCCCAAATATTTTAAATCAATTTCTGTAATTATTTTTATTCAGAAAATAATTGAAATAGTAACGGCCCCTCCCCCCTTCTCTCTCCCTCGGCCAGCCCAGCCCACTCCTCCCTGCGCCCCCGACTGACCAATGGACCCCACCCGTCAGTGACCCCCTCTCTCTTCGCGCGCGCGCCCGACAACCCGACCCCACCTGTCGGCGCCAACCGAACACCTCGCGGCCGAGCCAGACCCCACCTGTTAGTCGCCTCACCCGTTCTCTCACGCCCGCTGGCCTGTGGCCCCCGTCTGTCAGATCCTTCGTCTCCGCGAGATCCGCCCCCAAATCCCCCCCATCGCCGGCCGACGCCTTAACGCGCCTCGGATCCGCTGCTCCCGACCCCCTCCCCTCAAATTGAGCCCGGCATTATGACGCGATCGTTTCTGCCATTAAAACCATCCCGATCGCGTCCCAGTTCGATGAACCTGCATGCAACCCGAGATCGCCGGCGTTGAAACGCATTTACTCTCGGCCACCGTCAATTGCGCCCCCTTTGCCCCCGCCGGTGACCCTATTTAAACCCCCCTGGTACCCAACGTCCACCCCTCGCTAACACTCGGAATGAACCTGACCAGAACACCAGTGACGCTCACTTAAACCCCTCACCGCTGCCTTCGTCCAGCCACCGCTCGTCGTTGCCGGCGTACTCCTCCACCGTCGACGACCGCACCAACATGACCGTTGACGCCTCCCCGACCTCGGCCACCCCCTCGACATAGAAGAACCCCACCGGATCCCCGTCGCCGATGAGGACAGGAACACCTCCTTTGTCTATGCTCGTCGTCGGCCACTCTCCGACGACCTCCCTCCTCACCTAAGGTACCCTCGTGATCCATGTAGTCCCCTCCATCCATTTTAGCTCATATGACTCCTCGCCGTCACTCGACGTGGCCCCTGGCCCGCTCGCCATCGCCGGAGAAGACGACCGGCATGGGTCGAGTACCCGTGTCATGTTAGATTCAATCGCGACCATGCGATCTAGATCCGACAGTGACGATTAAACCCCTCGTGCGGTTTAATCTGATCCATTAGATCTCGGTGAAGCGTTACATTCTAATCTAAGCCATTTGTTAGTATTTAAATCCAGTATCGCATCTGGCCCGTCCATCGTGTACCGTTTCAACGTTTTAATCTCAGTCGTCCACATCAATTTAACTCCCCCGCCTCGCCCGTGGCCGCCCGATCGTGATCCAATGGTGGATCTCGATCCGGCGCACACGCACAGTGCGCAGGTTAACTAAGGTATGGGATGTTCCAAACCAGGGCCACCACCTTGGAGATGGGTCAAGCAGCACCTGCGGGTGGCTTGTACTGACGTGGCGCAACCGGCAAAACCTACAGCGGTTGGTTATCGCTTGGAGCATTTCATGCTGAAGTTTTGGCACGAGTTCCCGTGGTATGGGTCATCTCGTTACACTTTGGTGTTTGGGATGAGTGTGTGCCTTGTGGGTACAGTAGTACACCTCTGGTCAGAGTCAAAAATCTTTTCGAAAAGCCGAGCCCACGGTTAAGGGCGGGTTGCGTGACATCCCACAGTTAGTTTACTTTTGGAATAAATGTGCATGATGGTTTGACATGTAAGGACTGTTGTGCGAGGAGGGAAAACGGACTCCTCGAGTTAGATGGTATTATTGATGTTCATGTTTATTATTCCGCATGAGTAAATTTGACTACACTAAATGCAATAACTGAAAAATGTACTTTTCCGCACTTTTAGCCATTATCCTTTCTTTGTTATCATCTTGCATTACTACTTGCATTTGCGGTGGCTTGTTGAGTACTCTTTGTACTCATACCCGTTGGATACACAATTTAGAGGATGCCTACTACGAGGATGGTCTGGAGTAGCGACCCAGTCAAGAAGAAGATCCTGAAGAGGGCGTTCGTCATGCTTTTATTTACATATTTTTAATTTTACTCTTTTGTAATATTATGGTCTGCGTACCATGAATGTTTGTCGTATGTACGTTGTCGCATGATGAACCTCTTGTATTATTGTTTTTCGTTGGAAATTCAATAATGTTCCGATTTATTAAATCGGGGCGTCACACTCTAGCTCTATTAACTCGGCGCTCAGCTATGCCTGACACCTTGTGCTTGCGCCCATGGGTCTTGACCCGTTTCTTGTTGACCTAGTCTGTCGGAGTGGGAGCCCCGGTTCCTAGGTTGGTGGTGGCCGATACCGATCCATAAAGTATAGGTTGACCACTTTGGATCATTGAAGGCACATCGAAGTCGTTCTCCTGCAAGTACATAGATGATGAATAGATGAAAAATGGTGAGACAAGTTGAGAGGAGACAAACCAGAGAAACCCCGGGATCAATATCTATGAAGGCATGGTCCAACGACAAGCAATAGTGCTTGGAGTGGCAGTTGAATGCATGTTGGATTATCTCGGTCCACCATCTCTTGTAAAGGACTGAGGCCACCCGACATGCTCTACAGGAGCCAAACTCACCCAGAGGGATTTGATCGGACATAGAAAGAAGTCAGTAATATTCTAGGGAACTTTTTACTTCACCATTGACCTGGATCTGGCTAATGAAGAAGAGGCTAATTGGCATTGGCCGAAACCAAATTGTTGAGCACAAACCGTTGGGTGGTAGAACTCGTACGATGGTTTGCGCGCATGGCTAACTGTGAAGTTGACTAGAAGGAGGCAGGAGAGATGCTAGCAAGAAAGATGTCCTTTCTCTCTTGATCGGTGAATACATCGGCTAACAACAGCTAATGTGGATATTCATAGTCTCCTAAGGACCCATACGCAAACCAGCTTATGCGGTCGCAAGTAAAACCGCAGAAAAATGCCTTCAACTAGCGGGTTGAGAGGTCAGCGAACATTTTTCCCCTTCTCGGCAGGTGGCTGCATCACCGAAGGACATGCATCGTGTGAAACCAAGAGAGGTCGCACTATGGTTTCTGTCTTTATGATGAGTGATTGACAAGTTTGAGCAATCTAGTGAATGAGTGAGTGATGGTTTAATTGCATCGATGGGATCGATGTGTGGTTATGGAGAGTGGATGCCGAGGGGATCGGTGTGCGTTGCATCTCTTGTTTGTGCTTGTCTCATGTGTGCAGGGTGAAGATGATAACCAACTATCAGCGGCGAGTGATCAAGGGTCGAATGTGTGGTTATGGAGAGTGGATGCTGAGGGGACCAGTGTGCATTGTGTCTCTTGTTTGTGCTTGTCTCATGTGTGCAGGGTGGAGATGCTAACTAACTATCAGCGGCAGGTGATCAAGGGTCGAGCGGGGAGCTCGATGACAGAGGATCAAGGATGTCGGTTGAAGTTGGAGATGATCTCAGGAGTGCACGAGGAGATAGAGCGAGACATGGATAGGCGGATGGTCGAGATAGCGTGACAGTCAAGTCAGCGAAAGGGAGGCCAGTGCAAGTGATCAGGTGGCTCAAGGGGATCGACAGCAGGAGAGACTTGCTGGCGGTCGAGTTCGCGGATTGGCGTCACATGTCGGCTATCGAGGAGGCTTTGTCGGTTTTTGCTGAAAACAGTCTCATCTCTAAATGTTTTTTAAATTCCAATAATTAGGAGTTTATATTCGTTTAGCAATTTAGATTAAGTGTAAACTTTTAGTATTTTTTAGAATTGTCAAAATTCTGAAAATATATTAAAAGTATAAGTTTAAGTGTTGTAATAAATTAGGTATATTCTTTGTGTATTTTTCTGGATTTTAATTCTAAAAAATACCAAAGGGTAGTTCAGGTTTAATTAGTTTTAAATACTAATTTGTAATTAAATCCTCGGGGAATTTTGGGGTTTTCCTTTGTGGGCTTGCCTATATAAAGGACCCAAAGACCTAGGGTTGGTGTGACTTTTATGGCTGTCATTATAGTCTTTCAGCTTAACATTTTGGGGGCTACCAACCACAATTTCTATTTTCTTCTAGCCTTTTTGCTTTTCTTAATTTCGTGCTTAGTGTTCATCATTGGGATCAAGCAAAAACAACATCCAGGAGCTTCCAGCGTAGGTATTGTTCATCCTTTTCAGATTCATTTTTGGAGTTGAGTTTTGGAACTGTTTTGATGCTGTTTTTGAATCTGAGTTCTTCACGACTTTTGTTGTACAAGTTTCCAGGGTTCTATTTTTGAAGGCTGTAAAAGTTTTTGACCACTGCTGCATATATATTTCTATCCAACAACGTGCCTAAACAGTTCTGGATACTTCTGATTTTTGCTGATTGAGTTTTGTCTTTAGTCTGGATTCAATCTTTGAGGCGAGTTTTGATCTATTTTGGTACTGTTTTGGGACCAGAGTTGTACATAACTCTTGTTGTCCAAGTTTCAACGGTTTCATGTTTGAAATTTGCAAAAGGTTTTGACCATTGCTGCATATATTTTCCTGTCCAACAAAGTGCCTCAAAAGTTCTGAAAACAGCTGATTTCTGCCAAGTTTTGTGTTTTATTTTCAGTCTGGATTCAATCTTTGAGGTGATTTTTGATCGGTTTTGGTTCTATTTTTGGACATGAGTTCTACGTAACTCTTGTATGCCAGGTGACAAGGGTTCCATGTTTGAAGTTTGCAAAAGGTTCTGAACACGACCACATATAGTTTTTGGCTCATCTATATGCTGTAAAAATTCTAGAAGGTGCTCACTTGCTAAAAATCTTGAAGGCTCAAAGTTGAATCTAGAAACATATTTCTCACTTCTTTTTCTTTCCCAGTTTGCCGATCATGTGCTGCCATATGCAGTGATGCGTTTCACCATTAACAACTGCATGTACTACCGAGCACATGTTCCACCAAGTCCATTCTGAAATTGTTTTTTATGTGAGTTTTTTGTATTGAACAGAAAAAGTTTCAGAGCTATTTTTAAAGTACAGTCTTTGTGTGTGCAAATTCAGTGTTGGTGATACCTCAATCTATCATTTGACATAATATCAGATAGGAGGGTGATAGCATCTATTGTTTTCGGAGTCTTTACTACATCTGCTTTCGCTTGTTAATTTAGAGGTGAATTGGGTGATTTTAAAAGGCCATCATATTCGTAAGAATTTATCGAGGGACATATTCACCCCCCTCTAGTCGCCATTCCGATCCCACAATTGGTATCAGAGCTAGTTATACCACCAGTTGACCATAACCGGTTTGTGATCCTTTTTGGTGACATGGACAGAATCTCTGAGATTCTGATTTTTGATGGTCATGATTTTGCTTATTGGAAGGTGCACATGGAGGCTTATCTACTAAGCCAAGGAAGTGCTATTTAGGACATTGTTGATTCCCAATATGTGATCCCTAAAACTCGCACTTCAAAGACTGAGAAGTTACACTACAATTGTAATAGCAAAGCAAGAAACATATTGTTCATGAGTCTAAGTCGAAAAGAGATTGATATGGTCTAGCATCTTCGAACTGCACGTTGGACCACTTTGAAAACTTTCCATGAGGACACTACTCAGATTAAGGCTAGGCAGCAAAGCACATATAATCAAGGATATCAAATGTTTGTGCAAGGCCCCAGCAAATCTGTAGATGCCATGTTTGCACGTTTCGATGGAATTGTGAGTAATTTGCGCTCCACTGGGACTTTGGCTTACTCTGATCATGATAGAGCTATCAAACTTCTCTATACTCTTGATCGTAGCATATGGGAGGTGAAGATCTCTAGTATTGAAGAGTCGGCAAGCTTCGACACCTTGACTTGCGATGAATTCTTTAGTAAGCTCAACTCCACCGAGATTGCCAAGGCGTCTCATCTAGGATTTGGAAACTCTTTGTTGCCTTCTATTGCTTTGGTTTTTGGTCCTAGCAGTGGTACCTCATCTGGAGGTATCTTTTCTGGTGGTTCTGTAGTTTGTGCTTATTCTAGTGGTTTTGACTTGTCCTCCCTTGTCTCTGTCACAAAAGAACAAGTGGACACTCTAGATGATGAGGAGCTAGATCTCATTGTCAAGAAGTTCACTCGCTTCCACAATGATAGACGAGACTAGAGGAGAGGAGGGTCACAGGAATGTTTTGAGTGTAGAGATATTTCTCACATAAAAGCAAATTTCCCTAAATTAAAAATGAAAAATGAAAATGAGCACAAGCACCAGAAGTGGAAGAAGAAACATTACTTCAAAGGGAAGCACGAAAAGTGGCTAAAAGAGTAGTCAGAGCTTTTGTGGCCACCCTCAGCGACATCGACGTTACATCAAGCAAGGATCCAAGCTCGGAGGAAGAGGAGCCTCCCAAGAAGGAGAAGAAAGAGAAGAAGGAGAAGAAGACAATGGACCTCACTGACCTTTGCTTCATGGTCGACGGAAACCATAGCAGCGACGAGCTCGACACTTCTGAGGTATATCTATCCCATGATCAGCTTCTTGTTCAAATGATGAATTGTGTGATGCTGTCTGTTCTCAGGATATATTACTTAAACTTGCTGCTAAAGAACGAAAAGAACTAAAATTCAGACTTGAAACAATTTCCATTGAACTTGCAATTTTAAAATCTAAGTCTGATGATACTGAATGTGAGTCCTATCTGATTGTTATGAATGAACTTGCTCAGCTGCATTTTACACATGCTCAAACTGTTGAAAAGCTTGAAATTACTGAAAAGCAGCTTTTGGTGGTAGAGTCTAGTCCTGCTGTCATCAACGAATGCATGAACTGTCCTTTACTTGTTGAAAGCATTAATTTGAGAGATAGGCATGTTGATGATCTTAAGGCTAGATTAGAGAGTGCTGAGTGTTCTAAGGATGTGTAGCCGGTGTGTCCCACCTGCATTACCCTTAAGGACCAACTCAGCTTTTCTAGTGAGCAAGTTGAAAAATTAAAATGTGAAAATGATTATCTTCACTCTGTGGTTGAAAAATGCACTAAAGGGAAGGGTAGGATGGATTTGCTTTTGGCTAAAAAATATCGTGTGCTGACCAGGCAGGGTTAGCTCTAGGGTTGGGTTATGAGAGAACCACTCCAAATACTCTAAGCGAAACAGTGTTCACTCCACCCACTACCCTTGAGAAAGAAAGAGCCCAGTTAGACACCACACAAAAATCCAAGAATCCTACTCAACCTACTAAGAAAGCCTTTTGTCCACCAAAGGAAACTCCTCAACAAAAACCCAAGAAGACTGTGAGATTTGTGCCTGAGACCCATGCTCACACACCCAAGAGAGTATATCACTGCTCCTACTGTCATCGGGTGGGTCATTTGGTTGGGTTTTGCATTCGTCGTATCAAGGATGAACGACGTTCTTTTATGATGAGCTTTCAGGCCATGCATTACCCATATTTTGGTATGCATGAGTCTGGTTTTCACTCTTATCCTGATTTTGACTCTCCCCATGGTCCCATGAGAGATTTTGCCCGTCGTGGTGTACACCATGCTTCATATGGTGCTAGACCGCGTGTAAGAGGCTTTGAATCTCGATAGTTTAGGAGACCTTGTCATTTTCCAGATTCACACTTTGTAGGTAGACCACAAACTTTTTATCATGGTTCATACCCTATGCATAATCAGTATACTGCTTTACCCGGTTCTCGAGTTATACAATGCTGGATTCCTAAACAATTTTTCACTCAGCCCAACACTGAGCATTCGAGATCTTCTAGCATGTTTTGAGGGGGAGTTGTGTAGCACTGCATGAGCTTCTGTTATATGATTAATTGTTTTTACAAGTAAATGATTTATTATGCCTTTTAAGTATTGTCTTTAATACTATTGATATTTGTCATGAGCATGGCTTTTATTTATGAAATTTTGAAAATGATCACTGCTAAGTCTAGAAACTAGCATGAATAGGTTGAGTGCTTTTGCTATCTTTTACATACCTGATAGCTAGGTCCTTTTCACTTCGATGCTAATATGCAACTTGATCTTATCAAAAATGTTGTGCTGAAAATTAAAAAAATTGAAAATGAAAAATGAATGAAAATGACATGAAAATGATTGATATTCATGATGTTTTATGCTGAAATTGAAAAGATCCAGGTGTGTTTGCTTTTTCGCACTACATTGTTCTGGACTGCTTACCATAGCACTTTGGTATGAACTGGGACAATGAAGTGTATGCCGTGACCATTGCTTTAAGCTTCTGATGGTTTCAACATAGGCTTAGCTTGGTTGGTTAGCATAAGGTTGACATGCAAATAACTCCTAGCACTAAAAAATCAAAAAGCTTGAATCAATTTCATGTCAAGTTTGCTGAAGCTCCTTGTAGTGGGATATGCATATCTGGTTAGTATTTGATTAGCTTTTGCATCTCATGCCTTGCCATGTCTAGTATGCTAGTCTGAGTGGTGATACTTTTATTTGCTAAAATTTGAAAATGCTTGCTCATGCTTTTGTTTAGATAGTATTCATGAGTGTTTCATTCAGTACTTTTGGACAATATTCAAGGCAAATGCTTATTTGAATTCTAATTGGAATTGCTCATGTTTTAGAAGCTTGCATCTATACTCTACCCTCACACCCCTCTTTGCATCTTGCTTGCATTGCCAAAGGGGGAGAAATTGTTCACATGATGCTTTTAGAGGCTTTTGGATGATTGCTTGGTTAAGGGGGAGTAATGGCTTTCTTGATGCATTGATGCTTTTGCCAAAGATAGGGAGAATGCTTTGCATGAGTTTTTGCCCAAGGGGGAGATCTTTTATCAAGTGACATGTTTTGGCTCTTTTCTGAGTTTTTATGGTCACTTGTGCGCTTAACTTGAAACTTTCATCATATTTCTGTTTGGGGTTGTCAATGCACTCATAAAGGGGGAGATTGTGAAACCAAGAGAGGTCGCATTGTGGTTTCTGTCTTTATGATGAGTGATTGACAAGGTTCAGCGATCTAGTGAATGAGTGAGTGATGGTTTGATTGCATCGATGGGATCGATGTGTGGTTATGGAGAGTGGATGCTGAGGGGACCAGTGTGCATTGTGTCTCTTGTTTGTGCTTGTCTCATGTGTGCAGGGTGGAGATGCTAACTAACTATCAGCGGCGGGTGATCAAGGGTCGAGCGGGGAGCTCGATGCCAGAGGATCAAGGATGTCGGTTGAAGTTGGAGATGATCTCAGGAGTGCACGAGGAGATGGAGAGAGACATGGATGGGCGGATGGTCGAGACAGCGTGACGGTCAAGTCAGCGAAAGGGAGGCCAGTGCAAGTGATCAGGCGGCTCGAGGGGATCGACAGCGGGAGAGACTTGCTGGCGGTCGAGTTCGCGGATTGGCATCACAGGTCGGCTATCGAGGAGGCTTTGTCGGTTTTTGCTGAAAACAGTCTCATCTCTAAATGTTTTTTAAATTCCAATAATTAGGAGTTTATATTCGTTTAGAAATTTAGATTAAGTGTAAACTTTTAGTATTTTTTAGAATTGTCAAAATTCTGAAAATATATTAAAAGTATAAGTTTAAGTGTTGTAATAAATTAGGTATATTCTTTGTGTATTTTTCTGGATTTTAATTCTAAAAAATACCAAAAGGTAGTTCAGGTTTAATTAGTTTTAAATATTAATTTGTAATTAAATCCTCGGGGAATTTTGGGGTTTTCCTTTGTGGGCTTGCCTATATAAAGGACCCAAAGACCTAGGGTTGGTGTGACTTTTATGGCTGTCATTATAGTCTTTCAGCTTAACATTTTGGGGGCTACCAACCACAATTTCTATTTTCTTCTAGCCTTTTTGCTTTTCTTAATTTCGTGCTTAGTGTTCATCATTGGGATCAAGCAAAAACAACATCCAGGAGCTTCCAGCGTAGGTATTGTTCATCCTTTTCAGATTCATTTTTGGAGTTGAGTTTTGGAACTATTTTGATGCTGTTTTTGAATCTGAGTTCTTCACAACTTTTGTTGTACAAGTTTCCAGGGTTCCATTTTTTAAGGCTGTAAAAGTTTTTGACCACTGCTGCATATATATTTCTATCCAACAACGTGCCTAAACAGTTCTGGATACTTCTGATTTCTGCTGATTTTTTGTCTTTAGTCTGGATTCAATCTTTGAGGCGAGTTTTGATCTATTTTGGTACTGTTTTGGGACCAGAGTTGTACATAACTCTTGTTGTCCAAGTTTCAATGGTTTCATGTTTGAAATTTGCAAAAGGTTTTGACCATTGCTGCATATATTTTCCTGTCCAACAAAGTGCCTAAAAAGTTCTGAAAACAGTTGATTTCTGTCAAGTTTTGTGTTCTGTTTTCAGTCTGGATTCAATCTTTGAGGTGATTTTTGATCGGTTTTGGTTCTATTTTTGGACCTGAGTTCTACGTAACTCTTGTATGCCAGGTGACAAGGGTTCCATGTTTGAAGTTTGCAAAAGATTCTGAACACGACCACATATAGTTTTTGGCTCATCTATATGCTGTAAAAATTCTAGAAGGTGCTCATTTGCTAAAAATCTTGAAGGCTCAAAGTTGAATCTAGAAACATATTTCTCACTTCTTTTTCTTTCCCAGTTTGCCGATCATGTGCTGCCATATGCAGTGATGCGTTTCACCATTAACAACTGCATGTACTACCGAGCACATGTTCCACCAAGTCCATTCTGAAATTGTTTTTTTATGTGAGTTTTTTGTATTGAACAGAAAAAGTTTCAGAGCTATTTTTAAAGTACAGTCTTTGTGTGTGCAAATTCAGTGTTGGTGATACCTCAATCTATCATTTGACATAATATCAGATAGGAGGGTGATAGCATCTATTGTTATCGGAGTCTTTACTACATCTGCTTTCGCTTGTTAATTTAGAGGTGCGTTGGGTGATTTGAAAAGGCCATCATATTCGTATGAATTTGTCGAGGCGCCTATTCACCCCCTCTAATCGCCATTCCGATCCCACACACCGGTGAGTGGTCGGTGGGTGAACTCATGATAGTTAGAGGGGACTTCGCACTGGGTGCCTTCGAGCAGGCTTCGCACTTCACCCTTCGCAAGAGCAGACTTCCCTCTGCAGACTTCGACCAAATACTCAGCAACAGTAACTGGTGCTGGGCTTCATACTTCGAAGGTCTAAACGCACACTGAATAGACTTCACCATGGACTTCAACAAAAGAAGAAAACGGGCTTCGATCTAAGCCAACAACAGTGCTTCGCTAGTAATCAGAGAGGTCTAGCCTCCATTTTACACAGAGCGAACAGACACTGAAAAACTCACACTTCACTCGAACAGGCTTCTCATACACTTCTCCAGAAAAGATTCAGTGCACAAACTTAACTCAAAAGAAGTGAGACATAGAGAGATCAAAGCATTCAGTGAAGTACGCATACAAGTTCAAGCAATAAATGAAAACAGAATCAAAACTTCATTGCTTGAACAGGGAACACAAAATGAACTCACAGACCGAATACAACGTGTGTGGCGGTTAGCACAGGAGCTCAAAAATGACTGCTCAAAGTGTTGATGTGACCTAGCTAGCTTCCACTATTTATAGGCACTATTCAGCCCTGTCAATATACTACTTTACCCCTAGGGTTTACACTGTTTTTGTCTCATCAGAACAGGGGGTACAACCAGTAGTCTACTTTATTTGGAGGCTTCTTTTGTCAGCTTCGCAGAGGGGACAGCATCAGCTTTTGCAGAGCAGACACGGTCAGCCTTTGCAGTTTTGGACCCTTCTAAAGCCCCCCTTCACACGCGAGAGGTGCGGTAGCTTCGGTGAGAAGCCTTGAGCCTGACGGCTTTCGCTTCACCGAAGTCAGCCTTCGATACAGAGACGGTTTTGAGCCGAAGCCGTCAAAGCCCTTGGTCCTTCGCACCAACACCTTTGGAGTGGATCACCACGGCTTCGCAGCTTCTCCCAGCTCGAACTCCATCAGTCCATGTACCGAAGCCATGCATGGCCGAAGTACCACAAGTCAGCCTCACTCTGGAGCCAGCCTCACTCTGAAGTCAGCTTCACTCCGAAGTCAGCTTCACTCCGGAGCCAGCCTCACTCCGGAGCCAGCCTCACTCCGAAGCTCCACCTTCGGAGTACCACCCTTTGAAGTCCCTCCTTCATCCAAGGCCTCCGCATGAAGCATTCCATGAGCACTTCGTCGCAGTGTCTCTCCCCGAGCACACTCCTCGACGATCCTCACCCGGACCATGCCTTTGATGCACCTCGACTTCTGAGACCTTCATCGGGTATACCTTCGAGTGCCTCCCTCCGGAGCACACTTCGAACGCCTTGCCTCATTGCTGAGGACTTGGTCCACCATACTCCGAAGTCACTCCATTCAGAGTACCCTTCGAAGTGCCTCTCCTCCGAGGAATTCATCTCGGAGTACCTTCACCCGGAGCCACACTCCGCACTTACTACCTTCTCCTGGCGCACCTTGACCCAAGGTCCGACCTCGACCCCTTCGCAGCCTTCGTGATGGAGCTCCCTGCTCCCCTAGCATAAAGCCTCCCGCTTGACCCAGGTTCACTTGCTATGAACCGTCCGTCGCATTCGAAGTCACCTGCGCATCACAGACAGATAGACAAGTGTATCCAGTACCCCGGAGACCTCTCTGGGTAAACAACCTTCGATACACACTCCGGTGTACCGCCCACAGTACTGAATCCTTCGGTAAAACCCAATCATCGTATACTGTCAGACCCCTCCGATAGGCACACTCCGCTACAACAGCTGCAGCAAAACAGACCCACCGAACCCTTCAGTGAAACAACCTCCGAACCACTTCGGAGGGACCCCTTCGAATCAGAGGATAAAAACTATCAATCACTCATCACAAACTCTGAAACCAACCCTTGGTTTCTCAATCTCCCCCTTATGAGTGCATTGATAACCAAATTCAAGTTCACGAAGATTTGAAAAATTTCAGCACACAAGTGACCATAAAAACTCAGAAATGAGCCAAATCATGTCACTTGACAAAAGAATTTTCCTCCCCCTTTTTCAAAAGAGTAAAAGCCCCTTCGGCAAATCTTCCCTTTGCAAGATAAAAACCCCCCTGAGTTATTTTACTCCTTGCTACAGAGAACTCAAAAATTTCTCCCCCTTTGGCAATGCAAGCATCAAGGAGCATTCAGAAGATGCAAAGCTTCGAAATGGGCAGAATTGCAAAGACATATAAAGCAAAAATATGCCAACATTAATACCAATTATCATGTGCTCAGCTCAATTTAACATTCTCTAAAAAACATGATGACAGCATGTGTTTTTATCATTTGGAAATAAAAGCATCACCACTCAATCAAGGTAACTAGACAAGTAAAAGCAGGGACTGTGCAAAGCTAGTCAATTTCTATTCTAGACAGACAAGTCCAGTTCAAGTGGAGCATTGAAAGCAAACTTGATGATCAATGAATTTGTTTGTTCTTTGCATAATGTCAGGGGTTATTTGTTTGTCTACCTTATACTTTCCAATCAAGCCAAGCCTAGGCATGAAAGCCATCAGAAGCTTAAGGCGGTGATTTTGGCATACACTACACTATCCTAGTTCAGACCAATGTGCAATGGTAAGCAGTCTAGAATAGAGTAGTGCGACAAACAAACCCACCTGGATCTTTTTCGCTTGTATCATGCAAATCATGGATTTTTGAATGTTTAATTAAGTGAAAAAATTGGTTAGCACTTGATGAATATCCATGAATACAATTTTTCAAGTTGCAATGTTTAGCATCCAAAGAAAAGGTGTCTTGCTATCAAGCAGATAAAAGATAGCTAAAGCAGTCCTACCTAAACATGCTAGATTCAAGACTAAGCAGTGAACATGATTTGATTTTGGAAAGAAAAATCATGCACAAAATGTTTCAGACATATTAAATAGAGCTGAGCTGTCATGATTACATGAATTAAAATCAGGCATATACGTGAAAGAGATGTAAATGCAATTTCACAAACAATGAGCATATGCAAGACAATGAAAATTTGTTCCCCCTCACAAAATGCCGTAAGGGTGACAAACACCAAGTTCCCCACACAAGTAGGCAAAACGTGAAGCATCGAGGGGTTTTGTGAATATATCGGCTAGCTGGTGTTGGGTATCAACATATTGAAGCTCAATATCACCCTTCTCATTATGATCTCTGACAAAATGATATCGCACATCAATGTGCTTGGTTCTGGAATGCTGAACCGGGTTGTTTGCAATACAAATAGCACTAGTGTTATCACAAAAAAGTGGAACACTCTTATAATCTAACCCAAAATCCCACAGAGTGGAAACCATCCACAAAATCTGAGAGCAACAGCTAGCTGCAGCAACATATTCGGCCTCAGCCGTTGATTGTGCAACACTAGACTGTTTGCGAGAATACCAGCAAACCAGTGAAGTACCCAGAAAATGACAAGTACTAGAGGTACTTTTCCTATCAATCCTACATCCAGCAAAGTCCGCATCGGAATAACCTCGAAGACACAAAGAGGAAGATGCAGAATACCAAATGCCGAATTCTAAGGTATGTTTGAGATACCTGAGAATGTGCTTTACTGCTTGGCGGTGCGAAGCACGAGGTGAAGCCTGAAAACGAGCACACAGACATACTGCGAAGTGTATGTTCGGCCTCATAGCAGTCAAGTAGAGGAGGGAGCCGATCATGCTTTGGAACTCCTTCTGATCTATGGCTTCTCCATCCTCGTCAGGATCCAATGCTACAGATGTAGCCATTGGAGTGGCAAGGGGCTTCACATCAGTCATGTCGAATTTCTTGAGCAGGTTCTTGGTGTACTTCGTCTGGTGGACGAAGGTACCTTGTTTGCTTTGCTTGATTTGCAAACCAAGGAAGAATGTGAGTTTGCCCATCACGGACATCTCGAACTCCCTGCTCATGGTATCTTCAAACTCGGCAACCAAAGCATGAGAAGAGCCACCAAAGATGATATCGTCCACATAAATCTGAACTAGGAGGAAATCTTTGCCATGCTTGAGAGTGAACAGGGTTTTATCAATAGATCCCATCAAATACCCCCGCTCAAGCAGAAAAGACTTAAGTCTGCCATACCATGCCCGAGGGGCCTGCTTGAGTCCATAAAGAGCCTTATGAAGTTTAAGGACTTTATGTGGGTATTTGGGGTTTTCAAAACAATGGGGTTGTTTTACATAAACATCTTCACCTATAAAGCCATTAAGAAATGCACTTTTGACATCCATTTGATAGAGTTTGAATCCCCGGGATGTCGCAAAGGCAAGCAAAATCCTAATGGCCTCTAGATGCGCAATAGGTGCAAAAGTTTCAGTAAAATCAATCCCTTCTAATTGAGAATAACCCTGAGCTACAAGTCTAGCCTTGTGTTGGCGCAAAAGTTACGCCAACAGGTTCTCTGAGATCAAGAACGAACAAACAAGGATTTTGCGTTTTAGGACTACCTCGAACCTCCGAATTGGATAATAACTCGAGTAGTCCGAATGAGTGTAATGAATAACTTGCTCTGGATCGCCTTTTACAAGGTACAAAGGGGGGTATTTATAGGTGAAAAAGCATAAGGAAAAGACCTACTTACCCCTAGATTACAACCGACATAGTGGAAACTATTCGGTACCAGAAACAAGGTTATAAAAGGTAAAATACTACAAGGTGGATGGATGAGGAGCCATGCTGAATAGCGTGGGCCTCATGGCTCTAGAAGTGATGAGTCATTGTCAACGATAGTCAAAGAGGACAGAAGTAGAAGAGATCTGCTGTTTCATGGGCCGCGTGTGACTCAGTTACATGGGCAGCAAGCGACTGTCGGGCAGAGGAGGCTACGAAGTCGGACTGGCCCAATCCGGGTACATGGGCCAGAAGCAGTAGAAGACCCACTGGGCTGTTGACCAGGGTTGACTCAGGTACACGGGCGGTGAGTGATTGCCGGGCTGAGAGAGCTGCGGAATCGGGCCGGCCCAATCCGGGTACCTGGTGCAAAGTCGGTGGATGCTTTGTCAGTTTCGGCGCAAAACTGACGACCGTCGATCTTGTATCCGACTGTCCAGAAGAGAAGTCGTAGTCGCTACGAAAACTTAGCTTCCGGATGAGTCATTTGTATCTCTAGGCCCACAGTCAATCAGTCGTGTCTATGAAAATACCTAAGGGCAGTAGAGTCTTTTCCTTTGTTCCTGCGTCTGTAAAAACCCTAAGGGGCTGGTAGAATATTCCTAGTGTTGGGCAGCCTATAAATAGGGCCCCAATCCCTAGGGTTTGGACTACCCTTCTAGAAATCACTTTTTTCCATCATTCCTTGGGTCACTTTTGTTCCTGCGCTCTCTCTCTTCTATTCCTGGTTGTGTGCGCCGCCAGAGATTTGTTTTCCTACTTGCGTTCATTTCGTTCTTCATTAATGCAGTAAGATTTTGTTCTCTGTTGTGTGCATGGCGTGCATTGTATGGTTATGGATCTGTAGCACACATTTCGTTCGCAGTGATTTTATTCCCTGTTGTGAAGGCTTCGAATTGCTTCTGTTCTCTCCTGTTCTTCACGAGGAGTGTACTAGTTTCTGCTGTTTGCAAGTAGTACTACTACTATAGCAACAGTACACTAGTGCCAGCTTTTTGATTTTCTTGTGCAGCTTTTTAATCGAAGTTGACAGGCCCTAGCAACTTTTCTGTCTGTTTCCTGGCGAAGCCATCCTCTCAGTTCGAAGCCCCTCAGCTCCGTGAGGCAGGCTTCGATCTAAGATACTCAAAGGCTTCGTTGGAACTTTGAACTTCGTTCTGTGTCCTGAGTACCTAGTTGCGGAGTACTTTTCGAACGGACAGCATCGCATACTTCGAATGATGGTGCGAAGATACTCTGCCTCGAGCTCTTCGAAGTCCACACTTCGATAGGTTTCGAAGTTGTCTTCGAAGCTTGTCGTTCTGTTAGGCTTCGCTTTGGTTTCTTTGTCACGTGTCAGCCTTCGCTTCTCTTTTCGAAGCTTGCTCTTTTCAAAGGTAGAGTATAGGCTTCGAATTTGGTGCCTCTGTCGTGTAACAGGCTTCGCTTCTTTGTTCGAAGCTTGTCTGTCTGTGTGTTGCATTTGAAGCTTCCTGTTCGAAGGTTTGGCTTCGAAGTACTTGGTTCGAAGCTGTGTTCGAAGTCTTGCCTTCGAAGTACTCACTTCGAAGCAGGCTCCGATTTTCTCATACTTCGCTTCGAAGCACACTTCGATTCCTACCTTCGGCATTTTCACAACACCTTCGACTTACTTCGATTCCTGTCACCTCCGAACTAGACTTCGCTCAGCAAAGTAGACCTCGACCTCCGAAGCAGGCTTCGGCCAGTGAAGTAGGCTTCGCCAAGTTTCGAACAGGAGACAGATTTGAACATGTAACCTCTCTTATCTCTCATAGTACACCGAGGTTGCTTTACTGAGAAGTTTGACTTGCCTAGTCTTGCATATACTGTTTATCTGTCTATTAGCACTACCTTGATAGTACTCTGTTTGTCATCAGCTGCTTCTAGGCTAGATACCTTTAGACTTAGGATATCTGCTACTTAATCTTTTGAGGTGCGTTGGGTATTGGGAACATGCCATTGATTCGAAAGAATTTTTAAGGCACCCATTCACCCCCCCTCTGGTCGCTACTTTCGGTCCTACAAGTGGTATCAGAGCTTGGTTAGGGTTTTTCCATACCTTAACCGGTTCTAAACCCCGGTAGTGACCATGACGTCTCCTGGCAAAGTCCCGTCCTTGGAAGCCTATGGCTATAACTATTGGAAGACTCGCATGCGAGCCTATCTTATGAGCCAGGGTTCGGACATTTGGGACATTTGTGTTCACACCACATTTGTCATATTGCCAGTAGCTGAGCATGGTACTGCTGGTATCATTGCTCAGCGTTTGAGTAACAGTAAGGCTGTGAACATACTCTTTTCTGGTTTAGGTCCCACTGAATTTGAGTGTGTCAACCATCTCTCCACTGCGAGAGAGATCTGGGCTACCCTCAAGGCACACCATGAGGGAACAGCTCAGGTCAAGGCTCGGCTCTATCAGACCTACCAGTGTGAATATGAAAATTTCACACAGAAGCCGGGTGAATCTGTTGAGGCCTTGTTTGGTCGTTTTCAGTCGATCATAAACAAGCTTCGGGACAACAAGGCTAATGGTGCTCAGTTAGTCTCAGATCACGAGCAGGCGCTCAAGGTTCTCCATACCTTGGACCCAAAGATCTGGGAGATCAAGGTATCTTCTATCATTGAGAGTACTTCTTATGATACCTTGACCATTTCTGAGTTGTTTAGCAAGCTGAAGGCTACTGAGGTTGATCTCCAGCTGAGATCAAATCTCACTGGTTCTGGATCGAAATCTCTTCTGTTGATCCCTCTTCCGTGAGCTGTGCTGGGTTCTCTTTGATGTCTATCACTGAGGACCAGCTTGAGTTGTTGGGAGATGATGATTTGTGTCTTTTTAACAACCGGATGCGTCGTGTCTATGACAAGAGAATGTTCAAAAGACACGGCACAAAATCCGGGTGCTTTGAGTGTGGTGATCTAGGACACTTCATCGCTGACTGCCCCAAGCGCAATGGACACAAGAAGGGCACTGGTGGTGGCTTCCATGACTCCGGCAAGCACGAGAGCTCATCTTTCAACAAGGGCAAGCCGAAGACCAGATTCTTCAAGAAGGCCCTGAAGGACTACCGGCGAGAGAACAAGAAGCGCGACAAGGCCTTCTTCGCCGAGATGGAGAAGAGCTACTCCAAGCAGTTCATGTCTTCTTCCTCTTCATCGAGCTCAAGCGATGAGGAGATCGTCATCAGGAAGGGGAAGGACAAGGATGATCCGGTGGGTCTTTGCTTCATGGCCTTCGGAGACAAGCCGAAGAGCCGCTCACACCAGCGCCGAAGATCCCGCAAGAGCTTCTGTTCAATGGCTCTTGGGGATAAGGAAGAAAAAAGCTCCTCCGACGACTCCGACGACGACGACGAAAAGGTATCATCTTATGAGCGTGAAATTGTTGATTTACTTGAGAGCAATCGTCAGGAGTTGAAGTATCGGGAAAAACTGCTTAGGGGGGCTAAGAAGAGGATAGACGAGTTAGAGAGTGAGCTTGCCGTAGCCAACGACAGAATTGAGAGTCTATCTTCTTCCCCTTGCTTGGGTGATAGCAGTGAGTGCCCGAAGTGTGAGGTGCTTCTGTGTGACCTGTCGACTCTGAAGTCCAGGTACACAGAAAGGGTTGATGAGAGGGACGCTTTGGCCACTGAGCTTGAAAGCACTCAGCTGGAGCTGAAAGATGCTCAAGCCACTATCGTCGCACCCTGTGTTGATTGCCCATCTCATCTAGCTACCTTAGCTGAACTGAAATCCAAGGGTGATGAACATTTGGGTGATTTGGAGAGGTTGAGAGCTGAGCTTGCCCAGACTAGGCTAGAGCTTGAGACACTGTCAGTTCCACCCACTGTCTGTGAGAACTGTCTGTCTCTTAGAATGGAGTTGATCAAGCTGAAAGCCGAAAAGGCTGTCCAAGTAGAAAGTGAGTGTGAGACCTGTTTGTCTCAAGTGGAGGTTCTAGCTTCCTTGAGAGAGGAGCTAGCAGATTCTCAGAATGAGAACTTTTACCTCCGTTCTATCCTGAGTTGGATCAGTGCCAGAGAGCCACAGCTTGGCATGATGATCCAGCAGTTCAAGAGGCAGGATGGGTTTGGGGTAGGTTATACCTACACCAAGGCTGACTTTGAGAGTGTCATTAGTCGGGCAGTGGAGTGGAGCAAAATGACTCCAGAGCAGAGGTATCCCAAGACTCACTCCACTGAGTCTTCCCAGGCTTGTCAGCCCAAGGATGGAGTGATCCATGAACCACCTAAAGCTCCACCCAAGAAACCTATCTGGGTTCCAAAGCCCAAACATCTCCACACTTCTCTTGACTCTCTTCCTGGACCCTCTCAACCCAAGAAGACAACACCAAACACCACTAAGCCCAAGAACCCCAAGCCTCAACCACAACCCAAGAAGCCCACCTATCATTGTGAGTACTGTCAGAGAGACGGGCATCTTGCGGAGTTTTTCTTCAGGAGGAAGCGGGTTGAGAGAGCAGAGAGGGCTCGTAATGGTCAGGAGCAGTTCTACCAGCAGGGTGGTAGACTGCGTGTTCCTCGGCGCGGGGAGAGGCTGGAGGCCAGGCCGCGTCGTGTAGGTGGTGGTAGAGGAGACGGCTTTCTTGCCCATACTCTAGTTGGTGGTGTCCGTTCCGGCAGAGTTCCAGGCCGTGTTGGCTACGGTCCTGGACCTCGTGGTCGAGGTTTTAGGCAGAACCGAGGACCGCGCTTTGAGCCGCGTTTTGGTCCAAACTCTTTTGATGGTTTTCGCTTTCCATCTTTTGAGAAGATGGCTCGACACTAGTTTAGCTCTTTTGCTAAACCTAGTGCCGGACCATTTGCTCCCACTTACAGCCACTGATTGTGCAGGATCGGGGACTGGAGGACGTTTGGATCATGGACTCAGGATGTTCTCGCCACATGACGGGACATCGCAGATGGTTCTCCAGTCTCACTCCCCTAAGCTTCAAAGAGTACATCACGTTCGGGAACAGCGGTCAAGGGAAGGTAAGTGGCATAGGCTCTATTCGCATTTCAGATCATTTCTCTTTAAAGAATGTTGCTTTGGTTAAGAATTTGAACTTAAATTTTATTTCTGTTTCGCAACTTCTTGAGGATGGTTTGGAAGTGCGTTTTAAGAAGGGCAGTTCTTCTGTATTTGATTCTAGAGGGTCTTTGATTTGCCAGATTTTACCATTCGGTAAAGTTTTTAGAATTGACTTCTCTGGTTCTTTTGGCCCTTCTCGTTGTTTGATTGCTGGATCCTCCTTTGAGCTCTGGAAGTGGCATAGGAGGTTAGGTCATTTGAGTTTTGATCTGCTAGTCAGGTTAAGCTCTTTGGACCTCATCCGAGGATTGCCAAAGCTTAAGATGGAGAAGGATCTAGCTTGTCATCCCTGTCGTCATGGGAAAATGGTTGCCGCTTCTCACTCACCTGTGACTCAGGTGATGACTTCGTATCCGGGCGAGCTTTTACATTTGGACACTGTAGGTCCAGCTCGAGTACGCTCAGTCGGTGGGAAGTGGTATGCACTTGTGATTGTTGACGACTTTTCTCGATTCTCGTGGGTTTTCTTTTTGGAGTCTAAGGATGAGACTTTTCATTTTGTTCATGACCTGATTTTGAAGCTGAAGAATGAAAACAATGGTCGGATGCGAGCAATTCGCTCCGACAATGGCTCTGAGTTCAAGAACTCTCAGTTCGTCAGCTTCTGTAGTGATCAGGGTCTGGATCATCAGTTTTCTTCTCCTTACACTCCCCCACAGAACGGCGTTGTGGAACGAAAGAACCGCACGCTAGTCGAGATGGCCAGGACAATGCTCGATGAGCACAGGACTCCTAGGCGTTTTTGGGCTGAAGCCATGAACATGGCTTGCTATCTGGCCAATCGCATTTTTCTTAGAGCTTACCTTGGTAAGTCCTCATATGAGTTGCGGTTTGGCAGACAGCCCAAGGTGAGCCACTTGCGAGCGTTTGGCTGCAAGTGCTTTGTGCTCAAGAAGGGAGGGCATTTGGACAAGTTTGAGTCTCGTTGCTGGGACGGAGTTTTTCTTGGTTATGCATTGCATTCTCGAGGTTTACGTGTTTGGAACCTCGAATCCTAGCAGCTTGTCGAGACTTGCGAGGTTTCTTTTGATGAGTCCTTGCCTTCTTTGAATCCTTCTTTTGAGCTTTCTGGTGATGGTGAGTTCGGAGAGTCCATCTTCGAGGAAGATGAGGATACTCCAGCTGCTGATGAGGGTGGGCCTTCTGCACCTCCTGCAGAGCCCACACCTTCTGAGACTTCGACTGAGGACGAGGGCGGACCTCTGATCACTTCTTCCACTTTGATCGAGCCCCCTCAGTCGAGTCCAGACGTGTCAGCTGCTGACTCCGGTGAGGTGACTTCAGATCACCAGGGATCCCGAGCAGTTCAGCGTGATCACCCCTCAAAGCTCATCATCGGTGATGTGTCTACAAGAACTTTGCGTTCGTCTGTTGACTCTCTTGTTGTGTTTGCTAAATCTGCTTTTGTTGCATCTTTTGAGCCCAGAGACATTTCTCATGCTCTTTCTGACTCGAACTGGATTAATGTCATGCAAGAAGAGCTTGAGAATTTTGTCCGCAATCGGGTTTGGACACTAGTAGAGCTGCCACCAGGATGCAACCCCATAGGCACCAAGTGGGTGTTCAAGAACAAGCAAGGTGAAGATGGGGTTGTGGTGCGCAACAAAGCTCGACTAGTTGCCCAGGGTTTTTGCCAGAAGGAAGGTATTGATTTTGAAGAAACTTTTGCCCCTGTTGCCCGTCTTGAGTCCATTCGCATTCTCTTAGCTTTTGCCGCTTCGAAGGGTTTTAAGCTTTTTCAAATGGACGTTAAGAGTGCTTTTCTGAACGGGTTCATAGAGGAGGAAGTTTATGTTAGGCAGCCCCCCGGTTTTGAGAACCCTAAGTTTCCTCGACATGTTTTTAAGCTGCAGAAAGCTTTATACGGGTTAAAGCAAGCCCCTAGGGCTTGGTATGACCGGCTGAAGCAGTTTTTGTTGGGGAAGGGCTTTGTGATGGGTTCTGTGGATAAGACTCTCTTCTTGCTCAGAGATGCTTCAGATTGTTTAGTCGCTCAAATATACGTGGACGATATTATCTTTGGCGGTACTACTAATGATCTTGTGTCCAAGTTTTCTGAGCAGATGCACAGTGAGTTTGAGATGAGCCTCATGGGTGAGCTCAAGTACTTTCTAGGGCTCCAGATCAAGCAGACCAAGGACGGCACCTTCATCCACTAGGGTAAGTAGACTCGGGACATGTTGAAGAAATTCAACTTTGGTGGAGAGCTGAAGCCTCACATGACCCCAATGGGTACATCTGGGGCCTGGACAAGGACGAGAGCGGCGTCAAGGTCAATGAGAGAGAGTTTCGAGGGATGATCGGTTCGCTGCTATACTTGACGGCGACGAGGCCAGACATACAGTTCGTTGTGGGACTGTGCGCGCGCTTCCAGTCTTCACCACGCGCGTCTCATCGGCAAGCTGTCAAGCGTATCTTTAGGTATCTTACCTATGTGCCTGATCTTGGTCTTTACTATTCAGCATCATCATCTCTTGATTTATCTGGTTTTTCGGACGCTGACTTTGGTGGGTGCCAGTTGGATCGCAAGTCGACTTCCGGTACTTGCCAGTTTCTCTGTTCTTCTCTTGTCTCTTGGTCTTCTCAAAAGCAATCTGGAGTTGCTCTTTCGACCACTGAGGCTGAGTATGTAGCTGCTGCTAGCTACTGCTCACAGTTGGTTTGGATGATTTCCACATTACGAGATTTTGGGTTGTTCTTTCCTACCAGAGTTCCTTTGTTTTGCGACAGCACCAGTGCAATTAGTGTAGGGAAAAACCCATGTCTCCATTCAAAAACCAAACACATTGATGTGCGCTTTCACTTTTTGCGGGATCAATATGAGAAAGGTGTCATTGACCTTGTTCATGTTGATACCCATCATCAGTTGGCTGACATTTTCACCAAACCCCTAGATCAGTCTACATTCGAGTGTTTACGAGGGGATTTGGGTGTTGTGTATCCTTTTTAGGATATTTTGCGTCAGTTTTTCTTTCTTCTTTACTCTTTTCTTGAGTCCTTTTGTGTGTATTCATATCTTGCATATTCACATATCACACTTTTGAGCTTGCTTCTGTTATATGATTGAACTGCTTTACTTATTCTAGCTGGTACATGCTTTTGATTACTTGTCGATGATCATGCTTTGCTTCAGTTCACTTAATATATCTGATATCTGTCATATGCATGGCTTTTATACTTTAAAACTTGAAAATGATCACCATTGCTTCTAGTAACTAGCATGTGTAGGCTGACTGTTTTTGTTATATGTTACATGCCTTGTAGCTAGTTCCTGACTTAGATGCAAACATGCAACTTGAACATCTTTCTGCTTTAAAACATGGAAATGTGCTATAAAAATGATGAAAAATCAAGAAAAATGAAAATTCCATGCCTCTTTATGCATAACTTGCCAAGATCCAGGTGGGTTTGCTTTGTCGCATTGCATTGTTCTGGACTACGTACCATAGCACTTTGGTATGAACTAGGACAATGTAGTGTATGCCAAGATCAATGTCTTAAGCTTCTGATGGTCCAGATCTGGCCTAGGCTTGACTTGGTCGGTCAGCATAAGGTTTGACACGCAAATAACCCCTGGCATAAATGAAAAAGAGAAAAGAAAATCTTGAAAATTGAAATGATAACAAGTTTGCTGAAGCACTTTGATTTGGACAATGCTTATCTTGGCAGATATCAGTTAGTTTTTGCATCTCATGCTTTACCTTGCTTGTTTACTGGAAAATGTGGTGATGCTTTTGTTTGCAAAAACTGAAAAATGCGTGCAAATGACTTTCTTTAGATATCATCTGTTGCACTGATCATGCCATGTATCGTTACAGTATGTCTTTTGCTATATCTGTTAGATGTTGTAATCACAGTCAATCATATCTGAGAAGAATGCTTTCTACACTCCTTATGCACTCCAATTAAATTCACTGCATATTTTGAGGGGGAGTTGCATTTCAGGGGGAGTCTGTGTCTCTATTGAGTGCTTGATGAGTTCACTTATCAACAAGGGGGAGAAAATTTAGGATCAGAGTTTAAGGGGGAGTTCTTACTCTGTTGATATCCTTGTTGTTCTTAAATCGCACTCATTTTGAGCTCTTCCGCTTTGGTTAACCATAATGACCGCTTCTTGCTTTTGTTCGGCTTTTGGTCATTAGGGTTAAACTTTTTACCTTATTTTTCTTCTTCTTTGTTTTCTTGTGTTTTGTTTTCGTGTTTCCACATTTGTCCGCAGGTGCTGAAGAGCTGAAGAAGAGGAGTGTTGACAATGCACTCATCAAGGGGGAGATTGAGGAGCCATGCTGAATAGCGCGGGCCTCATGGCTCCAGAAGTGATGAGTCATTGTCAACGATAGTCAAAGAGGACAGAAGTAGAAGAGATCTGCTGTTTCATGGGCCACGTGTGACTCAGGTACACGGGAAGCAAGCGACTGTCGGGCAGAGGAGGCTGCGAAGTCGGACTGGCCCAATCTGGGTACATGGGCCAGAAGCAGTAGAAGACCCACTGGGCTGTTGACCAGGGTTGACTCAGGTACACGGGCGGTGAGTGATTGCTGGGCTGAGAGAGCTGCGGAATCGGGCCGGCCCAATCCGGGTACCTGGTGCAAAGTCGGTGGAGGCTTTGTCAGTTTCGGCGCAAAACTGACGACCGTCGATCTTGTATCCGACTGTCTAGAAGAGAAGCCGTAGTCTCTACGAAAACTTAGCTTCCGGATGAGTCATCTGTATCTCTAGGCCCACAGTCAGTCAGTCGTGTCTGTAAAAATATCTAAGGGCAGTAGAGTCTTTTCCTTTGTTCTTGCGTCTGTAAAAACCCTAAGGGGCTGGTAGAATATTCCTAGTGTTGGGCAGCCTATAAATAGGGCCCCAATCCTTAGGGTTTGGACTACCCTTCTAGAAATCACTTTTTTCCATCATTCCTTGGGTCACTTTTGTTCCTGCGCTCTCTCTCTTCTATTCCTGGTTGTGTGCGCCGCCAGAGAGTTGTTTTCCTGCTTGCGTTCATTTCGTTCTTCATTAATGCAGTAAGATTTTGTTCTCTGTTGTGTGCGTGGCGTGCATTGTATGGTTATTGATCTGTAGCACACATTTCGTTCGCAGTGATTTTATTCCCTGTTGTGAAGGCTTCGAATTGCTTCTGTTCTCTCTTGTTCTTCATGAGGAGTGTACTAGTTTCTGCTGTTTGCAAGTAGTACTACTACTATAGCAACAGTACACTAGTGCCAGCTTTTTGATTTTCTTGCGCATCTTTTTAATCGAAGTTGACAGGCCCTAGCAACTTTTCTGTCTGTTTCCTGGCGAAGCCATCCTCTCTGTTCGAAGCCCCTCAGCTCCGTGAGGCAGGCTTCGATCTGAGATACTCAAAGGCTTCGTTGGAACTTTGAACTTCGTTCTGTGTCCAGAGTACCTAGCTGCGGAGTACTTTTCGAACGGACAGCGTCGCATACTTCGAATGACGGTGCGAAGATACTCCGCCTCGAGCTCTTCGAAGTCCACACTTCGATAGGTTTCGAAGTTGGCTTCGAAGCTTGTCGTTCTGTTAGGCTACGCTTTGGTTTCTTTGTCACGTGTCAACCTTCGCTTCTCTTTTCGAAGCTTGCTCTTTTCAAAGGTAGAGTATAGGCTTCGAATTTGGTGCCTCTGTCGTGTAACAGGCTTCGCTTCTTTGTTCGAAGCTTGTCTGTCTGTGTGTTGCGTTCGAAGCTTCCTGTTCGAAGGTTTGGCTTCGAAGTACTTGGTTCGAAGCTGTGTTCGAAGTCTTGCCTTCGAAGTACTCACTTCGAAGCAGGCTCCGATTTTCTCATACTTCGCTTCGAAGCACACTTCGATTCCTACCTTCGGCATTTTCACAACACCTTCGACTTACTTCGATTCATGTCACCTCCGAACTAGACTTCGCTCAGTGAAGTAGACCTCGACCTCCGAAGCAGGCTTCGGCCAGCGAAGTAGGCTTCGATCGGCGAAGCAGGCTTCGCCAAGTTTCGAACAGGAGACAGATTTGAACAGGTAACCTCTCTTATCTCTCATAGTACACCGAGGTTGCTTTACTGAGAAGTTTGACTTGCCTTGTCTTGCATATACTGTTTATCTATCTATTAGCACTGCCTTGATAGTACTCTGTTTGTCATCAGCTGATTCTAGGCTAGATACCTTTAGACTTAGGATATCTGCTACTTAATCTTTTGAGGTGCGTTGGGTATTGGGAACAGGCCATTGATTCGAAAGAATTTTTAAGGCGCCCATTCACCCCCCCTCTGGTCGCTACTTTCGGTCCTACAATGGATAAGCTGGACATCCCATCAATCTTGTCCTTCGGCTTCGGGGCCTCTATCTTCCATTCAGAGTGTTCTCCAAGGCTTCGCATCGCTGCACCCTTCGGCGTGGTGACTCTCCCTCCGGACAACTGCCTACTAGCTTCAGAGTTTTCCTCAGCCTTTGAAGGATTAATCTTTAAGCCCTGGAAATGGAGTAATTTCCCCCAACAGTAGCCCCTCGAATACTCCTCTCTGCGGTTAACCTGTTTAGAAAGAAGGCAGTATACGGAAGGAACATTTCTATTTTTTGAGGCTTAAAGAGGATTTGGGCATGTTGCAACTTAGCCGAGGACTTCGAGCCCAACGCGTTCGAAACTCCCCCTTCGGGTTCCTGATGCAATGGGAACGCACGTTGGGAAGGGAACGGTTTTGGAGTGCAAACGTCGGGGAGTGCCGTTTGATTGTAGCCGTTACAGCGCAAGTAACCGTTACACTCTGCAAAAGGTAACAGTCGATTTTTACGGCGGTTGCTCGCCGTTCCAATTACCGTACCCACTTGTCGGCGACAAAAGCTGAACCTGCAGTGTGAAACCAATCGAAGAGTAGCACTGGACGTGCGGTTATAAAAGGGAAAGACAGGGATTAACCGAGAATTTTTACCGCATCCATTATTCATGATTCACTTTCCCCCAATCCTCCAACCTCTCGAGCATCCGAGCGAGATGGCGAGAACTAGCCACACCAATCCAGCAGCAGACAGCACCCTAGCGCAGAGGCAGGCGTGGGCTGCCTCGGCAGCGGCGGCAATGGCGGGGACTTCGAGCGGTGCTTGGCCCAAAAATCCTCGGGAGCTCCGTCCACCTTCCAAGAAGAAGATCGCCCAAAGCTTCCTCATCGGTCAATCCGTGAGCACCGCCGAATCTATTGAAGAAGCCGTGGACGGAAAGCTGGGTGCTGGACTGAGGACTCGGGTCCCCAGGAAAGAATCAACTCCGAGGCCGCGAAGCGGGGAGGTGGTAGTCTTCGAAGTGTTCTTCGAAGCAGGCTTGGGGCTGCCGGCCGTGGACTTCTTGACGGAGGTACTGGACCTGTTCCACATAACTCTGCCTCAGCTGTCACCCAACGCCATCGTGTGCTTAGCCATCTTCGAATGGGCGCTCCGGGCAGAGGGGTGCGAGGGACGCTCCGAGATCTTCGCCGCGACCCACGAAGCTATATGCCAGCCGAAGCCACAAGATGGGCCGGGGGATTCCAAGGTGATCATAGCCTTCGGCAGCGTCAATTTCCAGCTACGGAGGGAGCATGCCCTTCATTTCCCTGCAAAAGCCATAAATGACAGGTGGTATACGAACTGGATACTTCGGTGGTTTTACGCCAAAGTCGGAGAGGACTCCCGCCTCGCTGGTCCTCTCCAGGAGATCTGGTTCCGCAAGGAAGCAGAGATTTCTCCGAACCCTAGCCTGCTCTCGACGAGGCTAGGGCTGCTTACTTCGGTGGCTCGCCGCATGAGTATGCGCGATCTGGCCAAAGAGTTCATTGCCCTTCGGATCCCTCCCCTCGGAGCTAACTGGCCGATCGTGTTTCCACAGGCCTCGGAGGGGGATCTCCGAAACTTAGGTAAGACTTCAATCCCTGCAGTATGATATTATATGAAGAGAACAACTATACATATGATTTCATACCCCTTTTCTTTCAGCGGCTCCCCTAGCATTGGCTCCGGAGGATATAGTTCGAGCCACCGAACGAGTTCTTGGAGCCTCTTCGGTGGCCGAGAAGCAAAAAAGGCTTGAGCTGGTGGGATGCTGGGAGCGATCCAACAAGGTGTGGGGAGCTCTTGGGATGGAGCCCCCTCCGCTTCCTGACTTTGCTTCGACCGGAGCAGCTGCTCGTAAGAGGAAAGTCACGGCTGAACCATCCAAAAAACCAGCAAGCAGCCGCCCAGGAAGAAGAAAGTAGCAAAGCCCCCTTCTCGGTTGACGCCTGCCTCGTCTGCCTCATCTCCGGGTGCTCGGAGCTCAGCCTCCGAAGAGATAGAGGACTCCGACGCCCAAACAGCGGCGGCCTTTGAGAGCTATCTCCTGGACGATGACGAAGACCTAGGGGAGGTCCCCCCTGCTCCCGTCGTCGTGCAAGTGGAGTCGGGCTCCGCTACTCCCAACTTGCCTACACCCGAGGCGGTTACGACGGAAATCGCGGCTCCAGCAGGAAATGTTGAGGGCAGGACCTCGGGAGATGACTTCGCCGACATCCTTCAGATGTATGAGGTCCTGGAGGATCCAGCGATCCTACCCCACGAGGCTCCCGGAGGTACTTTCCGAAGCTCCCCTTTTTTAATCAATACCTGCACACTATCTCTGGAAATATGCTTATTAATTTTGTTATCGAAGTAGGTACCTCTACGGGTGTCGATGCTTCAGTGGCGTCCGAAGCTCCTGCACCTTCGGAGGCTGCAGCTCGAGCGGACCCTCCCGTGCTTTCGGACGCTCCGAGCTTGACGGTGAAGAACGCATCCGTCGGAGCGGATGATGCGCCTGCCGGGACGAACTTGGCGACGGAGGTCACCCCTGCAGTGGCGGCCCGACCACCGAGGTTGCCTCTGCCGCTGCGGTTCTGGTCGAAGGGGTAGCTGTCGACGATCGGAGTATCCCGCTTCACCCACTTTCGTACCAGGGAGGGGTAAGAGCATATCTAGCCTCGGCCTTCTTCCTGGCCATGCCGCAACCTCTGTTGGCAATTCAGAGGACGAGGCCGCAGCGGATGATCTTCAAGCTTTGTCTTGGCTTCCTCTGCTGGCTCCATTCTTGGAGCATCGGGGGGGCCTCCGAAGACTCATGGAGCCCCTGGGAGAGAGAAGCCAGGATATCACCAACTCGGACTTGGTCTCCGTCTTGAGTGAGGCTAGGGCTCGGCACTCAACTCAGCCCTCGAAAGGGCTGCCCTTCAGGTATGGAAAAAACACCATAGCTGCTTCGCATTAGTGATCATAAATACTTTAGTTCTTACTTGCTCTTTTTTGCAGCAATTCGTCCTTGCTAGAGCGGCGGCGACTTCCAATGAGGTCGAGGTTAATCGACTTCAAAGGAAGGTTACCACCCTCCAGACGGCCCTTAACGACTCCCGCGAGAGATTTCTCAGGCTGGAGGGAGAAAACTTAGAAGAACGGAGGGCTAGGGCTGCTTCAGACGAAGCCCTCCGGATAGCGCAACAAGACCGCGATGCGCTTCGCTCTTCCGCCCAAGAGGCCGAAGCTGAGCGCCTCGTTCTTCGGGCGAAAGTTGAAAGGCTCCGCCAAGCGGCGGCTGCTTCAAATGCTCAGTTGGTGGAGCTCTAGGGGGCCTTCAGCCAGGTAATGGCCTAGAAGAGCTCTTTGATGCTCCAGGTGGCCGAAGTGTCTGCGATGGCTGCAGGGCTGGAAACAGCAGAGAAGAAGAACTCCGGCATGGCAGACCGTACCTTGGAGGCTCTTCAGGGTACCTTGGAGTACTTCGGCACTATGTGCCCTTCGTCTTCTACTGCGACCCACGAGCCCCTTGACCGAAAGCTGATGAGGATTCAAGTGGCTTCGTCACTGATGATGAACTCCGGCATTCAGTACGGAGAGATCTCCGGGCAGTGTGCCGGCATTGGGGTTCTTCGTCACCTTGAGTCTCTTCGAATCCCCCTCGGCTCAGTCGGGGGTTCGACCCCTGGAGGCTTCGCATCCGACGACTTGCTGCGGCCATCTTCGGATGTGGCTTCGGCTTGGGAAGCCTTCCGGTCAACCTTGAATACGGACCACAAGGTCGCAGCTAAAGCTTGGATTGACGAGGCATGTCGGCAGAAGCAGGCGCAAACAAGGCCACCACTTCCTGCTTCGCCAGCCCCTGCCATTCCTGCTCCTCCAACCGACCCGCAGGTCTAGCCACTTAGGGTTATTATGTACACGAATCCTTGTAAAGCCTCTTTTTATTAATGAAAAAGCCATAAACAAGAACTTGTCTTGGGTGTTCTGCTCTTTTTTAGGTTTTGTCGTGCCCTTTGAGCCCTGACCTTGAACTTTTGGAAATTACCGACGAGCTCCGAAAGGAGTGGGCAAATCTTGAGGGCTTGAGGCCTTACCGCCGCTCCCGCTTCTCTGTTCCTCGTGGAGACGGAGGAGAGATCACCCTTGAAGTTTGCCAAGATGTCTTAGCTTATATTAAAGAGGAAGAGAAGGCGGAGGGATCTTCGTCTTCCGAACCTATTGACTGGTCTGACTCAGAGTACCGGGCCGAAGACCTTGCGGAGGCTGACTCCAAAAGGCTCCTGACATGGGCGGAGCTTCAAGAAGAGCAAAACAAACTACGAGCCTCCAAGAAAAAGAGAAGTGTTCGAACGAAGAGGGCCAAGCTGACAGCTTCGAGCTCCGAAAGGCAGAGTAGCCGGAGGAGTAGCTCTAGATGTCGACAGGGTCTTCAATTTTTCCTAGGCTTGGACCAAAACTTTTCTTGATGTAAAAGTATAATGATTTAATGTGAAATGCTTCGAGAGTATGTTGTGTGACTCCTATCCTCCGACCCCCCTTGTGGGTGGTTGAGCTTTTACTATAGAAAAGGGTTCGCCAGGCACAATAATGCTCCGAATAACCGAATGCTTCGAATTTGCATTTATCATTTGTACTTTGGTTACGGATTTTGACAAAGCCGAAGCATGAAATTCACAGTGTGGCCACCTTCGGCTCTTTTACAGATACTTCGTACCCGGATGCCGAAAGTTTGTTTCCTTTTAAAGTCCTTAGACTCTTCTACGGATCCTAAGAAGCCGGAGCCTGGAATTCGTAGGGTGGCCACCTTCGGCTCTTTTACAGATACTTCGTACTCGGACGCCGAAGGTCTGTTTCTTTTTAAATTCCTTAGACTCTTCTACGGATCCTAACAAACCGAAGCCTGGAATCCGTAGGGTGGCCACCTTCGCCTCTTTTACAGATACTTCATACCCGGAGGCCGAAGGTCTGTTTCTTTTTAAAGTCCTTAGACTCTTCTACGGATCCTAACAAGCCGAAGCCTGGAATCCGTAGGGTGGCCACCTTCGGCTCTTTTACAGATACTTCGTACCCGGAGGCCGAAAGTTTGTTTCTTTTTAAAGTCCTTAGACTCTTCTACGGATCCTAACAAGCCGGAGCCTAGAATCCGTAGGGTGGCCACCTTCGGCTCTTTTACAGAAACTTCGTACCCGGAGGCCGAAAGTCTGTTTCTTTTTAAAGTCCTTAGACTCTTCTACGGATCCTAACAAGCCGGAGCCTGGAATCCGTAGGGTGGCAACGGAGCCTCTGAACCAATGGTTCGAAGGCATCTGCCTGGGTCTTGGGAAAAATGCTTGGCTCTACAAGCATCTCCGTCCTCCCGATGCGTCCATCAGGAGTAAGGGATATTCAAAGATCAAACAAAATTCGACCCTTATATTTATTCATAGAAAAGAAAGTTTTACAAGTGATTACAAGGGGCCCCTAAGCAAAATAACGCTTAAGGTGCTCCGCATGCCATGCATGCTTCAATTCTTCCCCTTCTAAATTAGCTAATTTAAATGATCCGGGACGTCCTGAGCGTAGGATAACATATGGTCCTTCCCATTTGTTTCCTAGCTTCCCGGAGCTATTACACTTCACAACACTAGATGACCAGGCTTTAACTCATTTAGCTTTACCTTCGGGTCATACCATGTCTTGGTGTGATCCTGGTACTTAGTCAGGTTGGCGACAGCTCGAAGCCTTGTTTCTTCTGACAAATCCAGCGAA